>JACVVK020000197.1:727500-930000 GCA_018292915.2 Batillaria attramentaria | reverse complement strand
CAAGGACAAGATGTAAGACAGGTCTGTTTATCTAATCTTTTATCCTTGTAAAAATAAAGTTTCGTTCGTTCGTTCGTTCGTTCGTTCACACACAACACACACACACACACACACACACACACACACACACACACACACACATCTCAAGACCACCCTGTGTAATATACTCACAACCAACACGTAGCAGCAGGTCATGTGACTTTTCGCCCCGTATAGTGTCTTTACACGTATAGTTCCCCTCGTATTTCACGATGGCATCAACAGTGAACGACACTTCATGAGAACACGAGCTGTCTGTTACACCCGGGATGGGCGTTACAACCTGGGGGCGTTGTGAAGGTAAGGTGCGGGACAGGCAGCTGACTAGGACAGTAGCCTCTCTCGTATGTGCAGCTCAGTTCCACCACACAGCCCATCTTGGCGTAGGTCGTTAGGGTCAGAGTTTTGTCTTGGGTGACGGCCGGCCCATCTTCAGAACAATTACGGACGACGGCCCACAGCCCCACTGTCACAACATGAGGCGCGATCAGTTAGCGTACTAACCCCTACGTCATAACACTTACACCTACACATGCTCTTTCTTTTCTATACAGTCTGTCAAAATGTATAAATTCTGTCATTATGAACTGTATGCTGTATAAATTCCTGTAACCATAAACTGTACAAATTCTGTCACTATAAACCCTCCGAACACTATCACCATAAACTGTATAAACTATGTCACAATAAAGTGTATAAATTCTGTCACGACAAAATGCATACATTCTGCCGCTACACACGGTATACATTTTATCATTTTTGAACTGTAAACTGTATACACTCTGACAAAATAAACTGTATCAAATCTGTCGCCATAAACTGTATATATATCTTACCATAAACTGTATACAATTATCTTCCCATAAACTGAAAAGGCTGTCGCCGCTAACTGAGCATATTTTCTCACAATAAACTGTATAAACTGTGCCATTATAAACTGCATACATGTAGTACAAAGTGATTAATACTCACATTTCAACAGTCTCAGTTCTAACGATGTATGGTTTTTGGATTCACCAGCGTCTATACAGGTGTATCTTCCGGCGTGCTCCTCTGTCATGTTGCTAAGTTCCACTGTTACCTGGCAGTCTGTACGCACGTTTGTCACGGTGCTGGTGATAGAGAAGATTGTAAGACCTGTCGAGTTGTTGCCTGGGCAAACAAAGTATTTACAGGCGAGTGTCATGGTGCAGCCGGTGGTGAAATAATGTATTTCCTTGCCGAGGTTCTCTGGGTCTTGAAGACACGACTTCTCAACCTTGAATTCCAACGCTGGAAACAAAACGCCCATACTAGTAAACATCTCTCCAACAATCGTTTCAGTTTTGTCAACACCACTGCTATCTACAGTAGTGAAGAGAAACTGAATCAGCGAATGCATGTTCCTGTACAGTGCAGACATTGGTTTTGTGTACTGTGGCCCTATGAAGGTTGTTGTTGTTGTTGTTGTTGTTTTTAAACCTGTGAGAGCTTTGTTTCATTCTTGCAGGGCACATGTTTCTAAAATTAGAAACTTAATGACGTTGGACAGTGGAATGTGGCGGTGTGAAGAAAAAGAGACCGTTTTCACGTACCACCTGTTTGTGTAGAGCAGTCCACAGCACGAAACTCCACCAGAATCCAGCACACGACAACAGTTGTCCAACAGGAACGTCTGAACGCCATCCTCCCACTTTCGGTCACCAAGCGGCTTGCTACATAAAACACCAGTGACGCATCTTTTTGTGGCGGAGAGCAGGCGGCTGTTTTCATTTGATGTCGTCAGCAGTCATTCTTTGAAATAACAACAACAAATACACAAAGAATTGTGGGAATTCTGGCGCGGCCGGTTACACAGACAAACAGACTTGCAGTTCTAACACATCATTGAAGACGATATTTATATACGATGATATTTACGGCAATTACGATTCATGACTGATCACGTGATACCATTCTTTCACTGAGCAACACAAAGAGTTTCATGGGAAATGGATGACCATAAGTGAGGAAATATTTCCTACGCAGCCAATAAGTGTAGGCAGCGTGGACTGAGGGGGGTGGGGGGAGCAACTAACAAACGGTGGTGTGCAGTCACGTTGTATTAAAACATACAGGTTTCTGCCGGCCCGCAGATAATCGGGTTCCTGTACATATTGACGGATTTCACACACACACACACACACACACACACACACACACACACACACACACACACACACACACACACGGCACATCGACACTGCATTTGGAAAGACAACGCAAAGAACAGCAAAACAATACACCAAACTCTACCTGGAAACGTGTAAACAAGACATAAGGGAGACCGGGGCTAGTCCGCCCTCGGGGCACGTCCGTCCTTTGGCTTTTGTTTGAAAACTATGAGCTAATTCGTTGTTTTGGTGACATCACTAGGTCATCCGATCGTCAGGCTTCCTCCCATGTGAATTTGGCTATAATATAGCGCACACTGCTCAACCGAGAACAAAAAAAAAACAACTGATTTTTAGTACTAAAAGTAACTTTCAAGAAATTTTGTTTCGGTAAGGTTTCCGCTATTTCTACTGAAGGCAGACAGACACTCAGAGCAGTGAACAAAGATCAGTATCCAAGCTTTCGTTTGGAAGTATCCTTACGTTTGTAGCTGGTGTCAGTGACAGCTGATATCTCGGACAAGATGGATGCCTGTGCTGGGGCAAGTGCGCCCCCCTCAGCAGGGGCTAGTCCGCCCCGTAGGCGGACATGCCCCGGCGGTGGACGGACTTGCCCCGGAGGTAGACATTCACAAATCCTGAGCGGTTTTTATACTTTTATACCGGGGTCGCCGTGGGCGGCTGGGGGTTGGGTGCGTGGGGGGTGGGTGATGTCCGTCCACCTGATCACCACGCTTTCTCCCATCTGAATCTGCCCTTTACGTTCAAGTGAGTTGAAAACCAGTTAAATACCTAATTACTAAACGTAACTTTCAAGATTCTTATTTCGACCAAGTTTCCACTATTTCTAATGACCGCAGTCAGACATTCTGAGCAGTGACCAACGCTTAAGTTTAAGGGATCCAGATGGCTAAATGGCCGTTAAAAAAATGCGCTACAAAGAGAGCGAGTACACCGTCTGAACAGAAAAAAAACTGCATCAGGAGGTCAGCCTGGAAAAGCTAAAACTGCCAAAAATCACGCACAGAAAAGCAAGGCAAAGAAATCTCTGAGCAATGAACCATCGGAAGAGGAGGACCTTCAGTCAAGGTCATTCAAAATGGTATGTCTTGAAAGGTCTTGCTGCTGTTTATCAGCAAGCCAGGTTTGGTGCCTCTGCTGTTTATTGTTTCTGAGAAAATGCCCATGATAAGGTTTTGGAAGTTTTTCCGCAAAACAACTTGTATGGCCTTGACCTTGACTCAAAGTCACTGAATACAAGTATGTAAGTAAATGTGTGGTCCATGTCTATCATCTTGCAAAGTTTGATGTCTCTGTCTTTTCTAGATTCTGAGAAAATGCCAATGTACAATTTCCAAACAGACAGCTTTAATGACCCTGACCTTGGGTCAAGGTCAATCATTATGTTTTGAAACGTCTTATGGCTGTCTATGAGCGTGCCAAGTTTGGTGCCTCTGCTGCTGATTGTTTCTGAGAAAATGCCAATGTTAAGATTTTGGAAGGTTTTCCGCAAAAGCTTGCATGGCCTTGACCTTGACTCAAAGTAACTGAGTACGGTATGTTAGTGAAGGTAGTGTCAATGTCTATCATCCTGCAAAGTTGGATGTCTCTGGCTTTTCTAGATTCTGAGAAAATGCCAACGTAAAATTTCCAAACAGACAGCTTTAGTGACCTTTACCTTGGGTGAAGGTCAATCACTATAATATGCTTTGAAAGGTCTCTTGGCTGTCTATCAGCTTGCCACGTTTTGGTGCTTCTGCTGCTCATTGTTTCTGAGAAAATGCCAATGTTAAGGTTTACTGCGGACACACAGACAGACAGACACACACACAGACAGACACACAGACAGACACACAGACAGACGACGGAGGGTTATTACATAGACTCACTTTGTTACACAAGTGAGCCAAAAACATCTATTGTTTTCACTATTTATGTCCAAAGCATATGTGGGCGAACTTGCCCCGGACATCGGGCGGACTTGCCCCATGTCGGGGTAAGTCCGACCTGTGGAGGGTAGGTCAGCTCACAGACAAATTTGAGTACTTTTTTATGCCAGTCTTCCCATTTTTTTTTTTACTACACAATGTAGGCAAGATATTTGCGCTTAATTTAAACCAGTAGTTGATCCTCCAGCCTTAATGATACGTTCTCCAGGTCGCTCAGACTGCGAAGTGGAGCGAACTAGCCCCGGTCTCCCTTATAGCCACCAACATCGCCACAAAACGCCTAGCCGCCAAGGAGACGAGTCGAGCACACGAGACTGAACCGGCGTAAGCAAACACTGTTTTACAAGGCAACACACGAGCAGACGAGCTACTGTTTCTGCCTACCGCGAAGAAAATAGGAAGATATGGCCTTCACGATGTGTACCAAACGAACCTTGACGCTTTCATGACCGACACTTCGCCGCAATAAGCTTACATGTCGAATGTGTTTGAATCTGCCCGCGCGTACACTATTTGCCCCCTTTCGCTGCGGAAGCTGACGCTAGCAGCCATTTCTACACCGAAACGTGAACTTGGCGCAAGAATCTGGCCAAGCAGATAGTAAACTTTGAAATTATTCTTTCATTGCTGAATTTACTGAGGTGGCAATTTGTTGCAACAGTGTCATCTTCACATTTAACGTTGATTGTCAAACTAGTAAATCAAAACAGCAAACAGTGGTTTTGAATGGAACTACTTCTTTTCTCGGTGTCGGTGGAAATGGTCTATGTAAAAAGGTCTGAGCGCTTGGATCACTAGACTGGATTTTCGAAGAGAAAAGAAAATGAGAAGAGAAGAGAAAAGAAAAATAATGCTCGTGGTATAAACGGCTTACATGATTAGTTCTCGTGGTTTACGGCGAAAGACTCAGTAACCCCTCGATGGTTCGATTGTTTGAGTAGCTAGCTCGGTAGCTACTCTAAACAATCGAACCATCGAGGGGTTAGTCTTTCGCCGTAAAACCGCGAGAACTAATCATGTAACCTCTGTATCATACAAACGTTTATTTAAAGGTTGCAATCATCGAGTTCTTTTGCATTGAACGAAAACCAAGGGAGATAACTCTTTCTTCTAGTAGGCCTCATTCCAGCCCTCGTAAAACTGCCGACACGCTATGTACGTGACATTACACCGCAGGAAAAGGTGTGAACACGATGTATGTGACATTACAGTGCAGGAAAAGGTGTGAACACTATGTACGTGACATTACACTGCAGGAAAAGGTGTGAAAACGATGTACGTGACATTAAACTGACACCGACTATAATGTGTGACACACCATGTACGCCACACAATCAGTATTGACACTAAATATGACGCGTTATGTGCGTGACATAACACCGACACTGACATGTGTGCCGGACACACTATGTACGTGACATTACACTGACGCTAAAATGTGTGACACGCCATGAACATGACACCGACATACAATACTGACACTCAGTAAAACTGATGTGTGATACGCTGTGTGCAACAATACTCGAGACAAACATGATGTCAGTGTGAGACGCCATGTACGTGACACAGTCAGTTCTGACATCGACATGTGGCGTGCCATGTACGTGACTGATACAATAGTGACACCGGCTTACATGTGTGACTGATACAATAGTGACACCGGCTTACATGTGTGACTGATACAATAGTGGAACACCGGCTTACATGTGTGACTGATACAATAGTGACACCGGCTTACATGTGTGACTGATACAATAGTGACACCGGCTTACATGTGTGACTGATACAATAGTGACACCGGCTTACATGTGTGACTGATACAATAGTGACACCGGCTTACATGTGTGACTGATACAATAGTGACACCGGCTTACATGTGTGACTGATACAATAGTGACACCGGCTTACATGTGTGACTGATACAATAGTGACACCGGCTTACATGTGTGACTGATACAATAGTGACACCGGCTTACCATGTGTGACTGATACAATAGTGACACCGGCTTACATGTGTGACTGATACAATAGTGACACCGGCTTACATGTGTGACTGATACAATAGTGACACCGGCTTACATGTGTGACACACGTGAAATAAGACTGACACTAAAACCTGGGAACGCGGTGCACTATCAAGTACACTGATGTACCTAAGTCAGAACAACATGAAACCGAAAATAAGATTCCAAGGAAGAGGCGCTAGTTTCCCGGCGCGGCCGGCGGTCTGTACACTGATGTAATGTCAGTCACTACAATCGTTTTCGCTTTCGTTTTCGTATCAGCCACAGCATTTGTTTATCTGAATTATAGACAACAGGCGATTCTTCCTGTAGACAACAGGCGATTCTTCCTGTAGACAACAGGCGACTCTTCCTGTAGACAACAGGCGATTCTTCCTGTAGTCAACAGGCGATTCTTCCTGTAGACAACAGGCGATTCTTCCTGTAGACAACAGGCGATTCTTCCTGTAGACAACAGGCGATTCTTCCTGTAGTCGTAACCAAAGCATGAGTGATGTGCTCTGTTTGTTATGACTGTTAACTAAAGAAAGAACGGTGAGCTGGCGTTTGGAACTGAAACGCGAACACGTGTAACACAATAGTTACTTGTTTTACAGAAACACACACTCCATAGTATTATCCCTTTAGCATTGTGATGACCTCGTTTGGACATTCCTTGAACGGACGCCCCCCCCCCCCCCAACACACACACACACACACACACGGAGTCAGTGTGACACACACTCAGCGCGCGCACACACCGTTCAAAGCCTCAAACTTACTTTCAATCTTATCTGCTGCAGAAAACACACAACAAAAAACGGTTTTGCTGCTAGGGCCGAGCGTCTGTTTAGTCAGTCAACACTGACACAATAATTATAGTAATCAAACCACCCGCACATCAGTCGGGAATTGGGGGGGGGGGGAGGGTGTCAAAACGACCACTGACATACACTGGGAGGAAGGCACGTATTGCGGCAGACAGTTTGCAACACTACTGAGAGGAATTGCTCCGCTTATCAGCACATGTGCGGCAAGACTGACGCTGTTTGAGTGCACACCATAACTCTGCATTATACGCCAACAGCAAAGAGACGCCTTACCTGTACCGTGTACTGCATTGCTGGCCGGCCCCAGACAGTCACGTGACGCGGGTATCCAGGGTATCAGGAACTTGAGTAGTCTGGTTCTAGTTCTAGCCGATCAATCGAGCTGTTAGTGTCGCCAGCGACACTGTGACTCGTCAGTGCAAAACTGTCCTGGGGTTAGTACTGTACATGTAACTGTACTCAGACTAGCGTCACGCTGTACTGAGCAACGGAAACAGCCGTGCAAGCCGACCTGCGGTGCCTGACGACTTGTTCGCCGGAACTCCATTCATACCATAGTGTGTTGACGGAGTGTGTAAGTGTATTGACGACAGTCCGGGCGCAATGTCAAGTTCAGTCACTGTGGTGTACCTCAGTCAGTCGGCTCCGGCAGCCACAGTGACACTGATTGGGAGGTCGACTGGCGGGAGGGTCGCTGATAAAATGACCTCAAACTCAACACTCAACTTCAGACAACAACGGTTGCATTCACATAATTTCAGTACCGACTTCAGATACACGTTGGTAGCAAGAGTTACCGTTAATTACCGTAGTCAGTCTTGTGAAGCATATCCATCAGTGGAGCTACACGTCACGTCTGCCGTGCAAGTCCCTGTCAGTGTCAGTGTCGCTGTCAGTGTTAGTGTCGCTGTCAGTGTCCGTGTCAGTTTACTCGATTCCCATTTCTGACAAAAGCAACTTCACCAGGTCAAATCCAGTTCCCTGGCGTTTCTTGGTAAACAAACACCTGACACCTGACGTGGTTTGAACTACACTACACTGAGCAGGAGATGATGGCGGCGCCGCCTGTGTCGCTCCGTGATAGGTTTGGGAGGGTGTTCCAGTGTCGCTCTGTGTTACGGGTGGGAGGGTGTTTCAGTGTCGCTCTGTGTTACGGGTGGGAGGGTGTTTCAGTGTCGCTCTGTGTTACGGGTGGGAGGGTGTTTAACGTCCTTGTCAAACACATTATGGGTAGTATCAAAGACGGAGCAACGAGCAAAAGGCCAGCACAAGTACTTTGCGCCAGCCGGGGATCGAACTCACGACCCAAGCATTGAGAGTCCCGGGCAAAGCTCCACCAGTGGGCTACCGCGGCTCCTCCACTCAGTGTCAGTGCTGATGGTAGACTGGGCAAAACGTACCTTGACTCAGTGAGATGAGAAGTTAGATTAAGGTCCCCTCCACTGAGCTCGTCACAGCCGTCACGCCAAATTTCAGGCGGTAATTATCACTGAGTGACGATCTCCTGCATTGTCAGTCAGCACTTCGTCACGACGCTACTCTCAGTGTAGCCGGCACTTGATACGCGTTGTCCCTGACACACGGTGCGACACACTATGCCGGGAGACTATGGAGACACCGTATAATTCAGGTTGGTTTATCTAGTCAACCGGAGTAACAAACACACTGACACACGGTGCGACACACTATGTCAGGAGACACCGTATAATTCAGGTTGGTATAGCTAGTCAAACTTCGTCTTCGGTGTGATCGGGTGGGTGATCGAACGATTTATAACTAAATATGTCACGTGGCACCCGATCCACTCACTTGAGCTGTAGAAGATTCAGTACTGACCAACTGTAAACGATTATTTCACTTACGATCACGTCCGATTCACTCACTTCAGCTGTACAAGACTCAGGCAGTACCGTCCGTAGGCGACAAAACTCAGGCAGTACCGTCCGTAGGCGACAAGACTCAGGCAGTACCGTCCGTAGGCGACAAGACTCAGGCAGTACCGTCCGTAGGCGACAAGACTCAGACAGTACCGTCCGTAGGCGACAAAACTCAGGCAGTACCGTCCGTAGGCGACAAGACTCAGGCAGTACCGTCCGTAGGCGACAAGACTCAGACAGTACCGTCCGTAGGCGACAAGACTTAGACAGTACCGTCCGTAGGCGACAAGACTCAGGCAGTACCGTCCGTAGGCGACAAGACTCAGGCAGTACCGTCCGTAGGCGACAAGACTCAGCCAGTACCGTCCGTAGGCGACAAAACTCAGGCAGTACCGTCCGTAGGCGACAAGACTCAGGCAGTACCGTCCGTAGGCGACAAGACTCAGACAGTACCGTCCGTAGGCGACAAGACTCAGGCAGTACCGTCCGTAGGCGACAAGACTCAGGCAGTACCGTCCGTAGGCGACAAGACTCAGGCAGTACCGTCCGTAGGCGACAAGACTCAGGCAGTACCGTCCGTCGGCGACAAGACTCAGGCAGTACCGTCCGTAGGCGACAAGACTCAGGCAGTACCGTCCGTAGGCGACAAGACTCAGGCAGTACCGTCCGTAGGCGACAAGACTCAGACAGTACCGTCCGTAGGCGACAAAACTCAGGCAGTACCGTCCGTAGGCGACAAGACTTAGACAGTACCGTCCGTAGGCGACAAGACTCAGCCAGTACCGTCCGTAGGCGACAAGACTCAGCCAGTACCGTCCGTAGGCGACAAGACTCAGACAGTACCGTCCGCAGACGACAAGACTCAGCCAGTACCGTCCGTAGGCGACAAGACTCAGCCAGTACCGTCCGTAGGCGACAAGACTCAGGCAGTACCGTCCGTAGGCGACAAGACTCAGGCAGTGCCGTCCGTAGGCGACAAGACTCAGCCAGTACCGTCTGTAGCCGACATGACTCAGTCAGTACCGTCTGTAGGCGACAAACTAGAAACTGCGGGCCTTGCTGTAGCAGTAGCTGTATGAAATACTTGACACAAGCCTTCGCCACAGCTAACACCCTACGGCCTCACTTGATCGGTGGGATACGTAACTGCGGTACGGAAATATAAAGTCAATGGATCCTCCCCTATCCCCACCTCTCTCTCTCTCTCTCTTCTGTGCAATGTGTGTGTGTGTGTGTGTGTGTGTGTGTGTGTGTGTGTGTGTGTGTGTGTGTGTGTGTGTGTGCGCGCGCGCATCGATGTGTACCCACGTTTACTGACAGTAGAGGTTAGACAGTAGACCGTTCATGTATTGTAAGTGTGATATCATTGGCATGACGCAGTCACTGAGACCAACAGCTGATCAGTTCCTGGGAAAGGCGAAGCTTACATCAGACGGTGCATTTTCCGAAAATTCTGCCAGGAGTGAGAAGTGTCTGATAATGGGAAAGTGACGCCCACAGCTAAGATCTGTGTACTGGCCGTACACACCTCAACACCGAGATATGACGGATACAGCACAGCGGACAAGTTTTATATCGCCGTATCTGTGTACATTATAAGTTATCATGAACTCATGATTATTATCACTAAACGTTAAACACGATCTGACGGATACAGCACTAGTGACCAAGGCTTATATCGCCGTATCTGTGTACATTATAAGTTATAACTATAATTATTACCACTAAGCGTCCAACACGAATGAGTTAATATTAAACTGATCACTATAGGGAAACTAACCGCCGCCGGTATTGTATGTAGCGGATGGATTGTCCATTGCAGATTGGGTTTCGGGGGCGCCGGGGAGGGGGGGGGGAGGAGTGGGGCGCGCAAGGGGGTACGGGGGGGTACCTGGAATGAAGGAAGTTGATACTCGTCCTTCAAGCTTGAGAAAGCGGACGGTTGGCGGGAAAACCGTGACGAGCCGCGCGCCTTGAGTCACCGACACAATTCAATTATTTATCCCGATAAATCTACCTCTGCCGTGAGGTCGGTAACCTTCACAATGTCACTAACCTGACTGTGTGCTGTGCACCAGAGAGCGCGTGACTTCTCGGCTTAAGTCCTAGGCTGACTTTTTACTTTACAGCCGCCACCGCCGGACACACTATGACTACTGACGGGGTGTAGTGAACAAGGACGTCAGTGTTTACGGTGCTGCTCTGTTTCAGCCAAAAGTCACGGTCAGTTTTGACGACTGACGATTGCTCTAATGTCTACAGCCATACGGTCAAGTTGACATGTGACGGAGCACGCACGTATATTTGCATCGTAGTAACAACTTAGTCAAAGTCGTTTTCTGCTTGATGAACCTTGATGAACCTTGATAAACCTTGATGAACCTTGATAAACCTTGATAAAACGGGCCCCTATCACACAGGAAACACTCAAGTCGATCATGACTCCACCCCGTGTACACTACACATCTCGGATTTCACGATGACGGGGGGAGGGTCGTACAGTATTGTTAGGTTTTTGCACTATTCAGTGTGAAGGTTGACTCGAAGTCCTACAGCTAGCGACAGGAGATGTGTACATGTTTGTGTCACCACTTTATCACACTCTGTGTGTGTGTGTGTGCACTATTCAGTGTGAAGGTTGACTTGAATTCCTACAGCTAGCGACAGGAGATGTGTACATGTTTGTGTCACCACTTTATCACACTCTGTGTGTGTGTGTGTGCACTATTCAGTGTGAAGGTTGACTTGAATTCCTACAGCTAGCGACAGGAGATGTGTACATGTTTGTGTCACCACTTTATCACACTCTGTGTGTGTGTGTGTGCACTATTCAGTGTGAAGGTTGACTTGAATTCCTACAGCTAGCGACAGGAGATGTGTACATGTTTGTGTCACCACTTTATCACACTCTGTGTGTGTGTGTGTGCACTATTCAGTGTGAAGGTTGACTTGAATTCCTACAGCTAGCGACAGGAGATGTGTACATGTTTGTGTCACCACTTTATCACACTCTGTGTGTGTGTGTGTGCACTATTCAGTGTGAAGGTTGACTTGAATTCCTACAGCTAGCGACAGGAGATGTGTACATGTTTGTGTCACCACTTTATCACACTCTGTGTGTGTGTGTGTGCACTATTCAGTGTGAAGGTTGACTTGAATTCCTACAGCTAGCGACAGGAGATGTGTACATGTTTGTGTCACCACTTTATCACACTCTGTGTGTGTGTGTGTGCACTATTCAGTGTGAAGGTTGACTTGAATTCCTACAGCTAGCGACAGGAGATGTGTACATGTTTGTGTCACCACTTTATCACACTCTGTGTGTGTGTGTGTGCACTATTCAGTGTGAAGGTTGACTTGAATTCCTACAGCTAGCGACAGGAGATGTGTACATGTTTGTGTCACCACTTTATCACACTCTGTGTGTGTGTGTGTGCACTATTCAGTGTGAAGGTTGACTTGAATTCCTACAGCTAGCGACAGGAGATGTGTACATGTTTGTGTCACCACTTTATCACACTCTGTGTGTGTGTGTGTGCACTATTCAGTGTGAAGGTTGACTTGAATTCCTACAGCTAGCGACAGGAGATGTGTACATGTTTGTGTCACCACTTTATCACACTCTGTGTGTGTGTGTGTGCACTATTCAGTGTGAAGGTTGACTTGAATTCCTACAGCTAGCGACAGGAGATGTGTACATGTTTGTGTCACCACTTTATCACACTGTGTGTGTGTGTGTGCACTATTCAGTGTGAAGGTTGACTTGAATTCCTACAGCTAGCGACAGGAGATGTGTACATGTTTGTGTCACCACTTTATCACACTGTGTGTGTGTGTGTGCACTATTCAGTGTGAAGGTTGACTTGAATTCCTACAGCTAGCGACAGGAGATGTGTACATGTTTGTGTCACCACTTTATCACACTGTGTGTGTGTGTGTGCACTATTCAGTGTGAAGGTTGACTTGAATTCCTACAGCTAGCGACAGGAGATGTGTACATGTTTGTGTCACCACTTTATCACACTCTGTGTGTGTGTGTGTGCACTATTCAGTGTGAAGGTTGACTTGAATTCCTACAGCTAGCGACAGGAGATGTGCACATGTTTGTGTCACCACTTTATCACACTCTGTGTGTGTGTGTGCACTATTCAGTGTGAAGGTTGACTTGAATTCCTACAGCTAGCGACAGGAGATGTGCACATGTTTGTGTCACCACTTTATCACACTCTGTGTGTGTGTGTGTGCACTATTCAGTGTGAAGGTTGACTTGAATTCCTACAGCTAGCGACAGGAGATGTGTACATGTTTGTGTCACCACTTTATCACACTGTGTGTGTGTGTGTGCACTATTCAGTGTGAAGGTTGACTTGAATTCCTACAGCTAGCGACAGGAGATGTGTACATGTTTGTGTCACCACTTTATCACACTGTGTGTGTGTGTGTGCACTATTCAGTGTGAAGGTTGACTTGAATTCCTACAGCTAGCGACAGGAGATGTGTACATGTTTGTGTCACCACTTTATCACACTGTGTGTGTGTGTGTGCACTATTCAGTGTGAAGGTTGACTTGAATTCCTACAGCTAGCGACAGGAGATGTGTACATGTTTGTGTCACCACTTTATCACACTCTGTGTGTGTGTGTGCACTATTCAGTGTGAAGGTTGACTCGAATTCCTACAGCTAGCGACAGGAGATGTGTACATGTTTGTGTCACCACTTTATCACACTCTGTGTGTGTGTGTGTGCACTATTCAGTGTGAAGGTTGACTTGAATTCCTACAGCTAGCGACAGGAGATGTGTACATGTTTGTGTCACCACTTTATCACACTCTGTGTGTGTGTGTGTGCACTATTCAGTGTGAAGGTTGACTTGAATTCCTACAGCTAGCGACAGGAGATGTGTACATGTTTGTGTCACCACTTTATCACACTCTGTGTGTGTGTGTGTGCACTATTCAGTGTGAAGGTTGACTTGAATTCCTACAGCTAGCGACAGGAGATGTGTACATGTTTGTGTCACCACTTTATCACACTCTGTGTGTGTGTGTGTGCACTATTCAGTGTGAAGGTTGACTCGAAGTCCTACAGCTAGCGACAGGAGATGTGTACATGTTTGTGTCACCACTTTATCACACTGTGTGTGTGTGTGTGCACTATTCAGTGTGAAGGTTGACTTGAATTCCTACAGCTAGCGACAGGAGATGTGTACATGTTTGTGTCACCACTTTATCACACTCTGTGTGTGTGTGTGTGCACTATTCAGTGTGAAGGTTGACTCGAAGTCCTACAGCTAGCGACAGGAGATGTGTACATGTTTGTGTCACCACTTTATCACACTGTGTGTGTGTGTGTGCACTATTCAGTGTGAAGGTTGACTTGAATTCCTACAGCTAGCGACAGGAGATGTGTACATGTTTGTGTCACCACTTTATCACACTCTGTGTGTGTGTGTGTGCACTATTCAGTGTGAAGGTTGACTTGAATTCCTACAGCTAGCGACAGGAGATGTGCACATGTTTGTGTCACCACTTTATCACACTCTGTGTGTGTGTGTGCACTATTCAGTGTGAAGGTTGACTTGAATTCCTACAGCTAGCGACAGGAGATGTGCACATGTTTGTGTCACCACTTTATCACACTCTGTGTGTGTGTGTGTGCACTATTCAGTGTGAAGGTTGACTTGAATTCCTACAGCTAGCGACAGGAGATGTGTACATGTTTGTGTCACCACTTTATCACACTGTGTGTGTGTGTGTGCACTATTCAGTGTGAAGGTTGACTTGAATTCCTACAGCTAGCGACAGGAGATGTGTACATGTTTGTGTCACCACTTTATCACACTGTGTGTGTGTGTGTGCACTATTCAGTGTGAAGGTTGACTTGAATTCCTACAGCTAGCGACAGGAGATGTGTACATGTTTGTGTCACCACTTTATCACACTGTGTGTGTGTGTGTGCACTATTCAGTGTGAAGGTTGACTTGAATTCCTACAGCTAGCGACAGGAGATGTGCACATGTTTGTGTCACCACTTTATCACACTCTGTGTGTGTGTGTGCACTATTCAGTGTGAAGGTTGACTCGAATTCCTACAGCTAGCGACAGGAGATGTGTACATGTTTGTGTCACCACTTTATCACACTCTGTGTGTGTGTGTGTGCACTATTCAGTGTGAAGGTTGACTTGAATTCCTACAGCTAGCGACAGGAGATGTGTACATGTTTGTGTCACCACTTTATCACACTCTGTGTGTGTGTGTGTGCACTATTCAGTGTGAAGGTTGACTTGAATTCCTACAGCTAGCGACAGGAGATGTGTACATGTTTGTGTCACCACTTTATCACACTCTGTGTGTGTGTGTGTGCACTATTCAGTGTGAAGGTTGACTTGAATTCCTACAGCTAGCGACAGGAGATGTGTACATGTTTGTGTCACCACTTTATCACACTCTGTGTGTGTGTGTGTGCACTATTCAGTGTGAAGGTTGACTCGAATTCCTACAGCTAGCGACAGGAGATGTGTACATGTTTGTGTCACCACTTTATCACACTCTGTGTGTGTGTGTGTGCACTATTCAGTGTGAAGGTTGACTTGAATTCCTACAGCTAGCGACAGGAGATGTGTACATGTTTGTGTCACCACTTTATCACACTCTGTGTGTGTGTGTGTGCACTATTCAGTGTGAAGGTTGACTCGAATTCCTACAGCTAGCGACAGGAGATGTGTACATGTTTGTGTCACCACTTTATCACACTCTGTGTGTGTGTGTGTGCACTATTCAGTGTGAAGGTTGACTTGAATTCCTACAGCTAGCGACAGGAGATGTGTACATGTTTGTGTCACCACTTTATCACACTGTGTGTGTGTGTGTGCACTATTCAGTGTGAAGGTTGACTTGAATTCCTACAGCTAGCGACAGGAGATGTGTACATGTTTGTGTCACCACTTTATCACACTGTGTGTGTGTGTGTGCACTATTCAGTGTGAAGGTTGACTTGAATTCCTACAGCTAGCGACAGGAGATGTGTACATGTTTGTGTCACCACTTTATCACACTCTGTGTGTGTGTGTGTGCACTATTCAGTGTGAAGGTTGACTCGAATTCCTACAGCTAGCGACAGGAGATGTGTACATGTTTGTGTCACCACTTTATCACACTCTGTGTGTGTGTGTGTGCACTATTCAGTGTGAAGGTTGACTCGAAGTCCTACAGCTAGCGACAGGAGATGTGTACATGTTTGTGTCACCACTTTATCACACTCTGTGTGTGTGTGTGCACTATTCAGTGTGAAGGTTGACTTGAATTCCTACAGCTAGCGACAGGAGATGTGCACATGTTTGTGTCACCACTTTATCACACTCTGTGTGTGTGTGTGTGCACTATTCAGTGTGAAGGTTGACTTGAATTCCTACAGCTAGCGACAGGAGATGTGTACATGTTTGTGTCACCACTTTATCACACTGTGTGTGTGTGTGTGCACTATTCAGTGTGAAGGTTGACTTGAATTCCTACAGCTAGCGACAGGAGATGTGTACATGTTTGTGTCACCACTTTATCACACTGTGTGTGTGTGTGTGCACTATTCAGTGTGAAGGTTGACTTGAATTCCTACAGCTAGCGACAGGAGATGTGTACATGTTTGTGTCACCACTTTATCACACTGTGTGTGTGTGTGTGCACTATTCAGTGTGAAGGTTGACTTGAATTCCTACAGCTAGCGACAGGAGATGTGTACATGTTTGTGTCACCACTTTATCACACTCTGTGTGTGTGTGTGTGCACTATTCAGTGTGAAGGTTGACTTGAATTCCTACAGCTAGCGACAGGAGATGTGTACATGTTTGTGTCACCACTTTATCACACTCTGTGTGTGTGTGTGTGCACTATTCAGTGTGAAGGTTGACTTGAATTCCTACAGCTAGCGACAGGAGATGTGTACATGTTTGTGTCACCACTTTATCACACTCTGTGTGTGTGTGTGTGCACTATTCAGTGTGAAGGTTGACTTGAATTCCTACAGCTAGCGACAGGAGATGTGTACATGTTTGTGTCACCACTTTATCACACTCTGTGTGTGTGTGTGTGCACTATTCAGTGTGAAGGTTGACTCGAATTCCTACAGCTAGCGACAGGAGATGTGTACATGTTTGTGTCACCACTTTATCACACTCTGTGTGTGTGTGTGTGCACTATTCAGTGTGAAGGTTGACTTGAATTCCTACAGCTAGCGACAGGAGATGTGTACATGTTTGTGTCACCACTTTATCACACTCTGTGTGTGTGTGTGTGCACTATTCAGTGTGAAGGTTGACTCGAATTCCTACAGCTAGCGACAGGAGATGTGTACATGTTTGTGTCACCACTTTATCACACTCTGTGTGTGTGTGTGTGCACTATTCAGTGTGAAGGTTGACTTGAATTCCTACAGCTAGCGACAGGAGATGTGTACATGTTTGTGTCACCACTTTATCACACTGTGTGTGTGTGTGTGCACTATTCAGTGTGAAGGTTGACTTGAATTCCTACAGCTAGCGACAGGAGATGTGTACATGTTTGTGTCACCACTTTATCACACTCTGTGTGTGTGTGTGCACTATTCAGTGTGAAGGTTGACTTGAATTCCTACAGCTAGCGACAGGAGATGTGTACATGTTTGTGTCACCACTTTATCACACTCTGTGTGTGTGTGTGTGCACTATTCAGTGTGAAGGTTGACTCGAAGTCCTACAGCTAGCGACAGGAGATGTGTACATGTTTGTGTCACCACTTTATCACACTCTGTGTGTGTGTGTGTGCACTATTCAGTGTGAAGGTTGACTCGAATTCCTACAGCTAGCGACAGGAGATGTGTACATGTTTGTGTCACCACTTTATCACACTCTGTGTGTGTGTGTGCACTATTCAGTGTGAAGGTTGACTTGAATTCCTACAGCTAGCGACAGGAGATGTGCACATGTTTGTGTCACCACTTTATCACACTCTGTGTGTGTGTGTGTGCACTATTCAGTGTGAAGGTTGACTCGAATTCCTACAGCTAGCGACAGGAGATGTGTACATGTTTGTGTCACCACTTTATCACACTGTGTGTGTGTGTGTGCACTATTCAGTGTGAAGGTTGACTTGAATTCCTACAGCTAGCGACAGGAGATGTGTACATGTTTGTGTCACCACTTTATCACACTCTGTGTGTGTGTGTGTGCACTATTCAGTGTGAAGGTTGACTCGAATTCCTACAGCTAGCGACAGGAGATGTGTACATGTTTGTGTCACCACTTTATCACACTCTGTGTGTGTGTGTGTGCACTATTCAGTGTGAAGGTTGACTCGAATTCCTACAGCTAGCGACAGGAGATGTGTACATGTTTGTGTCACCACTTTATCACACTCTGTGTGTGTGTGTGCACTATTCAGTGTGAAGGTTGACTCGAATTCCTACAGCTAGCGACAGGAGATGTGTACATGTTTGTGTCACCACTTTATCACACTCTGTGTGTGTGTGTGTGCACTATTCAGTGTGAAGGTTGACTCGAAGTCCTACAGCTAGCGACAGGAGATGTGTACATGTTTGTGTCACCACTTTATCACACTCTGTGTGTGTGTGTGTGCACTATTCAGTGTGAAGGTTGACTCGAATTCCTACAGCTAGCGACAGGAGATGTGTACATGTTTGTGTCACCACTTTATCACACTCTGTGTGTGTGTGTGTGCACTATTCAGTGTGAAGGTTGACTCGAATTCCTACAGCTAGCGACAGGAGATGTGTACATGTTTGTGTCACCACTTTATCACACTCTGTGTGTGTGTGTGCACTATTCAGTGTGAAGGTTGACTCGAATTCCTACAGCTAGCGACAGGAGATGTGTACATGTTTGTGTCACCACTTTATCACACTCTGTGTGTGTGTGTGTGCACTATTCAGTGTGAAGGTTGACTCGAATTCCTACAGCTAGCGACAGGAGATGTGTACATGTTTGTGTCACCACTTTATCACACTCTGTGTGTGTGTGTGTGCACTATTCAGTGTGAAGGTTGACTCGAATTCCTACAGCTAGCGACAGGAGATGTGTACATGTTTGTGTCACCACTTTATCACACTCTGTGTGTGTGTGTGTGCACTATTCAGTGTGAAGGTTGACTCGAATTCCTACAGCTAGCGACAGGAGATGTGTACATGTTTGTGTCACCACTTTATCACACTCTGTGTGTGTGTGTGTGCACTATTCAGTGTGAAGGTTGACTCGAATTCCTACAGCTAGCGACAGGAGATGTGTACATGTTTGTGTCACCACTTTATCACACTCTGTGTGTGTGTGTGTGCACTATTCAGTGTGAAGGTTGACTCGAAGTCCTACAGCTAGCGACAGGAGATGTGTACATGTTTGTGTCACCACTTTATCACACTCTGTGTGTGTGTGTGTGCACTATTCAGTGTGAAGGTTGACTCGAATTCCTACAGCTAGCGACAGGAGATGTGTACATGTTTGTGTCACCACTTTATCACACTCTGTGTGTGTGTGTGTGCACTATTCAGTGTGAAGGTTGACTCGAATTCCTACAGCTAGCGACAGGAGATGTGTACATGTTTGTGTCACCACTTTATCACACTCTGTGTGTGTGTGTGTGCACTATTCAGTGTGAAGGTTGACTCGAATTCCTACAGCTAGCGACAGGAGATGTGTACATGTTTGTGTCACCACTTTATCACACTCTGTGTGTGTGTGTGTGCACTATTCAGTGTGAAGGTTGACTCGAAGTCCTACAGCTAGCGACAGGAGATGTGTACATGTTTGTGTCACCACTTTATCACACTCTGTGTGTGTGTGTGTGCACTATTCAGTGTGAAGGTTGACTCGAAGTCCTACAGCTAGCGACAGGAGATGTGTACATGTTTGTGTCACCACTTTATCACACTCTGTGTGTGTGTGTGTGCACTATTCAGTGTGAAGGTTGACTCGAATTCCTACAGCTAGCGACAGGAGATGTGTACATGTTTGTGTCACCACTTTATCACACTCTGTGTGTGTGTGTGTGCACTATTCAGTGTGAAGGTTGACTCGAAGTCCTACAGCTAGCGACAGGAGATGTGTACATGTTTGTGTCACCACTTTATCACACTCTGTGTGTGTGTGTGTGCACTATTCAGTGTGAAGGTTGACTCGAAGTCCTACAGCTAGCGACAGGAGATGTGTACATGTTTGTGTCACCACTTTATCACACTCTGTGTGTGTGTGTGTGCACTATTCAGTGTGAAGGTTGACTCGAATTCCTACAGCTAGCGACAGGAGATGTGTACATGTTTGTGTCACCACTTTATCACACTCTGTGTGTGTGTGTGTGCACTATTCAGTGTGAAGGTTGACTCGAATTCCTACAGCTAGCGACAGGAGATGTGTACATGTTTGTGTCACCACTTTATCACACTCTGTGTGTGTGTGTGTGCACTATTCAGTGTGAAGGTTGACTCGAAGTCCTACAGCTAGCGACAGGAGATGTGTACATGTTTGTGTCACCACTTTATCACACTCTGTGTGTGTGTGTGTGCACTATTCAGTGTGAAGGTTGACTCGAAGTCCTACAGCTAGCGACAGGAGATGTGTACATGTTTGTGTCACCACTTTATCACACTCTGTGTGTGTGTGTGTGCACTATTCAGTGTGAAGGTTGACTCGAATTCCTACAGCTAGCGACAGGAGATGTGTACATGTTTGTGTCACCACTTTATCACACTCTGTGTGTGTGTGTGCACTATTCAGTGTGAAGGTTGACTCGAATTCCTACAGCTAGCGACAGGAGATGTGTACATGTTTGTGTCACCACTTTATCACACTCTGTGTGTGTGTGTGCACTATTCAGTGTGAAGGTTGACTCGAATTCCTACAGCTAGCGACAGGAGATGTGTACATGTTTGTGTCACCACTTTATCACACTCTGTGTGTGTGTGTGCACTATTCAGTGTGAAGGTTGACTCGAATTCCTACAGCTAGCGACAGGAGATGTGTACATGTTTGTGTCACCACTTTATCACACTCTGTGTGTGTGTGTGCACTATTCAGTGTGAAGGTTGACTCGAATTCCTACAGCTAGCGACAGGAGATGTGTACATGTTTGTGTCACCACTTTATCACACTCTGTGTGTGTGTGTGTGCACTATTCAGTGTGAAGGTTGACTCGAATTCCTACAGCTAGCGACAGGAGATGTGTACATGTTTGTGTCACCACTTTATCACACTCTGTGTGTGTGTGTGCACTATTCAGTGTGAAGGTTGACTCGAATTCCTACAGCTAGCGACAGGAGATGTGTACATGTTTGTGTCACCACTTTATCACACTCTGTGTGTGTGTGTGTGCACTATTCAGTGTGAAGGTTGACTCGAAGTCCTACAGCTAGCGACAGGAGATGTGTACATGTTTGTGTCACCACTTTATCACACTCTGTGTGTGTGTGTGTGCACTATTCAGTGTGAAGGTTGACTCGAATTCCTACAGCTAGCGACAGGAGATGTGTACATGTTTGTGTCACCACTTTATCACACTCTGTGTGTGTGTGTGCACTATTCAGTGTGAAGGTTGACTCGAATTCCTACAGCTAGCGACAGGAGATGTGTACATGTTTGTGTCACCACTTTATCACACTCTGTGTGTGTGTGTGCACTATTCAGTGTGAAGGTTGACTCGAATTCCTACAGCTAGCGACAGGAGATGTGTACATGTTTGTGTCACCACTTTATCACACTCTGTGTGTGTGTGTGCACTATTCAGTGTGAAGGTTGACTCGAATTCCTACAGCTAGCGACAGGAGATGTGTACATGTTTGTGTCACCACTTTATCACACTCTGTGTGTGTGTGTGCACTATTCAGTGTGAAGGTTGACTCGAATTCCTACAGCTAGCGACAGGAGATGTGTACATGTTTGTGTCACCACTTTATCACACTCTGTGTGTGTGTGTGCACTATTCAGTGTGAAGGTTGACTCGAATTCCTACAGCTAGCGACAGGAGATGTGTACATGTTTGTGTCACCACTTTATCACACTCTGTGTGTGTGTGTGCACTATTCAGTGTGAAGGTTGACTCGAATTCCTACAGCTAGCGACAGGAGATGTGTACATGTTTGTGTCACCACTTTATCACACTCTGTGTGTGTGTGTGCACTATTCAGTGTGAAGGTTGACTCGAATTCCTACAGCTAGCGACAGGAGATGTGTACATGTTTGTGTCACCACTTTATCACACTCTGTGTGTGTGTGTGCACTATTCAGTGTGAAGGTTGACTCGAATTCCTACAGCTAGCGACAGGAGATGTGTACATGTTTGTGTCACCACTTTATCACACTCTGTGTGTGTGTGTGCACTATTCAGTGTGAAGGTTGACTCGAATTCCTACAGCTAGCGACAGGAGATGTGTACATGTTTGTGTCACCACTTTATCACACTCTGTGTGTGTGTGTGCACTATTCAGTGTGAAGGTTGACTCGAATTCCTACAGCTAGCGACAGGAGATGTGTACATGTTTGTGTCACCACTTTATCACACTCTGTGTGTGTGTGTGCACTATTCAGTGTGAAGGTTGACTCGAATTCCTACAGCTAGCGACAGGAGATGTGCACATGTTTGTGTCACCACTTTATCACACTCTGTGTGTGTGTGTGCACTATTCAGTGTGAAGGTTGACTCGAATTCCTACAGCTAGCGACAGGAGATGTGTACATGTTTGTGTCACCACTTTATCACACTCTGTGTGTGTGTGTGCACTATTCA
The DNA here is from genome assembly GCA_018292915.2 of Batillaria attramentaria. Taxonomy (NCBI): domain Eukaryota; kingdom Metazoa; phylum Mollusca; class Gastropoda; family Batillariidae; genus Batillaria; species Batillaria attramentaria. Next base: position 907,411 of record JACVVK020000197.1, on the reverse strand, counting down.
GTGTGAAGGTTGACTCGAATTCCTACAGCTAGCGACAGGAGATGTGTACATGTTTGCGTCACCACTTTATCACACTCTGTGTGTGTGTGTGCACTATTCAGTGTGAAGGTTGACTCGAATTCCTACAGCTAGCGACAGGAGATGTGCACATGTTTGTGTCACCACTTTATCACACTCTGTGTGTGTGTGTGCACTATTCAGTGTGAAGGTTGACTCGAATTCCTACAGCTAGCGACAGGAGATGTGTACATGTTTGTGTCACCACTTTATCACACTCTGTGTGTGTGTGTGCACTATTCAGTGTGAAGGTTGACTCGAATTCCTACAGCTAGCGACAGGAGATGTGTACATGTTTGTGTCACCACTTTATCACACTCTGTGTGTGTGTGTGCACTATTCAGTGTGAAGGTTGACTCGAATTCCTACAGCTAGCGACAGGAGATGTGCACATGTTTGTGTCACCACTTTATCACACTGTGTGTGTGTGTGTGTGTGTGTGTGTGTGTGTGTGTGTGTGTGTGTGACTTACTGATCCAATGCACGAGCTGTGGCAGCCGCAACGATATTAGTGTCACATTATTGTGAAGTATGACGACCTGTCGCTATTGTCACATTATTATGAAGTGTGACGACCTGTCACTATGACATTTTTTTTTTGTTTTGTTTTGTGCTGCTTCAACTCTTTGCCAGTTCAAGTGGTGTTCCTCCCAGGTCATGGTTGAATCCACGGAGGGCTCGGAAGCTGGGGCATTTAAAAAAAAATATTATGCATGATGATGGAGATGAGGATGATGGTAAGATGATGCTATGGAGGTCCGTGTGGTTTGGGACTGCGGGACAGGGCCGCATTCCACGCTTCCTGTCATAAAATATCCCGGCATTAACCAGGCCCGGGAACTACGGCACCTACGGTGCCGGCCGTGTAATCATCCACATCATAAGATGTGTCATATTCCAAGGGAAGCAACCTCCCCATTGGGCCCATAGCACACCCGCTCTGGGTAGGAGCCGACCTAGGTAGGAAAAATCCCGCTTGCCTCGGCTGGGACTCGAACCCGGGTCTCCTGGTCCATGGTCCGAAGTGCTAACCACTACACTACGGGGCCGGTTACTATAACATTATTGTCACATTATTGTGAGGTGTGACGGCCTGTCACTGTGACGTTATTGTCACATTATTGTGAGGTGTGACGGCCTGTCACTGTGACGTTATTGTCACATGATTGTGAGGTGTGACGGCCTGTCACTGTGACGTTATTGTCACATGATTGTGAGGTGTGACGGCCTGTCACTGTGACGTTATTGTCACATTATTGTGAAGTGTGACGGCATGTCACTGTGACGTTATTGTCACATGATTGTGAGGTGTGACGGCATGTCACTGTGACGTTATTGTCACATTATTGTGAAGTGTGACGGCCTGTCACTGTGACATTATTGTCACATTATTGTGAAGTGTGACGACCTGTAACACCAGCGCAACATAGTATGCAGCATGGCGGCAGAGTGTTTATTGTCACCGCGGACACGTAAAGCGCTACACAAAATCCTAAGCAAAATCCGTGAAGCTTGAATGGTAAACACACGCTACTACCTCATAGCGGTTTGTCTAACCTGACACTGGGTATTTCAAAACCAGTTTCACAAACTGAATAACACTTCCTTGTGTAAGGCCGCTCCCCACCGCCCCTACCGCATTGACAAGGTGTGTGTGTGTGTGTGTGTGTGTGTGTGTGTGTGTGTGTGTGTGTGTGTGTGATACAGAGAGAGAGAGGAATATCACTGTACGTGTTGTACCCCTATTATTCTATCGAACTCTTTCTGAGCGTTTTGTTTTATTGCTGATTTTGTTACAAAGGCCAAGCTGACAGGCTGGGCCTGCGCTGCTATATGTAACACCTCACCTTGTAAAATAAAATATCTCTCTCTCTCCCTCTCTCTCTCACACACACACACACACACACACACACACACACACACACACACACACACATTGGGCAAGATATGGCACAGATATTTATTATTTATACCTTGGCAAAACGTACTCGGGTCACGTACATTTTACAATGTTGCTGAATTGAATCATTAGTAAAGCCTCCTACAATACAGGCGTTCCAAAAAGAAAAACAACAACAAAACTCCAGGTTAATCAGCTGTTTGCTGAGTGCCAACCTACACAAAGAAAAGCAACCGACGTTACTGTGGCCGTGACTTGAGAGTAACGGTAGAGCAGACACATGCACTACTTCCTAGTGGTGTCCACATAGTCCTTGTCATTACACGACTTCTACTGTCCATCATTGTATCACAGCAAGCACGCTTTACTTTGATGTGCCGCTGAGTACGCACTACAACAAACGGTGGGGACGGGGTGGAGAAAAGGGTGGGGTACGGGGTGGGGGAGGATGTTGCCGAACGGTCATGGTGGGATATGATTCTTGGGGAGGTGGGTGTAAGGGAGAGTAGGGGAGGGGTGGGGGGGGGTATATAAAGGGAGTGTGGCGGTAACAAGTGTCAACAATACAACAGTCTCCCTTTGTGTACAATGAGTATTAGTCTGCACCGGATGGTTACACACGTCAAATACTGACTTCCACTTGTGAAAACTGACACTAAGGGCTTGCCCACACTGACCATAGAAACACCGATTAAACATTCAACACACCACCTGCAAGTACGAGTATCCGTATCACAAAAACTTGACCACCATCTGATCTGGCCAATAGGGCTATTTACGCAGGAACCGTGGAGTGCGGCCCTGTCACACATCCAACAACTATGCGGACCTCCACAGCACCAACACAAACAGAGACCATTAGCCTCATCTTCATCATAAAAAGTCTCCCTCAGCTAACCAGTCACTTCCGGTCAGAAACAAGAAGTTTTTGCATAGAATAGAATAAAGCACTTTTTTTCTTTGCTCGTTGGTTGCTTGGTTGTTTTTTGTTTGTTTGTTTGTTTTTGGGGGGATCGTTTGGTTGGGTTTTATGTAGTTGTTTGCTAGCATGTTTTGTTGTTGTTTTGTTTTTTGTGTGTGTTTGGTTTTATTTTTGTTTGTTTTTTTTTTTTTTTTTTTTTTTTTTGGGGGGGAGGGGTATTTTGTTTTTGTTTTATTTTGGTATGTGCACACGTTATTTTCAGCCCAACAGCACAGCAGTAAATGTATTGTGCAGCATACAAGTGTACAAAGGAACAAAGCCATTGGATGGAGAAAGCTCCAGTGAACAACAGACAAAATCATCTTTAAAACAAAAGCATCGTGTATAAGTAAGTAAATACTAGCAGCAAAGCACAAGGTCAAAGTAGCATGTGAGACATAACAACTTAAATATAACAAACTGACAAAGTCTGGCATCAGGTGTACACAACAATTAACGGTCTGCCATCTCCAACAGTGTTCCTATGTTAAAACAACAGCAGAAACTCTCCCCGAATGTGCACAGTGCACAGTCAACTCTGTCGCAGTTACTTTGTGTTCAGCATCCCCCAAACCGCTAAGAAACCCAAAATGCACCTGATTTCACAAGTGAGAGCCAACACATTTCCATTTCACCAAGGACTTGTGACCAGCTGCTGGATTCTCCTGGGCTTCACCAGTCTTTCCTTTGACTGTACATGTACAAAGTGGATCTGTCTGTGTGACTGGTCCATCACAGTCAAAGATACATCAAATAAGAGGCGTCAGAGTCTGGCTGTATTGAATCATGTACAGCTGGTTAAGGTAGCCGTCGCTTCCCCCATAACCTGCCCATTGGGGCCGTCTACAATCACTCTTGTGGCGGGAACATTAAATCACAACTAACCAATTTCTACTACTCTGTTTGCGTTTTGACAGTTTGAGAGAAAGATGGCCGTTACACATCGCGGGTGGGTGGGTGGGTGTTTGGGAGTTTAACGTCCTTTTCCACCACATAAGGGTGATATCAAAGACGGGGCAACGAGAAAAAAGGCCAGCACAAATATTTGGCTCCAGCCGGCGGCATTTGAACTCGCGACCCGAGCATTGAGAGTCCAACGCTCTACCATTCGGCCACCCCGGCTCCCCTTGCACAGTCGCAGAGAGTTGTTGTTGTTGTTGTTGTTGCAGTTGTCGTTTTCACACACTGTTGGTGACATTCTGTTGAGATTGCAGACTGTTAAGGCGTGTACATGTCCAAGTGGATGTATTGCACAATGTATTGGTCACATTCCAACAAATACTTCATGCACAGCATGACCCAACATCTTCCTTTCTTTCCTCAACTTTCTTCACGAACTGCAAAATGTTCTCAAATCTCAGATACCACGATATCTGAACGACACTGGAATTTTCTGAAACATTACTACTACTACCTCAGAAACACACTTGTGAAACTTTCTTTGATTATCGCCTTTCTGATACATGTACTTCCATGACCACACACATCCAGTCAAATGATTATACATGTCGGCAGTTTCAAACTATTTACAAGGTGAACACAATAACAGTTTTAAAAACTAAGTAGTTGTAACTGCACCTAACTAAAAGAACATATTGTATCATACATGCATTTGAGTATCAGACTGAGGTACACGTACGTTTTTTTTTTTTTTTTTTTTTTTAAAACATTTGAAAGCTTCCAAGACAAGGGTGAACTGGAATCCAAAATCAGGACATTTGATTGGTTGATTGAGGCTAGTCTGCTAACCCTAATCCAACCATTAATATTTTATCAGAAGTCATGTCCGGCACAATATTCATAAAAAGTAAAACTTTACAATTGTACGAGTACAAAATTTATATACAAGCTGCGTTTTCTCTCACGACTCTCCTTCTGATACAGGGGTGTGTGTGTGTGTGTGTGTGTGTGTGTGTAAAAATATAGTAGAGTATTTTGTTTTGTTTGGTTTTTTTGGTTTTTACATTTTTTTTTTTGATGAACCTTTTTTAAAAATCTTATTAATAATTTATGATTGGAATAACAAAAAATCACTCATTAGAATGTTTTTGGTTGTGAATTATTTGGTGAACTACATGCTGCAGGGTCAGAATGCATTACACACTGAAACACACAGACGGCTCGTGTTGCATGTACAAGTACCTTGAAGAGTTAAGAAAAGTACAAGAGCAGATTTTGTCCTTGCCATTCGAGCTTCATACCGACACTGTGTATAATCCATGTAACGACCACAACTTACATCCTGACACTCTACATAATCCATGTAACGATCATGACCTACATACTGACACTCTGCATAATCCATGTAACAGCCATGACCTACATACTGATACTCTGCATAATCCATGTAACGATCATGACCTACATACGGACACTGCATAATCCATGTAACGATCGCGACCTACAAGTCATCTTCCTGAACGTTTGTCACCAGCCAAATCCTTTCAGCCGTCAACACTTTCAGTTGTGGCTCAGACTTGCAAACTCAACTGAGGCTGAACTCTAGCACTCTAGCACAATCTGAATGAGCTCATCGTCATCTGTATAACTGTGAAAGAAACAATGCAAACTGTGAAAGAAACAATGCAAACTGCACGCTTACACGCATCTCAAACAAGCAGTGCGGGAGAAAGTCAAAAGTAGCAGTTTCTGTCGAACAAAACAATAGTAAACAAATATTTCTATACACACACCGGTATTTGAAAGTTAAAAATGACACACTGCATGTACATGAATTAGCACATCCACAGTACAAGTTTATGCTGTTAATGAAGTGCCTGTATTGCCACCATCAACTGGTCCAGAGACAAAGTTTCACAAAAGTCACACTCAAGCCGCGTCTTTCAGTGCAGACAGGAAATCGCGGATCATTCCTTATTGGTCGCCTTGCAGTACAAGAGTCCAGACGTTTCGCTGGCCTCTTCCACAGACACCGACGAAGTTTTACCGTCAGTTGTGAGAAGGAAACTTGTCTCCGACACATCTGGTGACACTTCAGGACTACCGTGGGAAATGTTCTGATCATGAGGCATATCACGTCTTGGCAAAATTCCCAGCGACAGGCCGTTCTGTGAGGTTCTAAGTGATTTCTCATTGCTATTCTTACGCTGACCAGCAACTGCTCTTTCACTGCTCAAACCAGATGCTATTAGTTTCAAATCATTTAGCGGTTCAGTTTGGGCAGCAGATTTGACAACAGGCGTAACACACAGATTGTTTTCAGCAGCGCTGGGTAGTCTTGGGCTTTGTGATGTGGTCGCCCATTGTCTGTGATCCGTCCCATGAGGTTGACGTGAAGCACCTACCCTTGCCCCAGCACCTGGATTATCCGAGACCAAAATGACACAGTTTTCATTCTTCCCCTCCCTGTCAGTACCGTCAGATGGTGACAGTGTTAGACGGTCGAGTTTACAACCCTGAGCGGCCTGCAGTATGTTACTGAGGTCGTTGGCCAGACCACCATCTTGTCCCATCTCCAGGTCCTCCAACATCCCATCAGGGTTCTCGTGGAGTGGAGCCAGACTGTCTAAACCCAAACTTGTCTGACTCGTGTCAAACACCAAGTCAGAAGGTCTGTCATGTACGTCAGCGTCGCTCTCTCTGTCACTGTCAACATTTTGCAGTCCTTTTAATGTTTCCTCACACTGTCTGACAGGGTTCAACTGTTGCGAACAACAAGCACGCTCCGCATTAAAGCTTGACAGAGGTAAGTGGCCTTGACATAACAGGTTGTGGTTGTGCTGTCCTGTGTGTCGCATGGGAGACGTTGCCTCCACAGCAGGAACACTTTCCAATCGCTCGTCTCTCCGGGGCTGACTGGGTAGTGCGGATAATGACTCGAGTCGACATCCCTCCGCAGCTTGCAGGATGGAGGTGATAGGATTACTGTCGGCAGCGCCATCTAACAAAGCCAGACTTTGTTGTAGACTTAACACCTCTCCATTCTCTGCCACGCCTTCCCCGAGGTCCTCAAGCTCTATAGCAACGTCCGGTAGTCTAACTCTGCCGTCTTCAGTCTCTTCCAGTGTTGGTGGTGGTGCATCTTCTTCAATTCTCCCTTCTTCATCATCGCCATCATCATCACCATCTTCATCCCCCTCACAGTCTTCCTCCTCCTCCTCGTCATCACTAACATCTTCATCGTCATCTTCATCATCATAGGGATGTTGTGAAAGATGTGCAGAGTGATCTGGATTGGGGTTAGACTTTGGGTAGCGAGTGACGGCTGGAGCATCGTTCTGTCCACTGTTGATACACACATTTCCCTGGCCGGTGGATGGGTTGGACTTGCCATTTGGGTAGCGAGTCATCGCTGGAGCACCGTTCTCTCTATTGCCAGGATTTCCATGGTTGGCGGACTCGTCTGAAGTGGTGGTCATTAGAGACTGGCGTTTTATAAGCTGGCTGTCTGCATCAAGTGTAACCACTGGAAAAAAATGAAACAGCGTTAAATACGACACCCGCAACGTCTACAATTTACAGAAAATACACAAAGAAAGAAACAAACAGCGTTAAAAGAAACGCACATTCAACCAAAAACCAGCATGTTTTCTGCAAGTGATGTTGTAGACAGCTTTCTCGTGGAAAACAAAATTTTGTCCCTGTAGCAATTCTACCGTCTTTTGTGCAATTTGTTTTGGCAGATGATCGACTGCTACAGAGTTGGTTCCTACAGTAGAGCTGATTGTAATAGATCATGACTGTAATAACTGACTGTAATGGACGTGTTTATGTTTATGACAATAATAGAGGTGTTGCTGACTGTACCAGACATGTCCACTTACTGTTGTATCTGGCGTTCTCACTGTGATCCTCATTGCCGCCCACCACAACGCCCGAGTCCTTGTTGGACGACTGACACTTGTCCACACCCATCTGCACGATCACTGGATTCGTTCGCCCCTCCATGCTTGGAATGCTGGTGGTTGGGGGAGGGCTGGGTGGGTGTCGCCAAGAATTCTGGATGATCTGTGTAAAGATGGAGGGAAAAACAGAAAGCATAACGTTAATATTGAAAGATTTGTTATGGAATGTGTACATAATATGTTAAATGTACATAATACGATAATTCACATTCTGGAATGTATTAGAGGTACAGTTATATGACAAACTCAGAGCAGGACTTACATTAGTTTCCTGCCCATTACAATGTGTGACTGGGAACAAAGAGAAACTTCAAACTCTTGCCAAGATGGTGGACAGGAACTTTTCTTACTTCCCCTGATGAAGGGCAGACTTCGCTGCATGTACACACGCTGGCGGTTTCCATACAACCCATGGAAGGCCAGACCAGCAAGTCAGTAAAGTTTTCTCTAGTCATTACATTATTTCACAACACTGGACACTATTTTCAGATTTTTCATAATTTTATCAGCCCAGTTAAAAACTCAGGGGCAGATTTTGGTGCCATGTTTCAAAGCAAGGAGCTCCCCCCCCCCCCCCCCCCCCCCATGGTTCCTGAATTTTGAACTGTGGCCTAAAAGTAAGGACTATCAATAAGGTCATTATGGTACGTTTATAGTTTTGGAGAAAGAGAAACCAGGGGAGGTAAATCTTTTAATTGCACTACTACTGTACCTGAAGACCGGTTACTCACCTTGTCTTGATGTCTGGGAACAGGCGTAGTGATGCCTTTGAATTTATCAACTCTCTTTTTACTGCATTTACACAGGGAACACAGTCTGGAACACAGGACAAAAGTCTCAGTTACACTGCAGGTGCTGGGTATAATCATCACATCTAAGCCACTACCATTTTTTTGTCTCAGAAAATTTGGACTCATCAAACCCCCAAGTGTTTATCTCCAGGAACTAAAACGACTGAAACAATAATTACAAAATGCATATAACTGGCTTAAACAATCTAACTCTTAAGTGACAAAAGCCTTTGATCCAAGGTTCTGTGATTGCTCACGACCAAAAGCCTTTGATCAAGCTGTGAGTATAGAAGACTGTATACAGTGTGTTTGTGATAGTGCAGATGGCGGTTCCCTTGTTTGATATGCTTCCGGACGTCCGACCGGCCTTTCTCATCCATTCAACATTTTTTTGTGAAGAAATGGAATCAGACTGCAGCACAAGACGTACGTCATTCTCACACTGCTTGATTTGGATGAGGATGGAGTAGAACAGGATGAAGTAGAAGAGGATGGAGTAGAACAGGATGGAGTAGAACAGGATGAAGTAGAAGAGGATGAAGTAGAAGAGGATGAAGTAGAAGAGGATGGAGTAGAACAGGATGAAGTAGAAGAGGATGGAGTAGAACAGGATGAAGTACAAGAGGATGGAGTAGAACAGGATGAAGTAGAAAAAGATGAAGTAGAACAAGATGAAGTAGAATAGGATGAAGTAGAAGAGGATGATTTTATGCTAATGGCTAAACTTTGGATAAAATTAAAGACAGTGACCGAGTGTTGTTGATAAGTGTTTCTGAGGCAAACAGGATTTTTCCTACCTAGGTCGGCTTCTACCCACAGCGGGTATGCTATATGGACCGGATGGGGAGGCTGTTGCCACACAGCCGACTTTCACCCACAGTTTCAGGTTTGTTTACATGTAGTCAGTCTGCAGCAGTTTCAGGTTTGTTTACATGTAGTCAGTCTACGGCAGTTTCAGCTTTGTTTACATGTATGTCAGTCAGTCTACAGCAGTTTCAGCTTTGTTTACATGTATGTCAGTCAGTCTACGGCAGTTTCAGCTTTGTTTACATGTAGTCAGTCTACGGCAGTTTCAGCTTTGTTTACATGTATGTCAGTCAGTCTACAGCAGTTTCAGCTTTGTTTACATGTATGTCAGTCAGTCTACAGCAGTTTCAGCTTTGTTTACATGTAGTCAGTCAGTCTACAGCAGTTTCAGCTTTGTTTACATGTATGTCAGTCAGTCTACGGCAGTTTCAGCTTTGTTTACATGTATGTCAGTCAGTCTACAGCAGTTTCAGCTTTGTTTACATGTAGTCAGTCAGTCTACAGCAGTTTCAGCTTTGTTTACATGTAGTCAGTCAGTCTACAGCAGTTTCAGCTTTGTTTACATGTATGTCAGTCAGTCTACAGCAGTTTCAGCTTTGTTTACATGTATGTCAGTCAGTCTACAGCAGTTTCAGCTTTGTTTACATGTATGTCAGTCAGTCTACGGCAGTTTCAGCTTTGTTTACATGTAGTCAGTCAGTCTACAGCAGTTTCAGCTTTGTTTACATGTTAGTCAGTCAGTCTACAGCAGTTTCAGCTTTGTTTACATGTATGTCAGTCAGTCTACGGCAGTTTCAGCTTTGTTTACATGTATGTCAGTCAGTCTACGGCAGTTTCAGCTTTGTTTACATGTATGTCAGTCAGTCTACGGCAGTTTCAGCTTTGTTTACATGTATGTCAGTCAGTCTACGGCAGTTTCAGCTTTGTTTACATGTATGTCAGTCAGTCTACGGCAGTTTCAGCTTTGTTTACATGTATGTCAGTCAGTCTACGGCAGTTTCAGCTTTGTTTACATGTATGTCAGTCAGTCTACGGCAGTTTCAGCTTTGTTTACATGTATGTCAGTCAGTCTACGGCAGTTTCAGCTTTGTTTACATGTATGTCAGTCAGTCTACGGCAGTTTCAGCTTTGTTTACATGTATGTCAGTCAGTCTACGGCAGTTTCAGCTTTGTTTACATGTATGTCAGTCAGTCTACGGCAGTTTCAGCTTTGTTTACATGTATGTCAGTCAGTCTACGGCAGTTTCAGCTTTGTTTACATGTATGTCAGTCAGTCTACGGCAGTTTCAGCTTTGTTTACATGTATGTCAGTCAAGTCTACGGCAGTTTCAGCTTTGTTTACATGTATGTCAGTCAGTCTACGGCAGTTTCAGCTTTGTTTACATGTATGTCAGTCAGTCTACGGCAAGTTTCAGCTTTGTTTACATGTATGTCAGTCAGTCTACGGCAGTTTCAGCTTTGTTTACATGTATGTCAGTCAGTCTACGGCAGTTTCAGCTTTGTTTACATGTATGTCAGTCAGTCTACGGCAGTTTCAGCTTTGTTTACATGTATGTCAGTCAGTCTACGGCAGTTTCAGCTTTGTTTACATGTATGTCAGTCAGTCTACAGCAGTTTCAGCTTTGTTTACATGTAGTCAGTCAGTCTACGGCAGTTTCAGCTTTGTTTACATGTATGTCAGTCAGTCTACGGCAGTTTCAGCTTTGTTTACATGTATGTCAGTCAGTCTACGGCAGTTTCAGCTTTGTTTACATGTATGTCAGTCAGTCTACGGCAGTTTCAGCTTTGTTTACATGTATGTCAGTCAGTCTACGGCAGTTTCAGCTTGTTTACATGTATGTCAGTCAGTCTACGGCAGTTTCAGCTTTGTTTACATGTATGTCAGTCAGTCTACGGCAGTTTCAGCGTTGTTTACATGTATGTCAGTCAGTCTACGGCAGTTTCAGCTTTGTTTACATGTATGTCAGTCAGTCTACGGCAGTTTCAGCTTTGTTTACATGTAGTCAGTCAGTCTACGGCAGTTTCAGCTTTGTTTACATGTATGTCAGTCAGTCTACGGCAGTTTCAGCTTTGTTTACATGTATGTCAGTCAGTCTACGGCAGTTTCAGCTTTGTTTACATGTATGTCAGTCAGTCTACGGCAGTTTCAGCTTTGTTTACATGTATGTCAGTCAGTCTACGGCAGTTTCAGCTTTGTTTACATGTAGTCAGTCTGCAGCAGTTTCAGGTTTGTTTACATGTAGTCAGTCTACGGCAGTTTCAGCTTTGTCTAAATGTTTACAGCAGTTTCATGGCAGCCACCCCGGTCACAACAGAGCTATGGGTTGGTTTAATCTGTAATCTGTTAGTGGGTGATAAGTCACGCATCATTTGGTTTTGTACATTCCGTCTGTGAACATGATGGTAATCATAATTTTATGTCAAAACAGGTGCAGAAACAAATTAAAGACAAAACTATCACTATGATACTCACAACACAACCATGACAATGGCAACCAGACAGGCAGACACACCACCAAGGGCAATCATTGTGACTTCAACATTCTTCTTGGTCACTGGAACACAGTGTACAAAATATATATAACATCTACATCTACGAGTCAAATCTTATTCATATGTGCGTGAGAAATTAGGGCGACTTTAGATTTGTTCTGCTGGTGTTAAACTTACCACCTGTCTTCCCCACCGCCATGTCCCACACCGGATTGATGTTGGATTTGATGACCTTGAGCCCCACGCAGTAGGAAGTATCCGCCTTCAGACCCGGGATGATCTTCTTCACCTCCATGTTGGCTTTCACCTCCCCCTCCACACAAAACTCTTCCCCTGATGAAAAGAAACGGCAAATACAATTTACAAGTGCCAGTACAGACGCAACTTGGGTGAGCACCGATGTTTTCCTGAAACATGCGAAGATCGTATCTCCTTTTGTCCGGATACAGTGTGCAAACACAAACACAATCTGCATAAAACCAGCCGTTTCAGTCTCTGTGTTTCTTTTTATCCAGAGAGGCAACAAGATCTAATTACAATATGTTGATCTAGTCCTGTTTTTTGAGTTATTTTTGTTGTTGTTTTTAACTCATGTTGTAAACATCAGACCATGTTGAGGCTTGCCGTAGTCAATTATCTACACTATAGTTTGGTGCTGGGTGTACGGTACATGTACGTAGTTAATTATCTACACTATAGTTTGGTGTTGAGTGGACGGTACATGTACGTAGTGTTTAGAGGTGACACTAGTTTCTTTTACCGTGTTGTACCGAGCGGTAGGAGGAACACTCATCTCTCTGTTCAGCCACCACCACACAAAACTTGGACGGTCGACCATACAGGTAGATACTGTCACACTCATGTTTGAACGTCACCAGCAAAGCCTGCGGATTATTGGCCCATGGCATAACCACCGGTCGCACTGCCTGTGGAGCTGTAAGGAAAAACAAATGTTTCTAAACAAACAGCAAAGTGTGGCAAAAGGCAGTAACAAAAAAACACAATCAAAACAAGCTGAGTCGATCACTTTCCTGGGAAAAACAGATCAGAACCCCGGCCCACACCCGACACAAATAAAAACATACACATGCATTGCAAGAAAAATGATGTCAAACGGTGTGTTACAATGCCAAAGTTACATTGCTTGTGACAAATGGCTGGGAAAAGATGTTCTATAGTTATGCATGGTCAGTGAGGTAGGTTAGGATTTAAAGACACACAAGCAACAAAGACTAATTTGGGCTCAGTTCAATTATAGACACAACCTCGAATGCCAAAAAAAAAAAAAAAAAAAAATGGTTAAAAAAACAAACAAAACAAAAAAACAAAAAACCAACCAACCAAGCAACCAACCAAGCAACCAGAGAGACAGAGTATGAATAAGAATACAACCAGAGAGGAGAGAAAGAGAAAGAGAGCCAGCAAAAACAAGAACATTTTACAATGTAAAGACAAAAGCATGGTGTTGCATGAAGCTTGTTTAACACACATGTACCTCTATCACGGGCATACAGACACTTTGCATGAAGCTTGTTTAACACACATGTACCTCTATCACGGGCATACAGACACTTTGCAAGAAGCTTGTTTAACACACATGTACCTCTATCACGGGCATACAGACACTTTGCAAGAAGCTTGTTTAACACACATGTACCTCTATCACGGGCATACAGACACTTTGCATGAAGCTTGTTTAACACACATGTACCTCTATCACGGGCATACAGACACTTTGCACGAAGCTTGTTTAACACACATGTACCTCTATCACGGGCATACAGACACTTTGCATGAAGCTTGTTTAACACACATGTACCTCTATCACGGGCATACAGACACTTTGCACGAAGCTTGTTTAACACACATGTACCTCTATCACGGGCATACAGACACTTTGCATGAAGCTTGTTTAACACACATGTACCTCTATCACGGGCATACAGACACTTTGCACGAAGCTTGTTTAACACACATGTACCTCTATCACGGGCATACAGACACTTTGCATGAAGCTTGTTTAACACACATGTACCTCTATCACGGGCATACAGACACTTTGCACGAAGCTTGTTTAACACACATGTACCTCTATCACGGGCATACAGACACTTTGCATGAAGCTTGTTTAACACACATGTACCTCTATCACGGGCATACAGACACTCTGGCTTCACCAGGGTGCTGTGAGAACCATTCTTTGTTTCCAAGGAGACGAAGAACGTGGGAGTGAGGACGAAGTTGGCACTGCCGCTGTACCTGGGTACAGTGACGGACTTGATCCTTGTGGAACTGTTCACCTGCTCCGTCACCATGTTAGTCTGCAACACACACAACACACACATTACAGTGTTGTGGCAACCAGCACTTTACACATAGACACTGTAGAAATAGACACATTAGACACAGACACTGCAGAAACTTTGAACACAGACACTTTGGACACAGACACATCATACACAGATACTTCAGACACAGACACTGTAGACACAGACAATGGAGACACATTTCAGACACAATTCAGACACAGACACTGTAGACATAGACACGTACTGGAGACACAGACATTTTACACTACACTTCAGGCACAGGCACTTTAGACTCGGACACTATTTATACAGAGACACTTCCGACATAGACACTTTATACAAAGAGACATGTACTTTAGACACAGACAGATGTGTACTGTATCCACCATCAGGATCACAGGACCAGAGAAAGAAAAACAACTGTAGGAATGGGTTAACCCACCTTGCACCTGAGTTTGTTCCACTTCTGACTGGTGACACAGGGCAACTCCTCCGCGTAACAGTGGTGCACGTAGTACTTGGAAAGGAAACGGTCTGCCTCCGCAACGTCAGCCGCTCTCCAACTGATGTCATACGTCTCTTCGTGTTTCTCTATCACCACATGCTGGGGGGCTGGTACACACACACAAATCAATCACAGTTACACCAAACAACATCAGCCACACTCCAACTGACGTCCTATTAATATTATGTCTCTCTATCACTACATGCTGGGGGGCTGGTACACACACAAATCAATCACAGTTACACCAAACAACATCAGCCACACTCCAACTGACGTCCTATTAATATTATCTATCTCTATATTAATATTATCTATCTCTCTATCACCACATGCTGGGGGGCTGGAAGACTGCTAGAAAGGTTTGTTTACATGTAGTCAGTTTACGGCAGTTACATGGGGGCAAGCTCAGGCCACCAAAGTGACTAGGCAGCGGCAGTCCCGGTCACAATAGAGTTAATAAAGGGTAACCTGACTCTACAGCAATTCTGAGAAAGCATTACAAAGTGGTCAGTGACAAGCACAGTACATGTGTATATATAGCTGTTTTTTTATGGAAACTAAGGCTGTTGTGTTGTGTTGTGTTGTGTTGTGTTGTGTTGTGTTGTGGTGTGGTGTGGTGGTGTGGTGTGGTGTGGTGTGGTGTGGTGTGGTGTGGTGTGGTGGGGGTGGGGTGTGGGGTGTGTGGTGGTATGGTGTGGTGTGGTGGTGTGGTGTGGGGAGGGGTGTGGTGTGGTGTGGTGTGGGGTGGGGTGGGGTGGGGTGGTGTGTTGTGGTGTGGGGAGGGGTGTGGTGTGGTGTGGTGTGGTGTGGTGTGGGGTGGGGTGGGGTGTGGTGTGGTGTGGTGTGGTGTGGGGTGGTGGGGTGGTGTGGTGTGGTGTGGTGGTGTGGTGTGGTGTGGGGTGTAGTGGTGTGGTGTGGTGTGATGTGGGGTGTAGTGGTGTGGTGTGGTGTGGTGTGGGGTGTGGTGCGGTGTGGTGCAGTGCTGACTATATGAACAACTCACCGGCGGGTGTACTGTGGGTGGTACCAGTCCGCAGCATGGCAGTACTAACAGGAGAGGATCCCTTTCTATTGTAGGCTCGTAGACTCAGCTTGTAAGAAGCTTCAGGCAGAAGGTTCTTCACCACGACTGTATTGCTCTGACCATCGATCGCATCATCGCTGAATTTGGCAGCGTTAGAACAGTTTGATGCTTTCTTCCCGGCCCCAGATGTCTCGTTGCCATCTAAAGTGTAGTGCAACAGTCGGCCTCCTCTTAAAGGGCGCGGGATTTCCTGAAACAGACAGAATTCATAATGTATACACATATATAAATACAGAACATGCATGACAACAACAAAGATCATTCATGTCAGGTAAACAATTACAATAACAAATATCACTATTAGTATTATTTATAAACTGCAGTGACGGATCTATCTGATCAGCATAAACTATTTCCCAGTAAAAGGGCATCAGTTGAATTATTTGCACAAAACTATAATACAGGTGTACTTCAAAATGATTTTTTCGACACTTTACTCTGGTAATATCAATTAAAGTACTGAACTGTATAGGTAATTCATACCTTGAAATAGACACTTTACTCTGGTAATATCAATTAAAGTACTGAATTGTATAGGTAATAATTCATACCTTGAAACAGACACTTTACTCTGGTAGTACCAAAGTACTGAACTGTATATGTAATTCATACCTTGAAATAGACACTTTACTCTGGTAGTACCAAAGTACTGAACTGTATAGGTAATTCATACCTTGAAATAGACACTTTACTCTGGTAGTACCAAAGTACTGAACTGTACGTATGTATAATGAATTACCTTGAAATAGACAACACAAGTGACACATGGCTCATCAGGAAAACACAGATAGAAACTGTTGTCAAATGCTGGTCCCTCGTCAGGCTCTGCAAGTCAGGCAGAAAATACTCATGTCATCTATAACCACTCTACACATTATACTGAAACATACAGCAGCATGCATCTCCTGCACAGCTCACAATAAATTTTCACAAAGATCGATTCACAATATAAATTACTCATTTCAGGAAGGTTGTTTTTTTTGTTTGTTTTTTTAAATCATCAACACAAAAGTATCAAGCCCTACAAAAACCAAAAATTGTGAAATGAAAGGCTTGAGCAAGTTGCCAAGGAAACCTGACACCAGACACATTGGAAAGGGGGGTAAAGTGTGCATGCAAACTGTTCTGACTATAGTCAGGGCACGGGTAGAATGAATTAAAAACAACAACTAAAACAACAACAAAAACAACAACAAAAACATCTAAATGATCCCAAACACCCAGCAATGCTAACTGGCTAGTTATGTCGTATACATAAATAATTATGTGTTTCTTCCAGCTTTCATCTGTTCTGGTGTCATCAGTTATGTACATATAACAATCTACTATTTTACTGCTTTCTTCTATTTTGGTGTCATCAGTTATGTACATATAACAATCTATATCTTACCGCTTTCATCCGTTTTGGTGTCATCGGTTATGTACATATAACAATCTATATCTTACCGCTTTCATCCATTTTGGTGTCATCGGTTATGTACATATAACAATCTATATCTTACCGCTTTCATCCGTTTTGGTGTCATCGGTTATGTACATATAACAATCTATTATTTTACTGCTTTCTTCTATTTTGGTGTCATCAGTTATGTACATATATTTTAGTGCTTTCACCCATTCTGGTGTCATCGGTTATGCACATATAACAATCTATATCTTACCGCTTTCATCCGTTTTGGTGTCATCGGTTATGTACATATAACAATCTATATCTTACCTCTTTCATCCGTTTTGGTGTCATCAGTTATGTACATATAACAATCTATTATTTTACTGCTTTCATCCATTTTGGTGTCATCGGTTATGTACATATAACAATCTATATCTTACCGCTTTCATCCGTTTTGGTGTCATCGGTTATGTACATATAACAATCTATTATTTTACTGCTTTCATCCGTTTTGGTGTCATCGGTTATGTCCATATAAAAATCTATATCTTACCTCTTTCATCCGTTTTGGCGTCATCGGTTATGTCCATATAAAAATCTATATCTTACCTCTTTCATCCGTTTTGGTGTCATCGGTTATGCACATATAAAAATCTATATCTTACCTCTTTCATCCGTTTTGGCGTCATCGGTTATGTCCATATAAAAATCTATATCTTACCTCTTTCATCCGTTTTGGCGTCATCGGTTATGTCCATATAAAAATCTATATCTTACCTCTTTCATCCGTTTTGGCGTCATCGGTTATATACATATAAAAATCTATATCTTACCTCTTTCATCCGTTTTGGCATCATCGGTTATGTACATATAAAAATCTATATCTTACCTCTTTCATCCGTTTTGGCGTCACCAGGCACATCTTGCCATGCTCCCCAGTAACGACCTCCAGCACGCAGTGTGATGTTGTAGTAGGTGTCAGGCAGTGGTAAGTCAGTGATCTCAATAAGAGTGGTGTTCCTTCTACAACGTCTGTCACTCCACAAAACTGTGCCCTGTAAACCAGGTACAGAGACAATGTCCATTTAACTCTAGACAAATCGTACAGGTAGGCAGCTCTGTGCAGTCTTTCAGTGACAGAAAGTAATACTATGTATTGAGAACATCTCTTTACTGCTATGACACTGAAAAATCAACTTTGTTTTACCACACTCGCATCTGGTGAGTAAGTTTTTAAGTCTACTCATCAGCACTGTTTCCCAGTCGCCATGGCAAGTAAAATATACTCACCACTATTACGGCCGATGGTTTACAAAGCTCTAAAAGACTACTATGCCTACCAAGCTTGTTACTTAGTTAAACCAGCACACAGCTAACATACATCTCTAACTACAGTTTGTAAAGCAATGTTTCTATCAGCAAAATAGGTTCACAAATGGACACCAGTGAGCACTTTCAATCATCATGTAAAGACATTACATCATATGTGAATGAAGATTGTCACCAGCAAAATATTTCTACTCAGGGGAGTAGGTGCCTGTGTGTAGTTCGCAAGCTGTGAAAAACTTTAAATACTCATGAATCATTCCACTCATGAGGTTGGTCTCACACCATTTTGCTTCAAGAAAGTACATGTACTCCGAATCCTGAAAACAACTTACTCTCTTGAAGTGGGTGATGGTGGAGAAATTGGGAGCCACGCCCAAAGCTGCTTCATCTGCTTCCAGATTGCGATAGAAACCATACATATTATAAAAACTCTTGTTTCCTTTCGCCTGCTGGTCTTCCTCTGAGATGCCAGTCACCAAGTATTCAACCTTCAATGCAGTTGCCTTGGTGTGTGACATGTTCTCACAAAGAGGTTTTTCAATGCCCCCTGGAAATCTCACTTTCAGAACAATACCAGAGTCACTCTTCTGATCCATAACTTTGATGCCACGGAGTTTGTTTGGCTTGACTGCACACACACACACACACACACACACACACACACACACACACACACACACACACACACACACAGAGGATATTTTAACATAAGAACAAACACCATATGTTAAAATATAAACACAACTGACAGCACAGAATCATCAAGTCATAAGTATCAGATACAGAAAGAAGCAAACAGCAAATAAAGTCAATACTAAACCTGACAAATTTTGTTTGAAATCTGCAGTACTTGAAGTCTAAACATGACCTGCCGATTACAGGACCACCTAAAAATATGTAAACTTAAAAAGGAGGTCTCTTTAGAATATTATGTGTGCCATTGTCATGATGTCAACCTGCAGAAGCAAAATGTATGAAGTTTTGTAGAGCATTATTGTAGAGTATTAATGTTGTGATACATACACTGCAAAAGAGGCGTGACCAAACCAGGCTGAACAAGATGCTTGTTTCGTTGTTTGCATGAAAATATAGTGTAAGTATAGCATAAGTATTCTAAGTGCTCAGCCTAACAAATATATGTACCTAATGGTATATGCCAAGGAGTCTGGAACATCTCTCCTTTTTTACATACATAAAAAACTTACATCGTTATCAAGATATCTGGCAAAATGTACCACCATCATGATCGGAAAAACAGGACTGAGCATCTATAAAATCCATGACACTAACACCCTTTTTCTTGGTAATGGCAGATATGTTAGATTTTGTACTTACTGTAGTCATGAGGAAGAAATATCTGCGAGATGGGTTTGGTGGAGCCGAATATGTTGGTGACGGTGACAGTGAAGTTGATGGGACTGTAACTGGAACCCAGTCCCTCTCCGTACTGTCCATCTTGTTCATACTTGCCACGAAGATTGAGCTTACACGCGATGAACCTGCCGTCCTCTCGATCTACTTCCTGTCCGTTCATACTACAGCTGTGGTTATTCCTGCACACACACACACACACACACACACACACACACAAACTGAAGGGTGTGCAGTCCATGGAAACAACAGATACGTGTGACCTACAACATAACAGGGGAGGGGGGAGGGGGGTTAGTTAGTTATTTAGGGCTTAACGCCGCACAAGCAACAGAGGCTAATTCGCGGCAAATGTGGGGGGGAGGGGGAGGGAGGAATCAAACTTTTCAGATTCCTCCCCCTGTTCAGGGTTTGTCCCTGTGGCTTTTTTACGTTAAAATTAAACCTGCATAACAATAAAATGTGTATTGTAATATTGTGATAGGCTGGCGGGTAGCTCTTGTAAGTAACCATGGAGTATACACAATCAAATTTAACACACAGAAATTAACTGCTGGAGTGCTGCTGTCAAAACCACTCATTAACACATTTCTGACATCACATGGGGACCCCCCCCCCCCCAATCCCCCCCCCCCAAAAAAAAAAAAGAAAAAAAAGAAAAAAACCTCTTCATCCAGTTCTCCTCCCACTGCCCAAGTACTTTGTGTTTGGGTGGCTATGTGAAAATCAGGCAAGAGTAACGGTTTTTAACCATTGTGTTGCTATGGGAACGCTCTGCCTATGTGCATCACGGGACCAAACTGGTAATTTTCATGTTCCTGCGTTAGAAGACGTACAGATACTGACAGAGTCTAGAACCTTGCATAACTTGCATGCTACAAAGAACTGTGATACAGGAATGTGCTCAGCAAAGATACATGAATAATGTTCAATCAAAACTGCACTAATTGAAGGCACTGAAAGGGTTAACTATGAAATACTGATACAAATTAAATGTAACTCACAAGCTCTGGGTGTAACTGACGTGTCACACTATTAAGCTGTCACTCAGTGACATTCAACAATAACAATGACAATAAAGAGAACAAGAAACTCACCTCCATATGTAACTAACATGCCACTCAGTAAACTTGCCACTCAGTAAACTTGCCACTCAGTAAACTTGCCACTCAGTAAACTTGCCACTCGGTAAACTTGCCACTCGGTAAACTTGCCACTCGGTAAACTTGCCACTCGGTAAACTTGCCACTCGGTAAACTTGCCACTCGGTAAACTTGCCACTCGGTAAACTTGCCACTCGGTAAACTTGCCACTCAGTAAACTTGCCACTCAGTAAACTTGCCACTCAGTAAACTTGCCACTCAGTAAACTTGCCACTCAGTAAACTTGCCACTCAGTAAACTTGCCACTCAGTAAACTTGCCACTCAGTAAACTTGCCACTCAGTAAACTTGCCACTCAGTAAACTTGTCACTCAGTAAACTTGTCACTCAGTAAACTTGTCACTCAGTAACATTCAACAATAACATAAAGAGAACAATCAACTCACCTCCATGTGTAACTGACAAACCACTCAGTAAAGTCATCATTCAGGTCGACAGCCGTCTTCACTTGGTCCAGAAGTAAAGTGACCTCCCTCTTTGGTTCAAACACCATGGTCAGGTTCCTCGGCTCTTCAGGCGGGTCTGGACAATTATAGTAGAGGCACCAAGAATAAATATAATGTGTAGAAGTACTGGTTTACATAATGTGTAGAAGTACTGGTTTACATATAATGTGTAGAAGTCCTGCTTTAAATAATGTGTAGAAGTCCTGCTTTAAATAATGTGTAGAAGTCCTGCTTTAAATAATGTGTAGAAGTCCTGCTTTAAATAATGTGTAGAAGTCCTGCTTTAAATAATGTGTAGAAGTCCTGGTTTACATAATGTGTAGAAGTCCTGCTTTAAATAATGTGTAGAAGTCCTGGTGTAGAAGTCATGTGTATAAGTACTGGTTTACAAATAATGTGTAGAAGTCCTGGTTTACATAATGTGTATAAGTACTGGTTTACATATAATGTGTAGAAGTACTGGTTTACATATAATGTGTTGAAGTCCTGGTTTACATATAATGTGTGGAAGTCCTGGTTTAAATAATGTGTAGAAGTCCTGGTTTACATATAATGTGTAGAAGTACTGGTTTACATATAATGTGTAGAAGTCCTGGTTTACATATAATGTGTGGAAGTCCTGGTTTAAATAATGTGTAGAAGTCCTGGTTTACATAATGTGTAGAAGTCCTGGTTTACATCATGTGTAGAAGTCCTGGTTTACATATAATGTGTAGAAGTCCTGGTTTACATCATGTGTAGAAGTCCTGGTTTACATCATGTGTAGAAGTCCTGGTTTACATATAATGTGTAGAAGTCCTGGTTTACATCATGTGTAGAAGTCCTGGTTTACATCATGTGTAGAAGTCCTGGTTTACATCATGTGTAGAAGTACTGGTTTACATCATGTGTAGAAGTCCTGGTTTACATCATAATAATAATAAATAATAAATTTCATTTACATAGTGCACTTCTCAGACACAGTGACTCATTGTCAGGGCGGTCGGTGGTCTAGTGGTTAAGAGACTTGTCACCAATGCGAGAGGTCAAGGGTTCGAGTCCCACTCGGGGCAAAGAATTTTTCCTTCTCTTATGTGGCACCGTTCATTCGGGCCGATCGTCGGGGGTTCTCTCCGGGTACTCTGGCTTCCTCCCCCTCTGCTTTGGAAATGTTCAGCCCACCAAATTTGAAAAACAAATGCAATTCTAAATTCCGAAATTTAAGTAGCTGAGCTGACCCTTCGCACCACGTGATTGTAATGTGTTTATGTCCAGTATGTGAGTGGATGCGTGTGATTCACGTGAGCGTGCGTGTTGGGTTCAGTTCGCGGCGCTTTGAGCTGATTCATGAAATTGGGTAAAGCGCCTATACAATACTCATTATTATTGTGCTAACACACGTCACTCATACACATTCATACCATACACAATAATAATGTGTGGAAGTACTGGTTTTACATCATGTGTAGAAGTCCTGGTTTACATCATGTGTAGAAGTACTGGTTTACATATACAGTACTCCTCGCTTAAGGTGACCCCCCACGGGACCAAAAATTTTTTTGATCTTATCCGAGGGGCACGCTAAACAGTCCTCGGATAAGATCAACTACCAGTAAAAAAAACTTGATCTTATCCGAGGAGCTCAATATTTGGCGATTATATCATTTTTTTCACATTTTAGACCGAAAGACCTTCCGCCAAAATATGTAATTCTACACACACACACACACACACACACACACACGCGCGCGCGCGCGCGCAAGCACAAACGAACGCAAATGCATATACCCCCCCCCCCCCTCCCCTTTATATTTTTTTCCCGAACCCTGTGGATCCCCCCCCCCCCCCCCCCAATGTCAAGCCCCCTCCAAACATCTTGCCCCTGTTACATGGTTGAGGGATGGTTACACTGATTTTTCGTGAACTGCAAAAGTACTTCAACTGACTTGCCTTCCGACTAAGCCTAGAAATTAACCAGGGCCGCGTTTCTTACGCAAAGGCGCTCGCGGGCGCTTGCGGAGGTCGCTTTGCCTCGTTGGGAAACGGCCAATTAGAACCAAGGCGCTTTCAAAATGGCGGCGGAATCACGAACACTGTTGTTGGCAAGGTTGAAAAGGAAGAAGAAAACTCTAGTGCTCGCAGCTATCAGTCATCTTTTGAGCGCAGAAGACGACGTTTTTGAGGAGGAGCAATAATTACTTTTTTTTTTTTTTTTTATTCTCTTTTTCACATTTTCAACATGTATGCATACATTGTATGTTTATACATGAGTCGTACTCAAAATTATGACAGAATTTATATATAGATAATTACCATGTGGGTACATGAGAACTGTTCAGAGACATAAGCATGTATGCACTTACTTACACATAGCACACACACACACACACACACACACACACACACACACACACACACACATCACATGATACGTATACATTGTCCCTGTCACTGGATCTTAGTTTGACATCACAGAAATATTACCATGTATATATATAAAAGAAAATCAACTTGTATAGCCTACTTGCTTGTACTGGCTGTTGTATGCTAAGACTAATCCTAATGTTTCCAGCTTTTTTTTTCAGTTGGCTGAACGTGTATTTACAAGTGCAGAATACGGAAGCCATGCAATATTAAAGCTTGTTGCAGACCCCCTCGAAACTGCAGCCAGTTTCTCCATATTATATCTAAGTTTCAGGACATGAATAAAGTTGTCTATAGAGGGTTGAATGTCTTGTAATTTACATTTATAGATAAAAAACTTTGCAAACAGCAGAATGAAGTCTGTTACTTTATCAGTCTTTACAGAATCTGTCCATCCAAATAAAACAAGTTGTTCAGATAATGTGAGTCTGTCACAGTGAGTACAATGTAACTTCAACAAAGATAAAAGTTGCCCCCAGAAGGTCTGGACGACATCACACTGCCAGAGGAGATGAATAATGGTTTCATCTTCTTGATGACAGAAAGTACACATGGGGGAGTCTACAATCTTACATTTGTGAAGAAAACGGCGGGTTGGAAGGAGTCTATGTAATAGTCTTGACTGGAACCATCTCAACTGCGTATCACTGGTAATGGAATAATTTTTAAGAAAAATACTACTCCATTTAAGTCCATCGTACATGCTGTTCCACTTGATCACTGCAGAAGGGAGAGTTCCAGTCTCAACCAACATGTTCCTCACAACCTTATTACCTGACTGAATGCTAAGCCAAACCTTATTCTCAGCATCACAAACATGATCAACATCCAGCATGAACTGAAATTTTTGTCTATATTTCCTTAGGGCTCTAATAACTCCCTCATAGAGGAGAAAATTTGTTTTCAGTATCATAGGAAACTTTCTCTTAAATTCCACAAAGGATAAGAACTGACCTTCATTGTCCATTAGTTGGTTAACTTTAATAATATTTGCATCCACCCATTCTTTCACAAAAACGATTCCTTTATCTCTAACAATATGTAGATTGTAATGTATGTGTTCTGACATAAATTCTTTAACTTCAGTAGGAATGCACTTACAACAAAGCTTCCTATAATGTTTCAACACATCCTTCCAAAAAGGATTATCTGACTTCTTCATCACCACATTAGCAAACTCCCCACCAAGTACAGACAATGATCGCATTTCCGGAAGTAGATTATACACAAATATTGTAAGTTCTGAGTCTGGGTTGAGTCGAAGGCGACGCAGCCAGCTAATCTTCATACAAGCCAAACAAGAGTAAACACTAGTCATTTGGAGCCCTCCAGACTCGTACGACTGACACACAATTTCTTTCTTAATTCTGCTAGGTTTTCCATCCCATAGGAAGTGGAATATCTCTGTCTCAGTCTGCTTTAAGAATTCCTCCGAGGGATCTGGGATGTTAACAAACAAATATGTCAGCTTTGAGAGAACAAGGGTTTTAATTACTATAATTCTGCCAAAGGGAGTAAGCTGTCGCTTTTTCCATCTATGTAATATTCTTCGCATTTCAGAAAGTTTGTTCTCATAATTAAGTTCACTAATAAGCCTGATATTGGTTGAAAATTTTATTCCAAGTACTTTAAAAACTCCTGGGTTCCACTGAAAATTACTATCCCTCATATATCTAAATTGACTGTTTTTCATCGACCCGATCCAAATAATTTGTGTTTTATCATGATTCACTCTAAGGCCAGATATTTCGGCAAAATTGTCAAGCATCTTCACTGCCTCCCTGAGGGACTTCTCTGAGCCGTCTAAAAATAATGTAGTGTCGTCAGCAAACTGAGACAGAAGTACCTCCTTTCCTTTCACTCGGATACCTTTAATGTTAGTATTTTTGCGAATCATAAGTGACAACACCTCTGCACATATGAGGTACAGATACGGCGAGATGGGGTCCCCCTGTCTACAGCCCCTTTGTAGGTTGAACCAAGGTGAATGTTGACCATTCACTAACACACAGGAAACTGCATTATTATACAATGTTCGGAACCATCGGACAATATCAGCACTGAAATCAAAGAATAACAGACATTTTTCAATAAAACTCCATGACACACTGTCGAAAGCTTTTTCTAGGTCAGCTAAGAGTAACATACCAGGTATTTGTTGTTTTTCGGTGTACACTAATACATCATACAATAATCGAATGTTTTCTCCAATGTACCTTCCTTTTAAAAAACCTTTTTGACTCTCATGAATTATTTTAGGCAGTACAAGTTGAAGCCGACGGGCAATGCAAGATGAAGCTATTTTATACGAAACATTCAAAAGAGAAATCGGACGCCAATTTTTTATGAACTGCTTTGGTCTGTCTTCTTTTGGGATGCAAGTTATAATTCCTTGTCTCATCGAAACAGACAGCTCCCCCTTTTGAACACCCATATTAACTGACCGGATAAGAAACTGACCAATGTCTTTGAAGAAAAACTTGAAGAACTCCACAGAGAACCCATCTGGTCCAGGACTTTTATCATTTTTCATTTCCTTTAGTGCTTTAGCTGCTTCCCCGTATGTAATAGGACCTGAGATGATTTCATTATCTTCTTGTGATACTGATGGAGAATCAGGCAATAACTGGTTGAGGTCGGTGTCGACAACATCCTTAAACGAGTATAAATTAGAATAAAACCTTTGAACCTCTGTCAATATAGATTTCTGATCAGTGATAATTTGACCTTGACCTTGGTCCAGGCAGCTCATGGCTTTATTAGTGTAATGTCGAATCTCTAGGTTGCAGAAGTACTTGCTTGTTTTCTCACCTTCCTTTAACCACCTGACTCTGGAGCGAATTGCCATTCCATCAACCCTTTTATCTCGTATGGCCTCAAGTTCATTTTTTAAGAGCTCAAGTTCTTGGAGATTTCTGTCATCTACATTTTGTTCTAGTAACAGTATGCTCTGAACGAGGTTCTTTTCTCTTTCCAATTCTTGCTTTTTTTTACCTGTGGAGTAAGAAATTGTTCTTCCACGAATTTCCATGAGCATGACTTCAAAAAACAGCTGGTCATCTATGGTAAATTGCAACTCTTTATGGGAAATACTGTCTATATCATCCAGATTGTAAACTGGTACTGCATACTGCTGTTTTACTTCCTTTATCACTTTTTTTATTTCATCAACGTAATTCTTATCCTTTAACAAGGAAGTGTTGAATTTCCAAAAGGGTCTGTCCCTTTTAAACTGTTCTGTCTTAATAACTAGTGAGATGAGTGAATGATCTGAACGATAGCCTGTGTTTATCAAGGTAGCACTAATATCAGGTAAGAGTGATTGTGAAATAAGAAAATAATCTAGTCTGCCCTGCTTGAGTGAATTAAACTTACGCCATGTGTATGCTCTTTTCTCTGGGTAAAATTCACGGTATATATCAACTAGATCATAGGTGTCCATCATATTAGAAATTCTCTTGCGAGTTCGAGGCCGGTTAACAGTGCTAACATAGTTTCTTACATCAAGTTTCATGTTCAAAACACAGTTCCAGTCCCCTGCAGCAATGACTAATTCATTCTCAAGCCGCTCAATGTGCTGTGATACAGTATCAAAAAAAGTAGGGTTGTCACCACTACTGGGACCATACAAATTAAGCAAAGTAATACGTTTGTTCAGAAATTCTATATCCATAACAATGAAGCAGCCTCCTGGATCCTTAAAGACTGTATGTACCTTGTATTCAAAATTGTTGTTGAACATAATCGCAACACCGTTTCTATTAGTATCACAACCTGCCAACCAGATGTCATAACCCCAGCTGGCACGAATAAAGTTTTCAGAAGATTCTTTTAGATGGGTTTCTTGCAGGAAGTAAATATTACTATTTTGCTGGCGAAGAAAGTCAAACAGGTCTTTTCTTTTTTTACTATCGTTTACACCATTACAATTAAAACTAGAAATTGTGAAATTTCTGTCCTGCTTCATGGCAAAAATAACAACTTAAGAAACAAACAAAGATTTTCCAGAAAACAGTTGACATCAAGACAACACATCTTTACAAAAAAAACCTGTATACATGTTATGACTAGTGAGGACTTGCTCCATCGTCACCCGGACCGAATTTTTACAGTTGGAAACATCATCATCATAACATACAGTAACACCATAAGCAAAAACTTGAGGATGTTTCAGAAATGTCACACGAGAAAATGCAGTGAGTAATAAGAAAAACAAACGGAAGCAAAAGAGGCTGCTCAGGACAGGGACGACACAAAACGCAAGGAAAGAAAAACAAACAAACAAGAAAAGACATGTCAACATATCTACTGACACACACACGCAACACATACAAGAAGAAGTGAAAAAAAAAAAAAAAAAAAAAAAAACGCAGACAACAAAATTTAATTACTTTCGTGAACTCTGCGTTATATCCGATTTGGGTTGGGACTGCACAAACACGTGCGCACATCTTCCGTGCGTGTTAGAATAGTTATACAAATATGGGAAGGCAGAAAATAAACTCGATACGAGAACGCGAAGAAACAGATTCGCCAAAACAGACCAGGGCAGGCGAGTAGCCTCCCGTGAAGGGAGAATTCCGTATTTTTCACGGGTAAATTAGAGAGTGACCCGAGGGGAAAAAGCAGAAAACAAAGAACAAAAACTCACATGGAATCTATCGAAGTTACAGAGGGGCAATCACACACGTGTCCACAAATCGAAAGTGGGAAAGTAACAATGTCCTACATAATATGGCCTGCAGAAAGTGCCTACACAAAACTTACTTCTGTCCTGCGACTGTTCTGTTCGGCAACACATTGTGATTTACAGGCGCATTGAAGAAATGTCTGAACCACTTCCCTGCCCACCTCTAGGTTGTCTTGGTGCTGAAGACAGATAGCTGTGGATCTTATCGTCTGTTAAGTCCGCAAGACACTTGATCCATGTCACTCGCCCAGTCTTCGACTCCATCATTACTTTACCGTTCTTGGTCCAGGCTGATTTACACAGGTCGTACTCTTTCACTCGCTGCAACAAGTGGTAGTTGGTCTGAGTTAGATCTTCAACCATTGACACCCCACTGTTTTTCAGTTTTTTCCTTCTGTATAAGATGCTGTCTCTTGTTTTTCTGGAAACACAACGCACAATTATTCCTCTGGGTGAGACAGCTTTTCCAGCAGTTGTGCGACGTTTTTGACTCCTTCCCAAGGCGGTGTACTGCCTCGATGTCCCTAGGTGAGACGTCCTTCAGGTCAAGCTTGTTATGAATGATATCCATGATCTTGCTCTCACAAAGTGCTGGGTCCTTGTCCTCTCCCTCCTCCCCAACTCCGTAGATCCTCATATTGTTCCTTCGGATATACTGGTCCAGCTCGTCTGCTCGTCTCAGTGCTACGTTAGCCAGGTCTCTCGCTGCTGAAGTTTCCTGTTTCAGAGCCTCCTCACGTTTCTTACTTTCCTCGACTTGTTTTGTCAGAGAGTCGTTAGACACCTGGAGCTCGTGAATGAGCCCCCTCAGCTCTCCCACTACATCTGTCAGCCGAGAAATTTCGCGCCCGTTCGCCTGAAGTTGCAGCATCAGCTGCTCGTTCGTAACTGGAGCCGGAAGAGTAGGGGAAGCAAGCCCGTCAACACCATCCGCCATGGCGAGGTTGTTTCCCTTTAATTGTCGGTCATTTCCTTCAGCACTAGGTAATTCAGAGCCCGATTCCTCCGCAAACACAAAAGAAACGTCTGATTGTCCACTTTGTGCCGTTGGTGGCAACTGTTTCTGCTTCTTGACACTCTGACATACACGATCAGTTACTCCAGAGGTGTTGAAGCTCGAGTCGGAGTCAGTACTGCCACCATTTTGTCCTCGCTTCTTCTTGCCACGCCCCATGCCATGAGCACAAAGCGCTTGTCTGCGGCCCCTAATTCACCGATTCGACCGAAATTAACAGTCCCAACCCCTCGGGATGTAACGAGCAGGTTGATCACATTTGGACTCGCGTACTTCACTAATTAGCAGTGGAAAAATGCTAATTTAGTGGAGCCCTAATGAAAGTGATCCCACTCGGCTGCGTGAGCAGAGTTCACCTTTTCGGAGCAGGAATAATTACTGGCTTGGAGCATGATATACCGCTAGTATGCATGTTCTGCTCGATGCAAAACGGAGACGTAAGGCACCATTACGTACTCACTTTGACCACTCCTTCCCCACAAACACGCACGACATATCCCTGAATGACTGGCGACCACGGCCCGGTGCAATTAGCTCAAATTATTTTCGTATACTATTCTGCACAATTACAAGTTGGGACAGAAGGTCTCCATCCACCCGCAAATTCATTTTAAGCCATTTCTTAGTTCCACTTCAACGAAGCCTTCGGTGGGCGCCGCCATCTTTGTTTACATAGAAACTGACCACGTGACCTTTTGCTCGCGGCAAACTAGCTTCAGACTTAGTGCGCGGGCGCTTTTTCCGCCCGCCGCGGGCAAGGTGCCTATAGACGGTTTCATAGGAAAGCGCCCCGGAACGTTTCGAAGCGCCCGCCTTAAGAAACGCGGCCCAGGTCTCTCGCTTCCCCCCCCCCCCTCCCTCTCTAACAACATAAGTATCACCACCACCACCATCATATCGCCACATTGCTCCCTGCATTGCAGCTCTTATCTCTTTCACAAAGATTGTACCAATTTCTAGATCTAAAAGGACCCTGAACGAAATAAGAAATCTTTTGTAAGTATACTCATCTGCGGTAAACTATCTTTATCGTCAGTTCATCAAAAACAAGCCCCCCCCCCCCCCCCCCCTTCCAGTTTCCATTTTCAGTCTTTGGGTATCATCTCATGGAATAAAAATGAAATAAAAATTCGTCTGTTGCGTCTTCACCTCGCAGTGCAAATCCGGGTGTTGTTTCCAAGGGAAGCCACTCTCATCACATGGATTTCATCTTAAGCGGTAGTCTTCTCCATTTGGGAACCAAAACGGGGGTGACGTAATCCGAGGTTTTCCCTTATCCGAGGTGACGCTAAGCGAGGAATTCTAAATGGTACAAAGAAGGCTTTTGGCCGGGACCAACAACCTGATTGATCTTATCAGAGGTGTGACCTTAAACGGTAGTGACGTTAAGCGAGGAGTACTGTATGTTTAAGTACTGGTTTTACATCATGTGTAGAAGTACTGGTTTACATCATGTGTAGAGGTACTGGTCTAAATAATGTGTAGAAGTACTGGTTTAAAGAATTAGCTGCTGTGGTATACCGACGAGTATAAAGCTCAGGGTTGATTTGCGTCTTGGATCAAAATATGAGTCGGTATACCACGTACAGCTTGATGGGGTGTAAACGCTTGATCATCCTTTTTTGGGGCCAATTTATGGTATTTTTTTAACGTTTATCCTAGTAAAAACTGACAGTCGACAGCAGCTGCACATAGCAGACAAACGAGTGTGTACGTCAGCAGATCACGACGACGACAGAATAAAGTGTGCCTTTTTATGCTAGCAAGACGGTGTCAGTTCACTCATGAACTCAAATCTAACAAAAACACAAGTTCTAAACTTCCACTAAAGACACAAACAAACATACTAACGCTTTCCAGGAAAAGTAAATTTGCTTGGTGAATGCGAAACCGATCAAGCACAGCTCAGTCTGTTCACGCTTTGCACGGTTAGGGTTTGAGCGGGAGTCTTCCTGTCGCGATTCTTCACGAGATATGAAGCTTTGTGAGTGTTTATTCTAATATTTGTAGTACATGTACACCGATTAAAGTGTCTTTCCACCAACAGCTGCATTTTAAACTGCATGCACGATTCAAACGATTCCAGAAGCTTCTGTTCAATCGGAGATCTATCTAGACAACGAATCTGCTGCCATTCTCTGCGCCGACAGCAGACGACTGCAGTCGATTTTGTTCAGCTTTATGTCACAGGTTTGGGGTTTCATAGCATTGAAGCTTTCGATTTGAGTATGCAGTGCTTGTTAGGTCAAATCTGCTTCGTCTTGAACTTGAGCAGCGATATTTTGCACCTGGCTTGCCACGGTCGGCCAAATCAGTAAACAGCATACATGTCAGTGAGACACCAGTTTCGATTGAACTTTTTTGAGAACTGATTTTGATAAGTGTTGGTTAAAACTGTCCGAAATTTGAGTAAGGATTGCTTGCTAGGTACAGGCTACTGTTATTTTGTACTTGAACGACGAGTTTATGAAGTCGGAAACACCGATATGCCGAGTCAAAATGTTTTGTCGTCAATCATGTTGACATATAGGGAGC
Organism: Batillaria attramentaria; assembly: GCA_018292915.2. NCBI lineage: Eukaryota > Metazoa > Mollusca > Gastropoda > Batillariidae > Batillaria > Batillaria attramentaria. The sequence continues at coordinate 875,298 of JACVVK020000197.1, read as the reverse complement.
GAGTTCTCCCCGAACAGTAGTAATACATGTACTTGAGCATCGATTGTTGCTGGGTTTTTTTTTGTTTTTTTTTTTTGTTGTTGGTTTTTTTTTTTGGTTTTTTTTGTTGTTGTTGTTTTTTTGTTTTTTTTTGGGGGGGGGGGGGGGGGGGGGGGGGGGTTGCCAGAAAGGCTGTATCTCTGTTCTTTCTGTCTGGAAGAAAGAACCTTCTGGCAGGGAATCATGCCTGATTGTCATGTGATGTCGTGCTCTGTGTCACATGATTTATCCAGTACTAGTACAATACGGACACTTATTCGAGATTTCCCTCTGTGAAAACTACACAACATTATAACTAGGGTGGAGACTTGGCAGATTAATCTGTGGATCTGCACGTCACCCCGATGTAAACATCATAACCCTAACAGATCCACATCATAACCCTAACAGATCCACATCATAATCCTAACAGATCCACATCAGAACCCTCAGCATCATGGCTGTACAGAGATCCAGGATTGCATTTCACACAAACAGAACACACACAACAGAGAAGACAAAACAGTACTCAAGCTGCATGCAAACCATTATCTCTGTACTTAATTTAATCTACTACGGCTATAATTAATTAAGCATTTCTGGTGAATCTCGTATCATACTCACATCCAATCCGGAGATGTCGTTGTCGCCAGTGGTAGTTGGTGGTGTCATTACAGACAAAGTGGCCCTCGTCATGAACCGTCAAGTTTTGTAACTCCACCAACAGCGAGTATCTGGATCGGCTTACTTCACGGATGTTCAGACTGGCTGCCTTGCGATGGAAAACAGTAAGGGATGGGGATTCCAGTTCAGCATAGTCAGTGTCATTTCTGTACATACACAGCAACTGGACGGTACAGCCGGAGTGGAAGAACGTCTCCCTGCTCACCGGTGACTTCTCCAACTCTTCCTGCGTCTTTGGGCAAGGTTCCCACACCCACAGTTCCACTGCCAACAAATATACAGGCCATCAGTAAGGTCTATGTGTACACACAGGAGAAAACAGCCAGGATAATCACAAATAATTGTGTGTGTGTGTGTGTGTGTGTGTGTGTGTGTGTGTGTGTGTGTGTGTGTGTACATGTGCAAGCCAAAAGTTAAAAAGCAGCAGTGAACTTTGACAATTCAAACGGTACGTAACTTAAAAATCAAAAACAAATTATGGCAGCCACCACTTTGGCAAGTCAAATATTTCTCGACGGAAAACAGAAAAAGCTTTTAACAAAAATTAAAATATCCACATTAGGCACTCATTATCAGTGCATTGACTCTATTAAAGTTGAAAACACGACATGCATGATAATATGATGCACACAGGCTGTGGACTTCTTCAGTTAACCTTTACGCATCGGGACGCTGACCGGCTCGCGTCACTCTCAACAGCCGTAGGCACCGAGCCACGAACCGATTCGCGTCATCCTAAACGGCCAGCAGCTGCATGCGCGTCAGCAGAGAAGTAGGTCACTGGCCAAGCTCGCGATGTCAAAGAGTTAATAAAACACGACATGCATGATAATATGATGCACACAGACTGTGGACATCTTCAGTTAATAAATCAATAAAACACCTACACTGCTGAGTAAGAACACCACAATGGACGGCGCAGGCGCTGAGAAAGACAACATGAGCGATGAGGCAGACACACAGCTTCATGGTGTGGTCAGATGGATTTCTCATCGGTACCATCATAGACAAACCGCCCAGAGCGTCCAACACACAGTATGGGCTTGCAGAGTCTGGTGAACAAATGAATTACAATAAATGAATTAAAATTTACAATGTTATGTAAGAACAAAAACCTCCATGGCTCCCTTGTGACAAGGGTCAAGGTCATTCACAAGAGTACGTTTGTAAAGCTCTTATCACTATCTATGCCAAGTAAGGTGTCTCTGGCATTCCGAGTTTGTGGCAATATTACAATTTTCCCCAAAACAGTTTGTAGGGGGGGGGGGGGGGGGGGGGGGGGGGGGGGGGGGGGGGGGAGTAATTTTTCACTAAAACAGGAAAGGGGGGGGGGGGGGGAACTCTCCATCATAACTTTGAGAAGGATAATCACAAGTATGATGGGGTCTTCAGGTGGCTTCTGAAAGACTGGAGGTGGAGGTGCTGGATTTAAAGTCAGGCAGTAGAGAGTTCCACAGAGTATGGGCAGAACACCTGAAGGAGCGAGCTCCAAAGCACTTCTTGTTGGTGTTGTCACAAAACCCAGGGATGACAGGCGGGACTGAGAGGAGGAACTTGTTGGTGTTGTCACAAAACCCAGGGATGACAGGCGGGACTGAGAGGAGGAACGAAGAGTGCGGGAAGGAGTATGAAGGGATGAGCTCAGAGAGATACTGCGGGGACTTAATTGCCATGGACACAGGAGAACACAAGGGACAGAAGTTTGTGGTCAATGCCAAGTCTGACAGGTATAGCCGGTGCAGTTCTTTCAGGATGGGAGTAACGTACGGATTTTTTAGATTTTTCAGATTGGAATTTATCCAACAGACTATGGTCAGCTCTGTAGGCAGATTGGAATTTATCCAACAGACTATGGTCAGCTCTGTAGGCAGATTGGAATCTATCCAACAGACTATGGTCAGCTCTGTAGGCAGATTGGAATTTATCCAACAGACTATGGTCAGCTCTGTAGGCAGATTGGAATTTATATCCAACAGACTATGGTCAGCTCTGTAGGCAGACTGGAATTTATCCAACAGACTATGGTCAGCTCTGTAGGCAGATTGGAATTTATCCAACAGACTATGGTCAGCTCTGTAGGCAGATTGGAATTTATCCAACAGACTATGGTCAGCTCTGTAGGCAGATTGGAATTTATCCAACAGACTATGGTCAGCTCTGTAGGCAGATTGGAATTTATCCAACAGACTATGGTCAGCTCTGTAGGCAGATTGGAATCTATCCAACAGACTATGGTCAGCTCTGTAGGCAGATTGGAATTTATCCAACAGACTATGGTCAGCTCTGTAGGCAGATTGGAATTTATATCCAACAGACTATGGTCAGCTCTGTAGGCAGACTGGAATTTATCCAACAGACTATGGTCAGCTCTGTAGGCAGATTGGAATTTATCCAACAGACTATGGTCAGCTCTGTAGGCAGACTGGAATTTATCCAACAGACTATGGTCAGCTCTGTAGGCAGATTGGAATTTATCCAACAGACTATGGTCAGCTCTGTAGGCAGACTGGAATTTATCCAACAGACTATGGTCAGCTCTGTAGGCAGATTGGAATTTATCCAACAGACTATGGTCAGCTCTGTAGGCAGACTGGAATTTATCCAACAGACTATGGTCAGCTCTGTAGGCAGATTGGAATTTATTCAACAGACTATGGTCAGCTCTGTAGGCAGACTGGAATTTATCCAACAGACTATGGTCAGCTCTGTAGGCAGATTGGAATTTATCCAAAAGACTACAGTCAGAGATGCACAGCAAGTTGGTCTCGCACCACATGCTCAAGGACTTCAGACAGGAAAGGCAAATTAGACACTGGTCTGTAGTTCTGGGCTATGTTGGGGGCAAGTTAGACACTGGTCTGTAGTTCTGGGCTATGTTGGGGGCAAGTTAGACACTGGTCTGTAGTTCTGGGCTATGTTGGGGGCAAGTTAGACACTGGTCTGTAGTTCTGGGCTATGTTGGGGGCAAGTTAGACACTGGTCTGTAGTTCTGGGCTATGTTGGGGGCAAGTTAGACACTGGTCTGTAGTTCTGGGCTATGTTGGGGGCAAGTTAGACACTGGTCTGTAGTTCTGGGCTATGTTGGGGCCCAGACTGTTTCTAGATGAGAGGTTTCTTGATCATCATCATCACTGACAGAAATTAAATGCACAGCAGGTTTTAATGTGACTTTACAGATGTGGAATTTGTGTACCTGTCATGGACTTGATTTAGAATATGCACACCGCAAAAGTTGGAAAAAAACACCTCCCACCCCCCCCCACCCCCCTCAACCCACCCCCCTGCTATTTGTAGCTTTTGGTGCCAGATGATCTTCAAAACAAGGACTGAGAAGTACATGCATTTTACAAAGTTACACGCCAAGTGTGCCCCTGCGAAATTTTGCAGCAAGCACCCTAAAAGAACCTGCCAGCAGCGTGTGTGTGTGTGTGTGTGTGTGTGTGTGTGTGTGTGTGTGTGTGTGTGTGTGTGTGTGTGTGTGTGTGTATTTTAAGGCTTAACGCCGCGTCCTGCCAGCAGCACCAAATGTTCCTTAGAGTTGTTCTCCCCGCAGTACAACAGTGGCAGGCGACCCATCCCGCATAATACATCACCAGTACATAACTTACACTATACTACATGTCCACTTTGACAAGGCCGACTGACACAGGCGACTCTGGTTGATACTCGCCCCTTACTGCATGGAAGTTTTTTCACAGCGCTATACAAATGGCCAATCATCATCATCATCACCTTACACAAAACGTATCACCCATACTCACCCCTTACACAAAACATATCAGCCGTACATAACTTACACTATACTATATGTCCACTTTGACGACGCTGACTGACAGAGGCGACTCTGGTTTATACTCACCCCTTACACAAAACATATCAGCCGTACATAACTTACACTATACTATATGTCCACTTTGACGACGCTGACTGACAGAGGCGACTCTGGTTTATACTCACCCCTTACACAAAACATATCAACTGCATACATAACTTACACTATACTATACTACTCACCCCTTACACAAGGTACTCCTGTTCCACAACAGTGCAGGCAAGTGTGGAGATCCTACTTTTCCTGCCAAGAGCGTTACTTATATAGCAGCGCGTGACGCGTTTCTGGTCAAGCCCATCAGATGGACGATTGAAACAGACACAATGCTTTCCTTTTCTCTCACTTTTACTGTAAACACCAAACTCAAGGAACGGAGAATTTCTCTGAAGATGCAGTGTCATGAAGTAACTCTCACTAACGTATCAATGTGTGTGTGTGTGTGTGTGTGTGTGTGTGTGTGTGCGTGTGTCGGAGGTGGGGGGAGGGAGGGGTGCGATGGGGGAGTGGCCTGGGGGAGGGGAACTGGGGTTGAAGCAGTAGGCGGGCTTCCACTAGTTACATTCAATGAATGGGTGCCTGCATGATGAACAGTACAAATGTTAGGGTCAGCAAGTGAGAAACAACAACAAAATATTTCCCCCTTCAAACTATGGGATATCACGTACAGCAAAGTGACCGCACCACCTTCTACTTGCTGAAGGTCAAGATGCACAACTCAAGGTGAAATTATCTCCCATTCCCCTCTCATCCTCTCTTTTCCCGGCACCAAGCAGCTATAGCAATTAAAGTTCTAAACAAGACAATTTTAATCCTTCAATTAGCTGGCACTGAAAGAGAAACCCAAACAAGATAAAATTTCAATGCATAATTCTTTGCCCAGTTAATGCTATAATTTTACAACTAACCTGATCAACAGCTACGTAATTCTGGAAACCCAACACAGCAGTTTGACTGACATGGTCTTCATCTGATGATGTCACAACTGATCTGTAAAGTAAATACATAAGACATAAGACATAAGACATTTATTAAATTTCCAAAAGAGGAACATTGTTTTGTGGTCTCTCATAAAAACATAGAATTAGGACATCTACAGTTTTCACAGATTTTAAAGAATGACAATTTGACAATGAACAATCGTCACAGCATCATCATGCAAAGCAATAGGGTGATTACAAAAGGTTTTTTTTTTTTTTTTTTTGGGGGGGGGGGGGGGGGAGTAAAGATGAACAGAAGAAATGGAAGTTGTAGCTTGTGGATCAGGACAACAATATATATATATTATACCACCAAGTGTTTTCAATGTGAAATGCACATAAATTTACACGCAACTAGTATGAATTTTCATGGGCTGTAGTGAGCATCTTACTGATTGTTATCTACAATTATCACACGAACGCCCCTACTCAGAAACAGTGGATTCAGTCTGCACAGGAGCGTCATTGTCAGTACATCAAATTGCTGTTTCAACACATCACTTTCATTAATTATATCACCACTAACATCATCAACATGAGATCTGAAGAACACAGTGAAGGAGCTTTTAAATATTTTTATACCCTTTACCTCCATCTACTGAAAACAAGAATTGTATTTTACCTCAAGCAATAATTATATATATCTGGTTAAATGGAATGTGAAACAGCACTAACCCAATAAGGTAATGAGGTATCTTGTGAAAGGTATACATGTACATATTAAGTTTGTAATACGTTTAGCTGAGCGTGTAGAACCACATGTAGACCAACAATCATTTCTTTCATCTTTTCCTATCGTGTGGCCTACTTTCACTTTTGTGGGTTTGTCCGGTCAAACTTCCTCCGTAAAGGAAACAACTGCCAGAAGCCGAGACAACTGCTCCAATTTCCGTAAAATTCTGAACTTTGACTTTCTTCGTCCGACCGAACTGTAAGCAGTGGATAAATATCGTACATCAACATGACTAAAGCACTCCAGGACGTAACTCGTTTCCAGGAAATGCTTTCCTTTATATGGCGCAAGACACTTGGCCCACAACACGCTGTTTACTTGGAGTGTACGGGCTTAACAGTTCACTCTGTGTATAGAAAACAAAACCACAATTGTTCGAGTTAAACGAAATCGCAACAGAGATCATGACTTTACCATCTTGGCGATTCTAGCGCAGAAAATTGCCACATACGATTTTCGTCATGAAACGCTGTGACGGCCATCTTACTATGGGGGGAATCCCCAAAGGGCCACCACCCTCTTGCACGTTTAATCTGAATCCTCGATGGCTCGCTACCAGTGACGGACTGATAGTCACTTGCCGATTCCAAAGGCTGAAGGCGTTCCGACAATGCCCAGCACATCGCGATCTCAGTGACATCAAATATTAACTAGAATTCTTGCGTGCGTAATTTCAGGGGTGTTGAATGATGCAAAGAGTTCCGCTGCCTCTGGCAATGAACTGGTCCCAGCCGCCGAGTCAGTCAGTGAGTCAGTCAGTGACTGACCCGGCCTACCGGCCCGGCGGCGGCAACTCCGAGTCAGTCACTGAGTAGCCGGACTGACCGGGCTCCAGTCACGGTCCGAGTGACGCTACTCTAGTACTGTAGTTACTGAACTGCCACTGAGAGAGAGAGAGAGAGAGAACAACAAAACCGCGGCACTGACCTGAGGGCCAGACGGTCAGTGTCACACCGACCCACCCGGCACTGACAACTCAGTTGAATCTCTCTCTCTCTCTCTCTCTCTCTCTCTTTTACCTTTAAAACGGCGGCGGCAACTAGAGTTTAAAAAATCAGTGTACGTTACTCCATAAAGTCACGGGGTGGGGGTGGGTGGGTGTTTTGGGGGTGTAACGTCCTTTTCCACAACAAGACGGAGCAACGATGAAAAAGCCAGCACCGGGCAAATATTTGGCCTCAGCCGGGATCGAACTGAACTCACGCGGCACGACCCAAGCATTAGAAGTCCAACGCTCTACCATTCAATCGACCACCCCGGCTCCCCCCGGTCATAAGTGACGCGGCACCGCCGGCCCTACTTGTCCTCCCTCTTTGCCGGACTGAGACGACACTGATGACAGCCGAGCTCCTCTTCAGCGACACCAAAGTTCACGTCACGGTAACAGTACACTTCACCTACCAAGACCTCGCATTGATCTCTTTAGAAACAGCTGGTCAGTCTTTCTTGGGTGCTTCTTTGTGCCGGCCGGACTGGACTTCCAAATCAGTACACATGTACCATAAAGTCAACTGATCAGTTCACGCAAGATGTCAGTTCAAGAAAGAAGTGTTTAAACACTTTCAGTCACTGAAGAGAACGGATAAATCCACCCTGTATTGCTCTCTCTCTCTCTCTCTCTCTCTCTCTCTCAATATATATAACCATGGTCGTGAGCGGCTAAAATCACCAATTCATATGGCCTTGGTTGTACCGACCATTTTCCTCCCGGTGGGAGGGGAATGGGGGCCCTATGAATGGTGAGATGCCCTTAGATCTGTTAGACGTTTCAGCGGTAGGATGGTAGATTCCCCCCCCCCCCTCCACTGTGGCTTGTAGCCAATATAGGGCAAGGCGGACTTGTCCACTGGCATACAAAGCACACATCTCCTGGATCTAGGGAGCGCTCTCAGCTTTACTTACTTCCCATATATATATATATATATATATATATATATATATATATATATATATATATATATATATATAACAACAACAACAACTTAACAAAAACGTGCTACAATCTGATAGACGGCCGACGGCCCAAACCCCCTGCTTTCGGTGTGAATGTAGGAGCGAGCATGTCAGTGGCTCGCTCCGCGCGTGCTTGTGTGTGTGTGTGTGTGTGTGTGTGTGTGTGTGTGTGTGTGTGTGTGCCGGTGTGTGTCATTTCAGTCCAGCACTGAGTTGATAATGCTATATAATATTAATATATCACACACAAAATAACATAAACATCAGGGATGACAGTATTGCCATCAGTAACGGCCGTGAGAAAGAGACGGTCATTGTGACCAGGCTGATGTCACATGACGCCGGATCAGTCGGTGTAAGAAACAGGCGGTCATGTGACGCGCGACGTGGCAATCATAAGCAACCTGTTCACAACACTCACTGAGTGACAAAACACGAGACTACAAAAAGAAAGAAAGTAATTATTGCATGTGAAGTCAGTTCAGTTCAGTACTGCATGACTACCGGCGTCACTTTCGCCTTAGCTGACTGTGATTCGGTCAGTGCTAGTTCCCTTACTCAGTATATCGTATCACCTGGATACTGACGCTCCTACAGTTGTTCCACCCCAACGTCTGTGTGTGTGACTGATGACGTACTGTCAGTTCCTCCTCGACTGAGTCCGTGTCACGTGCACATATTACAACACCGAGTCCGTGTCACGTGCACATATTACAACACCGGCATTACGTACAATGACAACATGTTGTATCTGATTAGTAGTAGACAGCTGCTTCAACTTCCACACATGCAGCCCAGGCCCTGCGGCCGAGCCCCACCCTATCAGTTTCCGGGGCACTGCATGCAGACCCACCCTATCCCCAGGGCATGCAGACGGCGGCAGAACTAGTGATATTGCATAAGACAATCACAGTATTTCCAGACCGCCTCATGCGCGGCTTTGTTGCTAGAGAAACCCATTTAGTGTTTGCCGCTCTTCTTGGGAAGGTTTGTCGAGGTAGTGTTGGTGTGTACAGCCTGATCACCGACTGTGTGGCGGTGTGGCGCTGGCTGGGGCTGGCTCCTACTTCTACCTGTACGAGTGTCGCCGGCGCACGGCACAGCCAAGACGGAGGCAGGTATTGAGTGAGTGCTAGTAGCGCTGCTGCTGCAGCTAGAGAGGTAACGAAGGACGGAGCCGCTGTGTCACACGGCAGTCAGTCAGGACACGAATGGCAGGGGAGGCCGGAACAACAGCCGCTCAATGTCGGGGACAGGTAAGTTGACGTCTTTACCATTAAACACGGATTTCTTTCTTTGTCTGGTTACCTTTGCATCTTACTAATACTAGTAACAGGCTGTACTGGATGGAATCGTCATTTGTGATAAAGATTCTGTGTGTGTGTACGTCATGTCCACGGCGCTAGGTAAACCCATACACTCAGTGAGCGAGAAAGCATGTACAAGCCGGGTCGGACTTCCGAGTTTCGCTTCTATTACTGTGATCAGATTGTGCCGACTGGAAATCAGGTTGTTTGCGTTGGAACTGAGTGACAGTGGAGCCGTACATGATATCGGAACTGAGTGACAGTGGAGCCGTACGTGATATCGGAACTGAGTGACAGTGGAGCCGTACGTGATATCGGAACTGAGTGACAGTGGAGCCGTACGTGATATCGGTGTGGAATTGGCACTTGAGTGGACTGACGTGAAGATGACCGTGACAAGGTGAATGGCCTCGTCAGTCCAGTCATGCTTCAACCCGAAAAATTCACCTCAAACCTGAGGTAGCCTTCGTGCCTCTGTCACTGACGCCTTGTGTGCATCAGGGATCACGTGATATTTTGGGCTGATCTGTAGATTGTCGTACGAACTGATCGGGCAGATAAGTATTATATGCCATAATATTATCAGTATGCGCATCGGCAGAATCGTTATCAGCTTATAAGTGATCCTACTGTAATTATAATGCGTTAATTAATATTCTTGTGAGCGAATGCAATCTGCCGGTGTGTGCTGCTCCAGTAAGGCGTGGTGTCTCCACTAACCATTTGCAGGTCACTCACTGTGACCAGCCGTGACGTCACCACGCTTTGTATGTGACGATGGCCGGGTTGGGATAGTTTAAGCCTGTGTGTTTGTTGACAGGGAACAAAGTTGTTCTCGTTAGCAGACTTACGAAACTGGGTGGGTCCCGTCCCTCCATAATTAGTACTGCGGCAGAAAATGGGACGGAAAGGGGTGGGGGTGGGTGTTTGGGAGTTTAACGCCATTTTCCACCACGTACGGGTGTTATGACAGACGGGACAACGAGAAAAGGGCTAGCACAATATTTGGCCCTAACCGGGATTCGAACTCACGACCCCAGCATTCAAAATCCAACGCTCTACCATGCGGCTATCCCGGCTCCCGGGGCGAAAATGGAATGGAAAAGTGAACAATGATGGGATGGGAGAACTATATCACAGCAGACATCTCTGTAGGCATCTAAGTGGCTGGACTTAATATTGCCGTTTCCGGCAACGTTAGTCAGTCAGTTAATCAGTTAATTTAATGTACGAAAACTGATCGGTCGACTGGGAGCTGGTCACTGATGTGCAAAATATATATAGTGATGAGTCTCTCTCTCTCTCTCTCTCTCTCTCTCTGGTATACTTCCTCTTCAACAACAGCTCATATACAATAAGTGTGTCCTAATGTCCTAATGTCCTAATCCTTCATGATTCAGCTCCACCTTACTTGTCTTCCCTTTTTGCTTCACAGATTGAACGTAGTCGGACCTCGAGGAACGGTGTTCTGACTTTACCCCTACCCCGTATTGATCTCTACAAAACCAGTCTTACGTTTGCTGGAGCATCGCTTTGGAACTCGCTTCCTGTGCCTTTAAAAACAGTAACTGACTTCTTCCAAAACGTTTAAAGAATTATTACGGCGGCATTTGTTTGGCTGTCTACAATAACTAGTCAATAGACGCTTTACATGACACGTACTGTATCACTGAACAGACTCAGTGGGCTCGTAAACTCCGGTGTATGGATGTCCCAGACACGCCCACTAGGCCCGATGCATGTGTCTGTACATGCGCACTTTCTTTATATATAGGTTCCTTGCACCGTTTGCTGTTGAACTTTTTGTTTTTCTACTTACTACTATTTGTATGTTGTTTAACCTTTTCTTTTCTACGTTCTACTTTTCTACTTTCTACTTTTTTAGCATTAGCAACGGCAAGTTTGTAAACTGACGAACCTTCTCTGTCTTACCGTTGATAAATAAAGTTTCATCATCATCATCATCATCTCTCTCTCTCTCTCTCTCTCTCTCTCTCTCTCTCTCTCTCTCTCTCTTAGTTTCTTAATCTTAGTGGTCGATAGTACACCGCATCATTGCTGTAGACAGACTTGAGACACTATGACACAAGATGTAATGATGTACGTCTCTACTGTTGGAAACAACTTATTGATTTGTACTTGACAAAACTGATGAGCTGTCGGTAATGGGCGTGTCTTATCTAAACAGAACATGCTACTGTGACTGTGGCCACATAGTTTTTCCGGTGTATCCGACTCAGCTGAACTTCGATGTTGCTTTTCTGGGTAATGTCACAGGAAGTATGTTAACTTTCTATTTCTCTCCTTCTTAAGAAATAAGGCAAATCAACACTGACCATCTTCCGTCACTGGCGCGCGTTCTACTTTTGTATGAGGGCAGCTGACGAAAAGATAACTTCCTTATTTACGATAACCACCGGAAGTGTAAATACTTCATGAAATGCGGCCACTACTTCGCCCACGCGCCTCGCCCTCCCCATCCTCCCCCCCCCCCCCCCCCCCCCCCCCCCCCCCCCCCCCACCACCACCACCACCACGGCGACTGACTGACTCCGACACTGACTAGTTTCCCTATCGTCGTGTGATGGCCGGCTGGGTAGTGCCGACATACTCATCATAGTCCGGTGTCTCACGTATCACTATATCAGTCAGTCTCCATCTGTACGGCGAGCAGTGACATACCCTTGATTGGTAGGTTGGTAGGTTGGTAGGTTAGTATGCTGGAGTTGAACGTCCACGTCACAAGAGTGATTGGAGATGGTCTAGCCCTGGTGGGCGGGGTAGCGGGGAGGGGGGGGGGCGTTGTTTATTTTGGTTGGGGGGGGGGAGGAGACCCTAACTGAACAGTCCAAGCGAATAGTATGATTGAATCACGACAGACTTACCGTCTGGCCGCCACATCTGATTTCTCCTTGACTGTGATGGACAAATCACCGTACATACCGAAACGGACCTTGTTCACACCGCCGGACAGTCTGAGGAAACGGGCAACTTGCAGTCTGCAGTTCAGCCCGACTGAAAAGTCACGGCCTGCCCTCTGCTGGAGCACAGGCTACCTCAGGTTTGAGACAGAATTAATTTTTGGGATTGAAGATGAACTGGACTATGCACGCTACTATTTTATTCTCGCCAAAGCTCGGGGCGGAACTTGCTGACACTGCACTGCCTGCACGAGTTGCGACCAACCAACTGAGCTATCGGGCACCCTATACTGAGTTAGAGCCCGCCGAATGCCAAGAAGCTTTGAAAGTTGATCCGCTTCCGGGGTCACGCCTTATGAAGGGAAGAAGAAAAAAAAACTGGGACAACTGTCAGTTGGCGCCTTCTGTTGACAGACATGTTTTGTTTTGGCTCATAGAACTCTATTGCTGCGAACCATTTCGGCTGTCTGCAGGAGTTAATCCCTCCAACACGAAAAACCACTGTCTCCCGCAGGAGTCAATCCATCCAACATGGATGGCCGAATGGTAGAGCGTTGGACTAGCAATGCTCGGGTCGTGAGTTCGAATCCTGGCTAGGGCCAAATATTTTTGCTGGCTTTTTCATCGTTGCCCCGTCTTTAATATCACCCGTATGTGGTGGAAAAGGACGTTAAACCCCCAAACACCCATCCCACCCCACAGGCGCGTAGGAAGATGCTGAGAGGAAGGGGGCGCCACTAAGTCGGGTGAGCCATACGGCCGGGGTGAAGAAGGGGGACGGGGGGGGGGGGTCTGTGTGTGTGTGTGTGTGTGTGTGTGTGTGTGTGTTGACTGCCAAGGATTGTGTCCTGCGACAGCAGAGCAGGGGGGCCCCACCACTGGTGAGCCCCCTCTCCTCTTATCAAAAGCAAGGGGGGGCCCAAAGATATTCGGGCCCCCCTTCCAAACATCGAACGGGGGCCTGGGCCCCCAGGGCCCCCGTGGTTCCTACGCCCCTGCCACCCCACCCATCCAACATGAAAAAACACTGTCTGCAGGAGTTAATCCAACATGAAACTGATCAGTTCCAGACACCAGTTCACAACTCTGCCTGAAAAAGCAAAGTAACCGGCCCCCGTAGTGTAGTGGTTAGCACTTCGGACCATGGACCGGGAGACCCGGGTTCGAATCCCAGCCGAGGCAAGCGGGATTTTTCCTACCTAGGTCGGCTCCTACCCAGAGCGGGTGTGCTATGGGCCCGATGGGGAGGCTGTTGCCACACAGCCGAGTTTCACCCACTTCACGGGTGCGATTTTGGGGGTGCTTCCCTTAGTATGACACGTCTTATGATGTGGATGATTACACGGCCGGCACCGCAGGTGCCGTAGTTCTCGGGCCTGGTTAATACCGGGATATTTATGAGAGGAAGCGTGGAATGCGGCCCTGTCCCGCAGTCCCAAACCACACGGACCTCCATAGCATCATCTTACTATCATCCTCATCTCCATCATCATGCATAATACAAATTGTCCCAGCTTCCGAGTCCTCCGTGGCTTCCACCCATGACCTGGGAGGAACACCACTGGAGTTGGCAAAGAGATGGGGCAGCAAAAAAAAAAAAAAAAAAAAAGCAAAGTAAACTCAAGGCGGCCTGCGCCGCGCTGCTCACCAGATCTAGAGATCACGTGCTTTTTCGCCGGGATGAGTCCTGAACTGATATTATCTGTCACAGAGAGAGAGAGAGGGTGGGTGGGTAAGTGGGGGTTTAACGTCCTTTTCCACCACATAGGGTGATATCAAAGACGAGGCAACGATGAAAAAGCCAGCACAAATATTTGGTCCCAGCCGGGATCGAACTGACGACCCGAGCATTAGAAGTCCAACACTCAACCATTCGATCACCCCGGCTCCCCGAGAGAGAGAGAGAGAGAGAGAGAGAGAGAGAGAGAGAGTAAAGAAGTTAGCTGCTTTGAGCAGTCTCCGTGTCAGTGGTTTCTCTAGATTAGAAAACAAACACATCTTGCCCACAGCCTTTCTCTCTGTTTGCACACGACTTCGCGTCTCCAGGTAAGCATCCGCAAACACTTCTGACCCCCCAACAGAGCCCCTGCTGTGACCCTAACAGAGCCCCATCTGTGGCTGCTGTTCGGTAGTGGTCGTGACGGATCGCCATGCGTCTCTTACATACCGTGTGAGTGACTTACAACGTCATAAATTGACATTTAAATTTACCTCTCTAAATCCTGTACCGCCGTATACCGACCTGTACCGCCTTTCTAAATCCTGTACCGCCGCATACCGCCTCTTTAAATCCTGTACCGCCCTATACCGCCCCACACCGCCTCTCTGAATCCTGTACCGCACTATACCGCCTCTCTAAATCCTGTACCGCCCTATACCGCCTTATACCGCCGCTCTAAATCCTGTACCGCCCTATCCCGCTTCTCTAAATCGTGTACCGCCCTATACCGAGTCTCTGAATCATGTACCGCCCTATACCGAGTCTCTGAATCATGTACCGCCCTATACCGCCCTTAATTACTATACCTTCATGTACCGCCCTATACCGCCCTTAATTACTATACCTTCATGTACCGCCCTATACCGCCCTTAATTACTATACCTTCATGTACCGCCCTATACCGCCCTTAATTACTATACCTTCCGTATTTGTTTCTCGCATGAGCTCACAGAGAGTTCTTCTGCTTAGGAAACAACAGAAACACTTGCCAAAGCAAAAACAAAACCAAAACCTAAACAAACTACTACCAAAAAACAAAAAACAAACAAACAAACAAAAAAACAATCAAAGAAAGAAAACCAGCAGCAGCAACAACAACAACAACAACAACGCACTTGTCATCTGACAAGTTTGTGTATCAATATTTTGCTTTTTAGTTTTACTTTTTCGCCGCGAATATATGCGAGCGGAACGCTTCAGATCCACCAGGCCGGGAAACAATGCTGATATCAGAATGGCTTTAATGACGCTCCGGAAAATATCAGTGAACCAACAGCCTCGCCTATACTGTGTACATCCACCAATATCACCCACAACTGACGACCACTTTTCAGAAGGCGGCATTACTTGATACAACTAGCATTTCACTTTTGTTTTCGGGTGCACTGACATAGTTTGTGGACAGGCGACAAAAAGAGTCGGGTTTAGTGTGATGTTATGAGGGGGGGGGGGGATGGAGCTACGGAAGTTTCATTTGTTGCGGCGAACTAAGTTTTTTTGGAAAAAGTGGGAAGGGCTACAATCATGTCAGTATACGGAAGATATTATATAGCGCGCCCGTCGGTGTGGCCGCCTGACTGGGACACGAGAAATAGTTCTGTAGAATCAGTTCACTGACCGCTATCTGCTTTCTGCGAAACAAAATGTTTGCCACACTGACCCCGAAACATGCTGACTGTCTACATAATTATTGAAATGTTCCTCGTTTTCCAATTCTCTGACCGATATTCAATTTCTGCGAAAAAAAGGCTGGTTATCTGACCCTCAGACACATTAACTGTCGATGTCCACACAGTTGCTCTCTCTCTCTCTCTCTCTCTTGTTTTGGATGGATCCCCATTACTGACATGGCTACCGGGTACATGTATACGTTGCCTTTCATGAGGAATGTGATGTTTTCTCATTAACTTGATAGTTGCTGCCGTTGCTGTCGCATATGCTTTTAAGAGGACAGCATGTTATTGTCAGTGTTTTGCTGTTTGGAGTTCAGCTCGACACTAAGTGCTCTCAGTTTCTCTCCTCAAACCAAACTTGATTTCAAAACAAAAGCGATTGACGTGGTTTGCATATGACAATGATACATAGACAAGAACGGAATTGCTGTCGATTGAGTGAAGTGTTGATGGTCACTTCCTTGTGCAGTTTGTCGTTTTGTGAATCTTGAGCCATTTTCTCCGATCATTTAAACCAGCCATGTGAGCAAGGTACAGACTAACGAGCCCTTCAATAAACATGGCGCGCGCGCGCGCGCACACACGCACACACACACACACACACACACACACACACACACACACACACACACACACACACACACACACACACACACACACACACACACACACACACACACACACACACACACACACACACACACACACACACACACACATACATACACACACACACACACACACACACACTCACACACACACACACACACACACACACACACACACACACACACACACACACACACACACACACAAGATTCGGCAGTAGAGAGAAAGGAGAGTGGGCGAGTGCCGATCGAGTGCCTGTGCTGACGGTGTGCCAGACTGGAGGAGATCGAGTGCCTGTGCTGACGGTGTGCCAGACTGGAGGAGATCGAGTGCCTGTGCTGACGGTGTGCCAGACTGGAGGAGATCGAGCGCCTGTGCTGACGGTGTGCCAGACTGGAGGAGATCGAGCGCCTGTGCTGACGGTGTGCCAGACTGGAGGAGATCGAGCGCCTGTGCTGACGGTGTGCCAGACTGGAGGAGATCGAGCGCCTGTGCTGACGGTGTGCCAGACTGGAGGAGATCGAGCGCCTGTGCTGACGGTGTGCCAGACTGGAGGAGATCGAGCGCCTGTGCTGACGGTGTGCCAGACTGGAGGAGATCGAGCGCCTGTGCTGACGGTGTGCCAGACTGGAGGAGATCGAGCGCCTGTGCTGACGGTGTGCCAGACTGGAGGAGATCGAGCGCCTGTGCTGACGGTGTGCCAGACTGGAGGAGATCGAGCGCCTGTGCTGACGGTGTGCCAGACTGGAGGAGATCGAGCGCCTGTGCTGACGGTGTGCCAGACTGGAGGAGATCGAGCGCCTGTGCTGACGGTGTGCCAGACTGGAGGAGATCGAGTGCCTGTGCTGACGGTGTGCCAGACTGGAGGAGATCGATAGCAAATCATTGTGGATGGAGGGATGGAGGTGGGTGACTACAGGTAGAATCTTGCGATACACGTGGCTTGGCAAGGTGGTACTGGCCAGAAAAGGTCGTCGTTCACGTCACGGCGAAAACCGAATGATCAAAATCTCCATAAAATGCCGGCAAATATGAAAACAAACATTTGGTTTCCTGGTGGCACCGTGGTCTTGAATTAATGAAGCATCCATCCATTCCTTGGTTCATTCATTCGTTCGTTCGTTCTTTTGTTCACTCATTCGTCGGGCGTTCATTCTTGGTTCTTACGTTTGTTGATACAGTGGTATTGACTGACGGGGTTTAGATCCGTACTGCCTTGACTGACGATGGAAACACCGGACACTCGGCTACGAGCACGCCAACAACACATCAGTTTCACTTAGCATTTACTCGCCCAACTCGTCCTCGGCTGACACAATTATCACACTGACACGGGTGACACAATTATCACACTGACACGGCTGACACAATTATCACACTGACACGGCTGACACAATCATCACACTGACACGGCTGACACAACTGTCACACTGACACAATTATCACACTGACACGGCTGACACATGTCACACTGACACGGCTGACACAATTATCACACTGGCACAAATTATCACACTGACACGGCTGACACAATTATCACACTGGCACAAATTATCACACTGACACGGCTGACACATGTCACACTGACACGGCTGACACAATTATCACACTGACACAAATTATCACACTGACACGGCTGACACAATTATCACACTGACACAATTATCACACTGACACGGCTGACACAATTATCACACTGACACGGCTGCCGCTGCACTAACTACAACTAATTCCAGTCCCTAGCTATACATTTCAATCGATGTCATTCAGCATTTCTCATTGTATGGACGGGTCTCATTGTATGGACGGGTAAATTGATTGCTAGAGGTCTCTATCTCTATCAGCCCCTGTTGTCATATGACTGGGCAGACAGCGCTAGGCGTGTAGTGATCAATAATGTAAGTGTCTCATTTCAACAACCACCACACGCCGCCACTCAGTGTGACCAGGTACCGCACAGTACCATCTGCTCCACGGAAACCAACAGTCACCTTAAACTGGTCATTACAGTGTGGTTTTGGCGGTGCCGTACCACGTGACTACATATGATCTGACTGGACCAGTCTTAAACCCACGCTAGTCGCGCCACATGAACACCTGGACACATGCATACAATAACTTAGAATGACCACATCAAGTTGTGGTGTGCAAAAACAGCACAGATACCAACATGGAGTATGTGAACGACATGCTGATGTTGTTTTGTGTGACTTTAGAAGCTGTGCCCACAATCCCCAGAATGAGAAAAGTTCCTTTGTCATGTGTAGTTTCCTAGCTACATGTGCATCCGACAGACGCCATTTTCTGACCGCATTTGGACAAACAATGTGACCACTTCAGTCGACAGTAGGCAGTCTGCAGATCGGAAAAACACCCAAAACATCTTAGATTTAAATATATGCTTGAAAGGTCTCCTTGGTGTCTTTTATATGGCTGAAATTATGAGATGCAGCGCCTGGAAACTGTAGCCCCTCCCCCCCCCCCCTCACATTCCCACCAAACCTGCTACTAGTACTAAGAAGAATAACCGGATTCAACCAGTTTCAGTCTCTCTTGTGTGTCTCGTGTGTCTGTGTTTGCCAAGGGTAGGGTGACTGAGTGGTGCACGGACCGCCGTACCGCGTGGCCCCCCAACACTAAGCGGGTGACACCTGTTTACCTTTTCCCTTTCTTCTGATTGCATCAATCCTCTTCCCCCCTCCCCCCTCCCCAGCCCCACCCCCAACCCTGTCCCCGTCTTGCCTGTATGGTATTCAAACAGCCGGGCTTAAGCAGTGGCAGATTTCAACACACCTCCATCTTTAAAAACAAACAACAACAACAAAACGGTTGTATACTGCCACATCCACCAACTTTGTGACAATGTTACTCAGTGGTTGTATACTGCCACATCCACCAACTTTGTGACAATGTTACTCAGTGGTTGAATGAAGATAAATAGAAACTCATGTGGATGATAGGAAAACTAAGTTTTGAGTGACGCCGCAAAAATCTTAATGGACAAGATTTGCAAACAGTGAAACGGACAGTGAGTGATCCCCAGGGTGGGGGGGGGGGGGGCATGATGTGGGAGGGTGGTGCTAGTGAAGTCACGTGATGGATTAGTCTCTAGAGAGACTAGAAGTGGCTTGTATCGTCACTCACATCTCGCTTTTTATCACCAAGATCATCACATCACAGTGACACGGCTTATGGCGGGCATGTGGCGGGCTGCTGTTACAAGGGACTTGGTGTTTGTCAAGGTGAGGCTGACAGTGATGACATCAGGTGAGGCGCACGTTACAGTTCTCAGTGGTATGGGAAGTACAATGTACATGTAGTGCAGGGAACTGATGTCCATACTATTTCTGACAAAGTTTTGTGAGCGACTTGACTGTGTTGGGAGGAGGTTGTATAGTCACAGCATCACTTCCATTGGTTCACGTGTCCGCGGGGTTGGGTGAAATATCATTATGTGCATTTAAACAACAAGAACAGAATGTTCACTGTCGTACTAGTCTATAAAACAGATTTACCCACGCCGAGAAAAACATTATATGAAATAATCAAATAATTATAACTCAGTCAGTCTAGTCTGGTGTTCTGCCGCCCAAATAAGCATCTTGCTTTTGATCTAAGGGACTGAACTCCGTCACACACGGGGGGTACAAGGAAAATAACAGAAAAATACAGTGAGAAACACAAACTGATTACTGGATAAACTTAGCGAATGTGACAGAAAAAGGAAAACAAGAATAGAATAAACTTAACTAAGAAATAAATTCAAAAAAATTAAAGTTGCAAATGGGAAATAACTAACCAAGAACAGCTAAACCACAGTAACAGTATATATATATAATCAGTGTTCGTTTAACCAGTTCAGTCAGGACTCAACCCGAACAATGATCTATCTCAAACGTGAGGCCGGTGACCCGCGTACTGCGGTACCACAGAGAGCACGTGACTTTTGGGCTGAGTGCTGAACTGTGTAACGCATCTAAGTTGAGCTAAGTCAGTCTTACAACTTGGTCCGTCGTCAGTCAGACACGGACACGTACCGCATCCGATGCGGAAACTGTGACCATCACGCGGTCTGCAGACAGTGTCTCTATACACAGTAGATCACAGCTCACTCTCGCTTATTTGCCTCCTGGTTGAATTACCCTACAATATCATATTGTGGCCGGTGGAACTCGCGGGATGTACCCCTAGATGTCTCTATACACAGTAGATCACAGCTCACTCTAGCTTATTTGCCTCCTGGTTTAATTACTCTACAATATCATATTGTTCATTCGGGCCGATCGTCGGGGGTTCTCTCCGGGTACTCCGGCTTCCTCCCCCTCTGCTTTGGAAATGTTCAGCCCACCAAATTTGAAAAATAAATGCAATTCTAAATTCCGAAATTTAAATAGCTGAGCTGGCCCTTCGCACCACGTGATTGTAATGTGTTCCTGTCCAGTGTGTGAGAGAATGCGTGTGATTCACGTGAGCGTGCGTGTTGGGTTCAGTTCGCGGCGCTTTGAGCCGATTCAGGGTAAAGCGCCTATACAATACTCATTATTATTATTATTATTATTATTATTATATTGTGGCCGGTGGAACTCGCGGGATGTACCCCTAGATGTCTCTATACACAGTAGATCACAGCTCACTCTAGCTTATTTGCCTCCTGGTTTAATTACTCTACAATATCATATTGTGGCCGGTGGAACTCGCGGGATGTACCCCTAAGCTCTGTTTACTCCGGGGCACATCCTGCGTTACGCTGAATGCATTCCCTCTCGTCTAAGCCACATGTGGACAAGCGATCTGTTTCAGTAGTTGGGTGTTTCCAGCTTGGGAGAAAATTTGGCTGGAGTACATCCAGCTTGAATGCGGGAAGCGCCCCGAAGTACAGGGAGCGTGAGAGTACATGGAGAGTGTTACAGTTACAGCTGGCGTACAGTCCCATGACACTAAGCCGATATCAAATGGCAGTTAGTAATGTATTGCATTGGCTTTACCCAGCTATTGTATACAAGGAGAAAACATTGCAATATGGACTGATAGTGATTATGGTGGTCATCAGGAGTGGCATCCACACCACGCAGCCTCTCACCTTCACTGAGTTGTACGTTAGAATATTAATGATTAAAAAAACGATTTTAAAAAAAACCCTTAAAGTACACGCACACCTGAACACCTCTACTAAGAAATGCTGCTAAACTAAGTACCTTAGCTATTTCACCATCAATCAGTTACACACACACACACACACACACACACACACACACACACACACACACACACACACACACACACACACACACAAGCGCGGAATTCTTAGCCCCAAAAAAGTTGTCACTTACTGTAGCCGGCAACGCTGTTTCCCTATGACGGTAAGGAAAGTGAGTGGAAAGGTTAACCCAGTAACTACAACCAAAAGTACGGTCTTCCCTTACTTACGAAAAGCGGTACATATACTAAGAATCCAAGGTGAAACCGAGGCAAAGTGAATGAAGCTTGTCGGTTTTACAACAAGAAAATACAAGGCAGGGGCCACACAAAGAAACGCAACTGAAAATACGATTCTGTGTTCATGACAAGAGCAGACTTGGGCACAATAACCTCAGTTTCGGTCTCATGTTGGCGGCAGTCGGAAGGCAAGGCCAAAGTATGAAAGTTGCACATGTACACTAAAACACAAATTGTAAATACGATTCTGTGTCTGTGGCAGCTGAGGCAGGTTTTTGCGTCGAGTCTTTGGTGGCACCGAGTCCACGTGACCAAAATGTCCTGATTGTCTGGCAGACGCCGAGAACCCGCGACTGATTGTCGGGCAGACGCCGAGAACCCGCGACTGATTGTGCATACGGCAGCGGCGAGCTATTTCACTTTATGCTTCAGCTCGAAAAAATCTCCCCACAGCCTGAGGTACCCCGTGTTGTACTGCACCAGAGGTACCCCGTGTTGTACTGCACCAGAGGTACCCCGTGTTGTACTGCACCAGAGGTACCCCGTGTTGTACTGCACCAGAGGTACCCCGTGTTGTACTGCACCACAGGTACCCCGTGTTGTACTGCACCACAGGTACCCCGTATTGTACTGCACCAGAGGTACCCCGTGTTGTACTGCACCAGAGGTACCCCGTGTTGTACTGCACCAGAGGTCCCCCGTGTTGTACTGCACCAGAGGTCCCCCGTGTTGTACTGCACCAGAGGTCCCCCGTGTTGTACTGCACCAGAGGTCCCCCGTGTTGTACTGCACCAGAAGTACCCCGTGTTGTACTGCACCAGAGGTACCCCGTGTTGTACTGCACCAGAGGTACCCCGTGTTGTACTGCACCAGAAGTACCCCGTGTTGTACTGCACCAGAGGTACCCCGTGTTGTACTGCACCACAGGTACCCCGTGTTGTACTGCACCAGAGGTCCCCCGAGTTGTACTGCACCACAGGTACCCCGTATTGTACTGCACCAGAGGTCCCCCGTGTTGTACTGCACCAGAGGTACCCCGAGTTGTACTGCACCAGAGGTACCCCGTGTTGTACTGCACCAGAGGTACCCCGAGTTGTACTGCACCAGAGGTACCCCGAGTTGTACTGCACCAGAGGTACCCCGTGTTGTACTGCACCAGAGGTACCCCGTGTTGTACTGCACCAGAGGTACCCCGTGTTGTACTGCACCAGAGGTACCCCGTGTTGTACTGCACCAGAGGTCCCCCGTGTTGTACTGCACCAGAGGTCCCCCGTGTTGTACTGCACCAGAGGTACCCCGTGTTGTACTGCACCAGAAGTACCCCGTGTTGTACTGCACCAGAGGTACCCCGTGTTGTACTGCACCAGAGGTACCCCGTGTTGTACTGCACCAGAGGTACCCCGTGTTGTACTGCACCAGAGGTACCCCGTGTTGTACTGCACCAGAAGTACCCCGTGTTGTACTGCACCAGAGGTACCCCGTGTTGTACTGCACCAGAGGTACCCCGTGTTGTACTGCACCAGAGGTCCCCCGAGTTGTACTGCACCACAGGTACCCCGTATTGTACTGCACCACAGGTACCCCGTGTTGTACTGCACCAGAGGTACCCCGAGTTGTACTGCACCACAGGTACCCCGTGTTGTACTGCACCAGAGGTACCCCGAGTTGTACTGCACCAGAGGTACCCCGTGTTGTACTGCACCAGAGGTACCCCGAGTTGTACTGCACCAGAGGCGGGGCACGAATTTCGCGCTGAACTGCAGACTGCAATTTACCATTCAGCACCGTGAGGGAAGTACGAGCAGTCATTCTCCGTGCAGATGGAAATTTTCATGTTGCTGAGCGAATGTGTCAACTTCACAATGCCCGGCGGAAAACAGCAACATTGTCGGCGTGGGGAAAATAGTAGGGAGAATTGCGGCCATACAGTAAACTCCAGATATATATACACAAACACACACGTCGTACATGTGGACAGTTTGGACTGAGAGGCACGGCATGCACTGACAGACGAAGTGAAACTTACCCATACATCATGAGGCGTGTGTCACGTTCAGTCGCATGTACAGACAATTCATGCACCGTCAATGAAAGTAGATCACTTAGTAACTTGACTTAGTTCAGTTCCGGCTTCTAGCAGCAAAGTGCACTGACGGTCTTTGACATACAATGACAGCATCTGATATACCGGCAATGACAGCATCTGATATACCGGCAATGATAGCATCTGATATACCGGCAATGATAGCATCTGATATACCGGCAATGACAGCATCTGATATACCAATGACAGCATCTGATATACCAGTGATAGTATCTTGGATTTTATAAATGCCTTGCAACAATGGCTCGTTTTTATACCAAAGAGATGAGGAAATAAATAAGTTCGTTGTTTGTATAACTTTGGTGGTTGCGGGTAACACACTGAACTTTGCTCTATTTTACACGGAACTGGCTGTAGTCTAGCTCTCATGCAGAAAGTGTGCCAGTATGAGTTTTGACAGCCGAGAATCAGTTTCCACTCGGTCACCTTCAGTTCACTGATACATGTTGCTTGGATACAATTCTTGCCTATAGCCCATTGACTCACCCATGCCAACATAGTGTGCACGTCAGTAAGCCACTTCAGTACTCAGCGCGAACAATCCAACTCAAAACTGAGGTGGCCTGTCAGTGTTCTGCGCACCAAAGAGCACGTGATTTTTTCCGGGCTGAGTCCTGAACTGAAGCGGCAACGTGCAACGTGTAGTGTGAGTGATGATCACTGCACAAACACTGAAAACTTGAACGCTAACACTGAATGACAAACATAACAACAAGCCACATGTATGGCACTGGAAGCGTCCTCCGGCAGTAGATCTACCAATAGTGCCAACACACTTAGGCCTACCCCGCCCTCACACTCACACCACCATTACACACACACAGTTAGCAAAGCGTTGATCAACACAAAATCGCGTAACTTACATGTTGTTGACGCGGCGTGAGCACCGCCATTTTGTCAAACCACACCAGCAGTATAAAACTACGTTCACTGTGACATCACGTATCGGGAGTTACTTGAACGAGCGTCAAGTGCACACTTCAAGTACTGGCGGTCACGTGTGGTACATGGAGCCTAACATCTTGTGTGTGTGTGTGGGGGGGGGGGGGGGGTTGCTACTGATTAAGCTTCACATCCTGTCATTTTCAAGCAGCATTTATTTATCGTAGGACTATTTGGAGCAGTGTGGCCAAGTGCCTCTCTCTCTCTTCCAAATCCGCTTTTCTGAGAAATGAAACTGACCGACTTGTGACAGTGATATTGTCAAGCTACAAGTGGCGAGTTCCTTCGTCGCCAGGACCACTCTTCACTTGCTGCACAGTCGACACTTTTTCACACACACTCTTACCCCCCCCCCCCTCACCTACACCCTCCCCCTCTTGCTTTTGTTTTTGAATACTCAGCATTTTGTTTCTTTACATGTTTATTTTAGTAAAGGGAAGGTGCTGCTCATACTCGGTCAACAATATGCAGTCTTTGGCCGGATATCCACGGGACAGTTCATGGGTTGTTGGCTTGTATTTGTTGCTTGGCTGTTTGAGACATAACGTCCTTATTCCCACTATAACAATGATATCAAAGACGGACCTGCGAGGCAAAAACACCCAGGCGTTATGTTTCCAGGTGGGAGTGGCCGAACTCAAGACCCAAGCGTTCACAATCCAGTGCTACACTTGCTTGCTTGGCTGTCTTCACGCCCCCTGAATTTTGTCGTTTGGGCGGGGGTGGGGGGTGGGGGTGGTAGAGAAACAAATGTTATCATGTTCGAGTAATGGTTTGAATTTCCTTTAATTTCTCTTTCTCATTATTACCCATTGAACGTCAGATGTGGAGTAGTAGTAGTAGCAGTAGTACTTGGTGTAGTAGTGGTAGCAGTAATATTAATAGTACTGTAGTACTTGTTGTAGTAGCAGCAGTAGTAGTCGTAGTATTACTTGCTGTAGTAGTAGTCGCAGTAGTACTTGGTGTAGTAGTTGTAGCAGTAATATTAATAGTAGCACTTGTTGTAGTAGCAGCAGTAGTAGTCGTAGTATTACTTGCTGTAGTAGTAGTCGCAGTAGTAGTAGTAGTAGTAGTAGTAGTAGTAGTAGTTGTAGCAGTAGCAGTAGTAGTTCTCCTTCTTGTTGATGTGTGTGACGTTGGATATCGGAGTACTGCCAGTGATCAAGTCTGAAGGAGCAGATTACAGTACATGTAGGAGTGGCTACACTGAATGAGAACACGTCCACGCAAAAGAATGTTTTGCTTTCAGCCACAATCAGTCGATGTGATAGTCAGTCTGCCTTCAGCCCCTACCCACCCGTGTTTACTGCTGTTTTGTCGGACGTAAATGTCACAGCTGGCTGGGCTCAATGTGTTTGATTTTTCCGGCAACACAAAGGCCTCGTTCAGTTGGTGACTGAAATACTCAGGGTACACTTATGGGGGTACGCGTAATGTGTGTGTGGGGAGGGGGGGGGGTGTTAATGGAGGTAGGTGTAATGGGGGGTGGGGGTGGGGTAATGGCATTATCTGCCCTTCAGCTGTCTGGAAGGAATGATCCCATACAGTAAGGACACGCACAACTCACTCTGACAGAGGCATTCAGCTTATAGTTAAAGCCCAATCTGCCGACATATCTATAATAATATATACACACATCGTTCCGTTCTGAGCTGTTTTAACAGTGCTGTCATTTAGACACAGTCATCGGTAGTGTATACTGTGTTGCTGGACCATGGAGTAGTGAGACAAGGCGACCCGTCAGATACACAGCTGTCCCTGTTATTAGACTGAACCGTGGAGTAGTGAGACAAGGCGACCGGTCAGATACACAGCTGTCCCTGTTATTAGACTGAACCGTGGAGTAGTGAGACAAGGCGACCGGTCAGATACACAGCTGTCCCTGTTATTAGACTGAACCGTGGAGTAGTGAGACAAGGCGACCGGTCAGATACACAGCTGTCCCTGTTATTAGACTGAAAAACTGCAAGAAGCCATTAACGCACATTCAGAGAAAAGAAACACATGCACGGTTACGCACTGAGAAAGAGATGGTTTACATAAAACACGTATATTGATTCTATGTTTCATCGGCCAAACTTGGCTGTCAGTGCAACTGTGAAAGGATTCAAGGACATAACAAATAATGCTGGGTCAAAGGCCAAGGCAGTTTGTATAAAGTAGGAAGCCAAACGAGCTTTGAACCCGAGGCAAAACAGGACATTAACCTGATTTGACTCAAGTGATACAGCCGAGAGTTTGGCGGTTATATCTCAAGTTTACAAATTTCATAGCGCGTTTCAGTCTTCAGTAAAACAGACGAGTAGACTGGCCAAGATTATTAGATAAACTGTAGCATACACCAGATTCACTTGTTTATATCATCACGTCCATACAGCCTTTGCCAGAACAGGAGACACACAGAGTGAAGTCATGCGCCGCGCCCTAACGGATGAAGCCACTCACTATAAACCTTGTATGGCTTACAACCACCTTCTGGAAAAATTTGCAAAGTCGGAAAAACTCCTTGCTTCAAAACAGTAGTTTGTATCAAGATATAGCAAGACTGACCAGCGTGAGGCTTGGCGTAGAAAACGGTTTCCGCATGAAAATGGAGCATCACGATTCACCCCTTTCTGCTAACAGCTGTAGATGTTGACAAGTGGCATTTCCCCCTCACCCCCTCCCACCAGTCAACGTATATAGTGATGTGAAAGTCTGTGTACAGGGACCCAGTTTACTCTTCTCACGTCACGTGTACAGATCAACGTGACCTGGTTACAAAAGTATGATGCCATGAAGACCTGCACTGACCTGGTTACAAAAGTATGATGCCATGAAGACCTGCACTGACCTGGCTACAAAAGTATGATGCCATGAAGACCTGCACTGACCTGGCTACAAAAGTATGATGCCATGAAGACCTGCACTGACCTGACTACAAAAGTATGATGCCATGGAGACCTGCACTGACCTGGCTACAAAAGTATGATGCCATGAAGACCTGCACTGACCTGACTACAAAAGTATGATGCCATGGAGACCTGCACTGACCTGGCTACAAAAGTATGATGCCATGAAGACCTGCACTGACCTGGCTACAAAAGTATGATGCCATGGAGACCTGCACTGACCTGACTACAAAAGTATGATGCCATGAAGACCTGCACTGACCTGACTACAAAAGTATGATGCCATGGAGACCTGCACTGACCTGACTACAAAAGTATGATGCCATGGAGACCTGCACTGACCTGGTTACAAATGTGTGATGCCACAAAGACCTGCATGTGCAAAATTATCGTCTGACAATTCCACTTGCAAAACACTTAGGGCCTTTTGTGTTGTTGAGATAATGCTAACACATGAGCCATCGCAAAAAAAAAAACAAAAAAAACCAACCAAACAAACAAACAAACAACTGAACAACAACAACAACAAACTTGATGTTCAAAATATGCACTCACTGTAATAAACAGCTTTTGAGTGATTTGAAGTATAGTTCCCTAGAAAGTACATTCATTATGATTCCAAGTGGAGTTGCACCGGAAATTCTTTTACGCTTGCGCATGAAAAAGGAAATTGTTAGGGTTAGGGTTTAGAGGGGGACTGTGCATTTGCATTTGACAACCGCCGCTCATATCCGCGTGAGAAACCGATATCCGCAAAACTGACTCGATTAAAGCTTCAAGTTATCCGCGGGATTTGAACGCGTCTCCGATATTGACGAAAGGCACAGGAAGACGTGCAGACTACAAGAGACGCAAATCGGCTCCACTGAACATCCTGCCCCATCCTGTTCACGTGGCTTGCTGTAACTAGTGGCGAGTGTTTACTTTTAGGGAAGTGAGTTGTTACACTGACTCAGTTTGTCCCTCTCATTGAGGTCTGTACCGCACACATGGTCGTTGTCGTCAAGTTTTGGCGATACGCCATGCAGCGTAACAGCATGTCTATCACGGTTCCCGTCAGTCTATGTCACGTTCCCGGATGTGTACCGGCTGATGTACCTACAACAACCCTAACTAAGCCTAGAGTCTTAACCCTAACCTCTAACCCCAAGCATGTAATGACACATAGAAGCAACATAGCCCTCTGGGAACACAGACCTCGGGGAACAGGTGCGCGACAATACTCTAGTAGTTCCGGCATGTCACCACGCATGTTTCCCGGCTACGCCTGTACAACTACTCAGTGACTGTAACAAAGACTGATTGTAACATGTCCGTCACAGTCAAGACACACAAATCAGAGGCTCCCCAGTCTGACTGGACTGAATCGTGTTCAGCTGGACTATTCGCCTCCCTTAGGATAGCTGTCCCTTCCTCCCAACCATAAGACATTATTTCGCAAACCGGGCACACACGGCGGCATCCACACTAAGGCGTCAAGTTATTCAGTGCCGGCCCGGCCAAGTTAGTTGGTTAGTTATTTAGGGCTTAGGTAAGGATGCGATGGTCAGTAAAGTGCGGCCAATACGAGATTTTGGGAACGCGCGCATTGTCGGTGTCAGACCCTGTACTGCCCACTGTCTCCCTGTTGTTCGCCTGCTCTCAGTAGCAACTACAGCGTCGATGCGTAACGCCTTGGCCAAGCTGATTTCAAAATGGCGGCGCCCGTGCATTGCATACTAGCTACGTATTTCCTCATGAGAAATGACATAAAATGTGAATCTACCGCCGGCGCTTAATTATGTCTTCGGCAATGAACACAATATTAAAAATAAAGTCCCTGCAGAAAAACAGAAAACACGGACAATACGGACAGTACTTCGCCACCTTCGTTACTCAGTAAACACCAGTCAGCCGTTGCCAAGTCGCAAACTTGAAGTTCATTGGATGAAGTTTGCTGCGCCTGCGCATAACGCAAATCGTTTTTCGGTTCAGTTTACTAGATGGAATTGGTAAACTCCAGAGCATGCTAGAGAGCGCACCAAGCGGTTTGGAACAACTAGTGGCTTTAGAGACTGTCTTGTTACGAGTAGATAAGAATTAGCAACGTGTCAAGTTTTGCCCTCAAGCAGACTGACTGAGTCAGCTGCTGCAAGCAACGTGCATGGCCTACGCGGGCCGAGAGCGTGGCATCACTGAGTGTGGCTCAGTGTTAACAAAACTCTACGACATCGACCATCTCAGCCGCAGTACCCTGATGACCTGCGCCACCTGGTGTCGTGTGCACATGATGAGTGGACGTGCAAGAGGAACACTGACTGTTTACCCGGTACAACGCGGACACTGACTGCCGTCAATTCAACCTACGTGACGGTGACAGAGTGCCGGAGAGAAGATACACTGAATGCCAGTAGATCAGTGTGGCGATAAACTGAAGAAGGAAGTGGGCTGAAGCAACTTGTGTCTCCAGTTCAGACTCCACTCAGCATCAGTATCATTAGTACGCTGTGGACGTGTATAGTAGGTGCGGGTACTTGAGAGCGGACTAGCGGCGTGAAGCACTTGTTTCCTGCACCACTATACTCAAGTCACATCACTGATGGACTGATACGAGGTCGACGTTCACGCCAGCGCGGTTCAGTGCCTAGTCGGTCTCGAGCTGTTCCTATACTTCCTTTGCATAGCGGCAGACACGATTGGCCCTTGGTGGTCTAGGGGATACAGTTTTCGTGCTTCTACATATTATATACACTTGTTAGAAGTGTCACGAGTGTTTCCCAGTTCTGTTCAGTTGTGCTGAGTTAACACATAATCAGTAAAACACATCATAATAAACATTCATGTTAATAACGCTTTTAACAACTCAATGTTTACATGTCGTTATACGAAGTAGCCGCCCAAAATCAGTGAACGCCGGTATGCATCTAAAGGGAAAACGGTGGTGAAGAGAGAGAGAGAGAGAAATGGCGGTGGGGGGGGGGGGGGGGGGGAATCATGTTCAAGTGCCGTGCTAGTCACGGACATGCACAGAGTAAACGCAAGCCGCCCCTTGCCCGAGAGAGAGAGAGAGAGAGTAGGCAACATGTGCTGTTTGTCCGATTATCGCCGACTTGCCTTCTTGTTTGCCGATTTAGCAAAGTTGCACTTTTTCCCATGGACGGTTCGTCACAAACGGGAACAGTTAAGCCACCGAGAACGTAATTTTGGCGCAAAGTGAAAAGGGAGCTTTAGACTATAGCCTGGCTGTGGCTTGTGCCGTATTTGTACACAATCACACTGAACCAACACCACCAAGCCAAGCCGGCTAAGTTTGACAGAACCAACACAGACCCTGGCCTAGCTAAGTCTGACAGCCTAGCTAAGTCTGACGCCGGACCGAAACAGTCTGTTTGCCTCTATTCTCGTCTCTCTCCTTCAAGTTTTTCTTCTTTTTGTTTCTGCGTTTCTTGTAACAAATTCATCATCTAGAGTAACGAAGCTTTGTTCAGATGAAGTTATCACACGACACGAGAACAGCAGGTCAGTGATATCAGATAGGTGGGAGAGGTGATACACAATATAACATGGCTGTCCCAGTCATGATGGGTGGGTGCGTGGGTGTTTGGGGGTTTAACGTCCTTTTCCACCACATAGGGTGATATCAAAGACGGGGCAACGATGAAAAAGCCAGCACAAATACTTGGCCCCAGCCGGGATCGAACTCACGACCCGAGCATTAGAATCCCAGTGATGAAGGTTTTGCGGCAGAATGATAATAAAATGATCATAGTGATAACATTGATGATTATAGTAACAATGATAATAACTGCTTGGCTGGACTAATTATGGTTTTACATGACAGCAATGGTCGTGGACACTTTCAAGTTTAATCCAGGTGGCACAGGAAATACGTAGAGCCGATTGTTATTGTAATATGCCAGGTGGAACGGATGTCTACACGTGTTGTCTCGCGCACAACTATTGAAAAAAGACGCGCAGTTGGCGAAGACCAAAACAGACGACTCCGATATGCGAATCCAATCGTTTGAACACAAGCGCAATGTTTGGAATCAAATCGCGTTCAAACCAAAGTTCAAAGATTCAAACCAAGGTCTGACCTTGAAAAGTTGTGTGCAGACTGTGAAGTGGTTTGTGCATTAAACATGGGGACGGTGGCTGGCAGATTGTTGGGGACGTGGTGTAATCGTCACGCACGACTACAATGGGATTGTTCACGTGTTGTTTTGTCTCACAAGCTCCGTGTAAACCAGCAACAGAGGGAGATTCTGCTGCCAAAACTGATGTTGTTGTTTGCTGTTAGCACAGCTTGTTGGATCAGCATGCAAGCACTGTGTGAATCTGGACGAGACATCGGACAGGAAACAAGAGAGAGACCTGGAACATGGACAGGTCGCTGGCCTTGAAGGTGTCACACTGACAACCTGTTAGAACCGGTTACGTAATGTTAGGTACACGAAAACACCTGCACTGTGAAGAAAGTATGTGTTGAATTACGTTATTTCTCCTTGATTCAAATGACCTTTCCTGTCTGATTGGACCATGACATAAAACATTGTATAACATTGTATAAAGTTTATGCCTGTGGCACAGTCATTCCCAACAGACATTGATTTGATCAAAGATTATTAAATGTAAGTAATACCATTCTCATGTTTTCTTCATTTGCAGGCAAAGATGACTTCACACTCAATCATCTGACACTGTGACCAGGCAGTCCTTATTTTACCTGTCCCTCCTTCCCCTCACCCTCCCTCCCTCCCTCTCCTATTTCGGGGAGTCAGGTGTTCAACTGAATAAGTGTCAGACTCGAGATCGAAAGGTCGAGGGTTCGAATTATAAGGGCCAAATTTGGAAGGCAGTTTTGAGCGCCACGTCTTGAAAACTACACCGACTGTGAAGAGAAGACGTCAAAACCCGCCACACCCTACCGTGTCTCGCCCCCCTCCCCCCGCTCCCCCTCTTCATCAACCACCACCACCACCTCTCCCTCCTTCACCTCTCCCCCCTCCCCACTCTCCCTGTCACAGTCGCCTCTGATGACCTCTGATGACCTTCCGCTTGCACCTTTCCATGTCGACCATCACTGAGGATCACCACCACCACCACCACCACCACCGCTACGACCACCACGACACCATGACCTACGATTACGTGGACGGTCACGGTGGGGGTGGGGGTGGGGGTGGTAGTGGGGGTGGCAGGGCGGGGTACGCCGTGTCGGAGATCAGCAGCTCGGACTACGGGTCCTCGCTACAGAGAGGAAGTCGCCAGGGTGTCCTTATCTGTGTCAGCTTCGCCATCGAGTTTCTTCTCCTGGTCTTCGTCATTGTCATCGAATATTTCCTCAGGTGAGAGATAGAAGCCAGGTCATCTGTAAGTCGTCAGCGTTTACGAGGTGGGCCAGGATCCCAAGCGACCGTCAAGGAATGATGTAGTCAGATGATGTAGTCAGAATTCAGGTTGGTAGGTAGCCGGGGTTGGTTGGTAGGTTGGTTGGTTGGTTGACTGTGTGTTGTACGTCCTGTTCCGGCGTTACGTCACGCGGTAGGCTACATGTGGTGACAACATACACGAAAGGAAGAATGCCTGTTGACGTCAACGTTATGACCAAAGAAATGTTTGTTGTGAACAGATGGACGGACGTATTTCCCTTACGACGTCAGAACTTCACGTGTAATGATGTCGACATCTCGTGCTCGTCACGTGACAAGGAGCTGATGGCGGACTTTGCCTTTGACGCTGACGTGCCTGATGAGGCCATCTACGCTCTCAGTTTCTGTGTTCCGCCATTTGTGGTGAGTTGACGAGTGACTGTCGGGATTAGGTCTAAACAAGAATCAGTAACGTTAGTTGTTCTTGGCCTGAGTGATTAGTTTGATTTAGTTGTTGGAGCGTTCATTCCTGTCTGTAAGTTGGCTGCCTCAGCGTTAGAGTCGACCCAGTGCCTATCGAGAAGCCGCCAACCATGGTTAGTTTCATCTGTCGGAAAACTAACTTCAGAGGAGCTAAAAATAGCCCTAAACTGCTACGGTAATACCAGTTTGACATCACTGCGTTTGAATTTGATTCCAATTTCCTCTGACATCACGTGAGACATCAGAAGTTGCGTCATAACTCCTGCCCAGCATCATCAGCAGCTTCAGCACGCTGTACCAGAAAGTTCATCATCTCAGACAAACCAAGTAAACCACACCTCCTGTACACTTACTGTCAACAGCCATCACACGACAAACAGTTCGTACTCAACACACTGTGACATACACAATGCACAACGTGGCATAATTATCCTGTCTAGTGTTTAGGGTTTGGCTGTGTAGACTCCCTCATTATGACTGTGACCTTGACCTGGTTGTTGATGGCGTTGTGCAGGTGCTGATCGGGGAGATCGGTCTGTGCACGTTCTCGGAGGGTCAACAGAAGAGCATTCGCCTCATGAACAAACATTGTTCCGTGCCCCAGGTCATCAGACGCATGCTCCGCTTTCTGGGTAAGTCCTCGGGAAATGAGACCGGGACACGAAGGGATGGGAGGGGGTCTGGGGGGAAGGGGGGATGTGTGTTCTGATGCTGAGGGGACAAGAGAGAGTGGTGGGAGGGGGGAGGGGGCTGTGGCGTCAGGGAAAGTAGGGAGAAGTGAGGTTTGAACTACGGTTAGGTGGGAATTTGGCGTGTGCCTGCCGGAGGGAGGGTGTGCAGTTATGCTAACAGCTCGTCTTGGTGTGTGCAGTTTATGCAAGAGAACAAACACTTGCATACTCAGAGAGAGAGAGAGAGAGAGAGAGAGAGAGAGAGAGAGAGAGAGAGAGAGAGAGATTCAGTAAACATAAATAGCATGATTGTGCAGACTAACTAGAAAAGTGGCACTGACCAGCCCATGTGTTGTGTGTGTTTTTGCCAAAACGTGTAATAATGATAATAATAATTTTGCCAAAACGTGTATAGGTTTTTGCCGCCGCTGCCTCGTCTTTGAAATCACCCGGCCTCACTTTGGACAGAAGATGTTTCACCCCTACACACCCCCACATCATCCACCCTCACCCTTCACCCACCCCCACATCATCCACCCTCACCCTTCACCCACCCCCACACACATACATTCAGCCCTAATTACTGGAGTCCAGCGTCAAGTTGAAAACGGGGGGAAAATGAAATCAATGGTATTTTTGTTGTAGGTGTTTTTCTGTTTGGCGGCTTCACCCTGATGGTGCTTGTGGACGTGACGAAAGTCATGGTGGGACGATTACGCCCGGACTTTCTCGACAGGTGTAACGTCAACCTGGCTATGTGCACGTCACCAAACGTCACGCTGGATGACAGTGCGTGTCTCAACACACACAAGATGGAGCTGAGGACGGCCAGGTAATCACTGAACAAACTCACAGCGGGTAAAACATTATACAGAATACAGAATAGTTTATAAGTTCTAGTTTTAGTTGACTGCCCGGTGGGCGTACCTGTATACCGCACTAGATTCCCCAGTCCATCAACTCTTCATACTGAGTCGGATAATAATTACTCCGCGCCACTACTACCACTACAACTTCTACTGTAGAGGCTTTCTTGTGTTGTCAGTACTGTTCTTGCCCAGATTTTGCTGTGGATGTTGTTTTGGTGGTGGTGGTTGTTATTTCTTATGACTTGTGTCGGTGCCTGATTGCTGTCCCCTCATTGTTTAATGACTATTGCAGGACGTCGTTCCCGAGTTTAAACGCAGCTTTAACATCTTACGCGGCCATTTTCGTCGCCGTAAGTAACGCTTTTGGTTTTTTTGTTTGTTGTAAATGTCTACATAACAATGTTAGCAAGCTGACAAGTTTGCTGTCACATCAAAGTTCTTGCCCCAATCAACAATAACAAAATTAATGCCTTTGCTAGAGGCGTCATCATGTTGACTTTAACTGACAGTTGTGAGTTTTGTTTGGTCAGTGACAGTGTATTGTGTGTAAACCTCTGTAAGGTTAGTATTTTTGTTTATGCTGTTGTCGTTGCTGTCGTTTGTGTGTTGTTGTCTCATTGGTTCGTGGAGTTTCTGTTCTAAAGGGGTGGAAATATGGAGCTGTTTCGGAAGCGTTCGTCTGTTTTGTGTACATTTCTTGTTTATTTCGTTCCACAAGTCGTCTTTGTCACTGACTGTCACTGAGTGGATGTATCACAGACGGGAGGATGAGATCCCACTCTGTCAACATCCTGTCCCTTCCTAATCACTGACACTGTCACTAACATGCTGTATACATTACAGGTGTCTATATTACAGGTGTCTACGGTACAGGTGTCTATAATACAGGTGTGTCTATATTGCAGGTGTCTGTATTACACGTGTCTGTATTACAGGTGTCTATGTTACAGGCGTCTGTATTACACGTGTCTATATTACAGGTGTCTATGTTACGGGCGTCTATATTACAGGTGTCTATGTTACAGGTGTCTATGTTACAGGTGTCTATGTTACAGGTGTCTATATTACAGGTGTCTATGTTACAGGTGTCTATGTTACAGGTGTCTATGTTACAGGCGTCTATATTACAGGTGCCTATATAACATGTGTTTATATTACAGGTGTATATACACGGGGCGATGAGATCTCACTCTGTGCGGATTCTGCGTCCCTTTCTCACCCTGGTGTTCGTCATGCTGGCCATGTTGAGCGGACTGGCCGAGTACGCGCGATGTGTCAGTCACTGGACGGATGTGGTTGTGGGGCACGCTGTTGGTGTTGTTATCGCCGTCTACCTCGTGAGTGACGTCTCATTGTATGTCGAGACATGTACATGCACTACTAATTTTGTATGGGGATTGGCGGGGGACACTGAGATCAGTGCCGGAGTAGTAGCTGTTTCAGTCGTTTCTTCTTTCAACTTTTGATGTGTCATGATCGACGAAAACGATGATGTCAGATTTCTGTTTCCCTTGTCAAAAATAAGGCAAACGATGTGATCTTTAAGTGTGTTTGACGTGTCCAAACTAAGGCCAAGCGATGTGTTGTTAATTTGTGTATCCCGTATGACTCTATACCTACAGACGGTGGGCGTGTTGAACCAGTTCCAGGAACACCTGACACAGACAGACGTGCTGCACATGCTCCGTGTCTTCATGGCCGACGCCTACTATCCATACGAGGTCAGACAATAAAACGGTGCTGACTGACAGACACAAGGGCACGTGGCCTGTTCCAGCCCCCTGGGTGCAGGAATTTGGCTAGGGATTTTTCCTTATAAACCGGGTCAAAGGAATACCACTTGAAAGGGTTGGGGGGCAAAGAACCAGAAATGACAAAACAATGAACAGTTTCGGCAACAGCTTTCTTCGCGGACACGAAACGCGCTTGTGTACTGTCCCATACGCCTGAAGAAAACTGGACGGAACTTGTTTCTAGAACATCTTCAATGAGTTCTATGCACGTTCTTGATACGTTTCGATTTGCAACAGGACAAGTCACATGACCACCTGGCCACTCTTGTGATGACTAGACTGACATCGTTATAACTGACAATAATTATCAGGGTTTAGTTTTGCTGCAAGTCACCTCAGTGACCACACTTGTGATGACTGTAGACTGACATAGTTATAACTGACACTCAATACCAGTGTCTGGTTTTGCTTCAGGACAAGTCCCATCTTGCCAGACCGTCCGACCAACTGTCGTCACTACACATCCCTCGTGCGCACGTGATGGGTCCGTCCCGACTGTCAGACTCGGGGGAGGGGGGAGGGGGCAAGGCGGCCACCAGACGGCGTCCTTACAACACGTTTCAGCGGGATTTGTCACAGAGCGTGGACTATCACCGCCGCCATCATCCCTACCTGCATGCTAGCTCCTCTCACATGTGACTACTGGACAGGGAAGACATCTGGGAAGTATGAGACCGTTATCCCACGGGAGACATTTTAGCCAATCAGATAAGAGGTCAAACTTCGATGCCGGCGGTTTAAAGGCGACACGTACGTGTGACTGCTGGACAGAGGAGACAAGCGCAACAAACTAAATGACGTCACTGTGTATGACGAAGACCCCATGACAGTGGGCTGCTCACTACATCTACATGTAACGACCAGAGCCATGCAGGGGTTGTTTGAGTGGCACGATGTGATGAGCTAATAACAGAATATATTAATTGTCATTCAATGGACTGATACAGACTAAAGTCAATAAGTAATATATTGTTCCGCATTATTGTCTTTCCCGTTGGTTGTGACCTTTTTCTTCTGTTTTTTTTATGGTTGTTCACTTATGCATAGTTGTTATTTGTCAGTTTTGCGTAAACTCAGTTTTCTCTCTCTCTGCTTTTTTTTTTTAAAGTGGCTTAGGGGCTTTTTTACTTTTCTCTTCTTTTTCCTTTTTCTTTGACCTCACAAGCTGTGGATGACATAAAAATTTTATAGAATTTTCATTCAATACCTATATGTCTTGACCTGTTTAGTTTTCACATAATTATGTTTCCTAGCAAGTATCATGCATTACATGTTTGTAAATCAGAGCTATAGTGAATTAACTTGTGTGTTACTTGTATCCAGCTAATTGCTACATGATGTATTTGCTTTTTAAATCGTAATCACTGGCCAAAGAAATACACATCAATTCGGCAACTTCCAAACAAGATCAGTGTTGAAGCACACAGTTGATACGTTAATAGTGTGCAACTGAAATCCATATCCCTAACTGCACTGTGCAGAGGTTGCCTGTCTTTGCGTGTGTGTTTCTGTGTTGCTAAAATGTTGTTTTCTTTGCTAAAGGCCCCGCTGTAAACTACATTGTAACTTGCATGAAATGGGCGGTATAATACTATATACACTTCTATGTACATACTGCGTAGATAAATCCAGATGTTGACAGGTGTATAATTTACATACTGGCATATAACATATGGATGTTGACAGGTGTATAATTTACATACTGGCATATAACATATGGATGTTGACAGGTGTATAATTTACATACTGGCATATAACATATGGATGTTGACAGGTGGATAATTCACATATAACGGGCTTTCAGACAGAATTGACCATGTAACTTTAGTGGGGAATCTAATAGTGTCAATTTCTGAATGGATGAAATGAACTCCGTGATGGTGTTAAATTGTGAATTGTCCGTATCAGTACCCATCTCTTTTCAAATAATTATAACTGAGTGTGAAATTCAATGTGTTGTGTAAATTTCTTACAGACATATGCATGGAACATTCTGGAATTTGTTGTGAGTTTTGTTCAGTTTTGCTTTTGGTATGTATCTTTCGTTTGTACCTTATGCACGCATGCAAGTGACACACAATCTCTCTCTCTCTCTCTCCTGAAGAAATTGTAAATTGTACAAGAAATGGGGACATATAGGTACTATTTTATTTGTAAGTAACAAAATGTTCACTTGCTTTCTGCAGCTCAAAGTTAGACTGAAGACAACTGCCAGCTGTCTATACTGATCACTGTCTGTGTTAGACTGAAGACAACTGCCAGCTGTCTATACTGAACACTGTCTGTGTTAGACTGAAGACAACTGCCAGCTGTCTATACTGATCACTGTCTGTGTTAGACTGAAGACAACTGCCAGCTGTCTATACTGAACACTGTCTGTGTTAGACTGAAGACAACTGCCAGCTGTCTATACTGAACACTGTCTGTGTTAGACTGAAGACAACTGCCAGCTGTCTATACTGAACACTGTGTTAGACTGAAGACAACTGTCAGCTGTCTATACTGATCACTGTCTGTGTGTTTCACACCACTGACAACACGGCCACTGTGTCTAATACAATGACAGAACACTTTAAACACTGCAGGGAACCATGGCAATTACTGTCATGTAGTTTGTTCCAAGACCCAGCTGTCAAAGTGGTTCATTTTCTGTGTGGTGTAGGTTGGGAAACTGACAAGAAGCAATTACACTGTATGGATAAATTCCCCGGGAAAGAAAGTACAATGTACCGTTAAATGTAAAGATGATCAAAAGACAGAGAACAACAACAAATCGAGTCAGTAAAAAAATCACAGTCAGCCTACCACGGACATGAAGACATGGCAGACAGCAATCATTGCCAGCGTAAATTGCTACCTAATAAATCAACCACAGTGTAGTGCTGCAAAGTGTTGAACGAATGTCGCGTGAACTGTCCAACGCAAGCTCCTAGCAGCACTGACAATCAGAAGGAACGTGACCCGCCCAACACAATACACTGACAATCAGAAGGAACGTGACCCGCCCAACACAATACACTGACAATCAGAAGGAACGTGACCCGCCCAACACAATACACTGACAATCAGAAGGAACGTGACCCGCCCAACACAATACACTGACAATCAGAAGGAACGTGACCCGCCCAACACAATACACTGACAATCACAAGGAACGTGACCCGCCCAACACAATACACTGACAATCAGAAGGAACGTGACCCGCCCAACACAATACACTGACAATCACAAGGAACGTGACCCGCCCAACACAATACACTGACAATCACAAGGAACGTGACCCGCCCAACACAATACACTGACAATCACAAGGAACGTGACCCGCCCAACACAATACACTGACAATCACAAGGAACGTGACCCGCCCAACACAATACACTGACAATCACAAGGAACGTGACCCGCCCAACACAATACACTGACAATCAGAAGGAACGTGACCCGCCCAACACAATACACTGACAATCACAAGGAACGTGACCCGCCCAACACAATACACTGACAATCACAAGGAACGTGACCCGCCCAACACAATACACGACACATGAGCTGCATGGAATGTAAAATTCACAACCGTTTTGTTCTCTTCATATTCACAACCAGTAAAAGAATACAATTCTCAGCATGCCAGAATGTAAAACTGATGACAACTCGGAGACTGTTCCACAAACAAGTATAGCCACCCACATACAAAACCAATCGTAGCTATGGCAACGGAGTTTGAAAGCGGACGATGTGGCGAGAGGATGAAGGGTGCAACCCGCAGCTTGTGACGTCACTATGGCTGAAGGAGTGCAACCCGCGGCTTGTGACGTCACTATGGCTGAAGGAGTGCAACCCGCGGCTTGTGACGTCACTATGGCTGAAGGAGTGCAACCCGCGCCTTGTGACGTCACTATGGCTGAAGGAGTGCAACCCGCGGCTTGTGACGTCACTATGGCAGAAGGAGTGCAACCCGCGCCTTGTGATGTCACTATGGCTGAAGGAGTTGACTGAATGTAATCCTACTGGTATATATACTGTATAAAGAGGTATGCAAATAATGTATGGCAGGAGACTACACGCTAAAAATGACACTGACCTGCTGAGATTCAAACTAAATGACCAGACTGAGGTCAGCTGTCAACAAACTGTTCAAACACAAAACCCTCGTATAAATACCACAAAAGCAATAACACAGGAATGCCTCAATGAAGAACATGTCTAGCGAAAAGATCTCTCTCTCTCTCTCTCACACACACACGTTTCACTTTGATTCAACACTGGTTGGCAGACACATATAATCATTTTATAAATGAACCATCGAGTGTAAAATTTGTCATTCTAAAAAAAAACCCAGCCTATGTGAGAAAACCAACAAGGTGTAGTACATCAGTTGTTCCCATTATTAAATGTAGTGATGACACTAGCGGGTGTGTAGCCAGTAAGCCCTACCATAGTGTGTAAATATGTTTTGCTTCATTCACTGTACATGTACAACAATCACTCAACACCGCCA
The DNA here is from genome assembly GCA_018292915.2 of Batillaria attramentaria. Lineage (NCBI taxonomy): Eukaryota > Metazoa > Mollusca > Gastropoda > Batillariidae > Batillaria > Batillaria attramentaria. The sequence goes on along the minus strand of JACVVK020000197.1, from coordinate 833,833 downwards.
TTGTACTGTGACCAGACCAAGCAACAAATGACCAACTTGTCAGTTTCATGCTCCACACACAAGTCAGAAAGGTTCATCGCGACTCAATGCCAATATGACATACATTACAGTCAAGATCAATAACAATTAATGGGGATAATAGTAATACTAGTAAAACAGCCTGTAAAACACAACATTTGACAGTTTGAAGTGTTACAACAGTCTGCCATTTTCTGACCAATCCTTACAAACAGGCAAACGCTGTACAATTCTACACTGTACCCAATGGCCTACAAAAAAATCAGCCTTCAGACAAAAACATTCAAATTATGGTACACACAAACGTCACGCGTGTTGCAACAGTTTGAATTATATGGTACACACAAACGTCACGCTATGGTACACACAAACGTCACGCGTGTTGCAACATTTTGGCACCGTCTCAATGCTGCCAAAGTTATGACACAGACAAGACCAAAAAAAAAAAAATCACAAACATGTGAAAAGATGAAATGGCCAACTGAAAAATAAATGTACTTGGGAAATAAGTTATAAAACAGATTTTGGATTAGTAAGTGTGTTTAGCGAACTATTTATGATCCGAACGGTAAACCCTTTGCTTTACAGTTTTACAACACACCGTTGTCTAATGTCATAATTGTTTGTCTCGATCTACAACGGCCATGGTGACCGATGTTGTACAATATTTGATTCTAGTGACATTAAAAGGAGGGCTTATGTACAGACCCTCACCAAATATAAAAACAATTAATTTATGAACTGTAAGATGATTTCTTCTTCTTACCCGTAAACAAAAGGCAATATATTGTAGATTGTACACTAGAGTGAGAAAAGTGTCAATGTGTTGCTGGTGAGTGCGAAAGGCCAGGCAGAACAGTAACGTACACAAAGGCACAAACAATATACAGCCGACTAATTTCATGTCTGAAAGAGAAACTAGTAACTTACAACATGACAAACTGGTACATTTCAAACTCCCCCCAGTCTTTCATTTCTCCTCTTTTCTCTTTACAGACTTTCGTAACATACCAGGACAAAAAAATAATAGAATAAAATAAATAAATAAATAAAATAAAATAAAATAAAACTAAAATGAACTAAACTCAACTAGGCTGGGTTAACTACATGTAGTAACACGAAACACAGGAAATGATTGCAGGTAAACAGTTTGGTGTTGACAGTAACGTCATTGTTGATATATAATTATCATTACGGCCCCTATACATAAAGCAGTTACCGGTACACGTATCTGTATGGTACACGTATCTGTATGGTACACGTATCTGTAATCTTACTTCAGTCTAACGTGTGTCACACTAACCAACAACTTGAGATCACCAGGTCAATTGTAGATTACAAAAAACATGTATCAAGACTGTAGCATCAAGGAACTTTACACCTACATGTACCATGCATCGACTTTTGGGTCGAAACAGTTTTGAGATGCAACATTCAGCATTGCTCACTGTAAAAGAGGATGAACTCCACGTCATGATTGATCTTCAAGGAACATTTCCATAATGGCTACTGGGGAATGTTTGTGGTGGGTGGACATAACAACTGATTTGTCATCTACTGATCCTTATCTGTCTGGCCGCCAACCATTCACTTTAATTATTTCCTGCGATTTGATTGGTACATGTACAATGGCATTTTGTACAAGCGTATTTCCAGCGATTTGATTGGTACATGTACAATGGCATTTTGTACAAGCGTATTTCCAGCGATTTGATTGGTACATGTACAATGGCATTTTGTACAGGCGTATTTCCAGCGATTTGATTGGTACATGTACAATGGCATTTTGTACAAGCGTATTTCCAGCGATTTGATTGTGCAATGGCATTTTGTACAGGCGTATTTTACAGTAGAGCAGAGGTTTATGTACATGATGAAACCAGTGTAGATGTTTCTTCTTCACAGTTTCATCACTCACAAACACAGACATCGCACATCAGCACACTTGTGTGTCACGAAGCAAAAACTTTATCAATTAATGAACATCTGTCATTGACTGAGCACCAGCACAAACCTCACATGACAAGTCTGACAGCAATTACACATTGTCAACTTCCTATTTCCTACTTCATCAAGCTGCCGCTACTCACACACATGTCACCAGTTTTCCGTATTTGATTTTCTCATTGATTGGCTTGATAAAGTAAATAAACGTTTAGCCAGCGCATGTATTGATTTTACACTCTCAGATATCCCAGCCCTTGTTGACAGTGAGTATTGTGCACCAAACACCTCAAGCAGGCAGTTGCACATAACATCACGGCCAAAGTATATTCCACGCAAAGTTGATGTAGTTGTTGTGAGTGTCAGCTTGTCTGTCAGTCCTCCACTTGGCACAAACACTGTATGTCAAGATCTCTTCCTCCCCAGAGTAGTGTGGTCATCACACGGCCCACACTCACATCCGCAGATAAAAATCTTAATCATACATGAACAAGGTGATTTCTTTTCTTCGTGCGTTTCCTGAAGTCAGATCAAATCAGATCCGGCTGTTGAATACTTGTAAATGCGTCAGTCTTGTGACCAGTCACTCAAAGTTCATCCAGCGATTAAAAAAAAACCCCCAACAGTCCTCAGAGTTAAAACAAGCAAACCACTTAACAAGAGCGTATCTACACAGCCGAGTCCAGCTAGCAAGCCATGCAGATACCATCACAGATTAACACTTAGTTAGGCAAATGTTCCACCAACAAATATGGCCACAATTTCAAGTCTCCCCTTCCTGTCTGAACCAAGGAAGAAAATCAGCTGTGCAGAGAGCGAATAAGTCTCTGTCCCTCGGCCAAGCACAAAGCACAAAACAGCTCAGAGTTCTGTCGTTGGTCCTTCGTGAACTTGCAATGCCGGCTCGTGGAAAAAGTTTTGCGGAAGCTGCAGCATGTATTCACTGAGCGGTCTATTGTCCGTCACGATAGAGATCAGTCCGTTGGAACCCCAGGGCGGGGAGTAGATCGGTTCTGACGCCTCACCGCTGGTGCTGTTGCCAGCGTTACCGCTGATGACCCCATTTCCTGTAGCACCGACTGCTGGGATAGCTGCCTGTGGCGTGTAACCGCGAGCTGTGGAAGTGGGAACAGTAGGGGAAACCAACTCCACCATGGGTAAGACAGCCGCTTGCGACCTCCACTGTGGATGCTGCACTTTACTCCCTGCTGAAGAACTGGGCGCAGATGACAGTGGCAAAGTGGTAGAAAGCAAGTCTAATTCTGTGTCTTTGATGTGTTTGGGTCGAGTCCCTGGCGGCCTGAGTGGCAAAGTTCTGTCATCAATTAGATGTGGACCTCCAGCTGGTTGGTAGGGTGTAGATGAAACGGCCCGGCCAGGCGCGTCACCAGTGTCACTCAACCTGACCTGGTGAACCGGGAGCGTGTGGGAGTTTGGGCGACTGGTCCCGAATGTGGTGAGGAGAGGCTGTCTTTCCTGTTGCTGTAGAACTCCCGAGCCGTCCATACTCTGCTGCTGTTGGAGGTGAAACAGTGACGTGTCTGGCGCACTTAATGCGGCCAGCATGTAATCGTCGCGCTGATGTGACGGAAGAAAACCAGGGGCAGCTTTGTATGTCCTCTGGTTACCTCCCTTCTCTACAGCAGCTGACGAAGCATCCTTACACATGTACCCTTTACCGTTACCACGGTAACTACACGCTGCATTAACCCCATCACTGTCTTCCCGCGCTACACTCCTCCCACTGCTCGCCCCGCCAGAATCCACTGACGCGTAGTCGTGATCGCTGGAGTAGCGCGACTCCGTGCCCGAGTCGGAATCACGTTTAGACGACTGTTGCTTCTCACGAATAACTTTCCCCTCCTCTGGCAGCAGTTTGGCTTTCTCGGATGCGCCGCTAGTGCCCGAACGGTGGCGCCGCCTGGTGTCATCGTCCGGTGCTGTGAATGAGTCCTCGTGTCCCAGCAGAGATGTCTCCGACGTGATGCTCTTGTGTTTCCCGTTACGGTTCCGGTGGTTGTTGCTGTGAGTGAGATCCGAACCTAATCCCTTGGGAGACAAAACAGAAGAAATGAGAATCTGAACACATGAGCTATACAATTTATCTGAACACATGAGCTGTACAATTTATCTGAACACATGAGCTATACAATTTATCTGAACACCTAAGCTATAAAAATCATCTGAATACATGAGCTATACAATTCATCTGAACACTTTAGAAAAACAAGAAGCTGTGAGCTACTCTTCATGCTGCAACCACTTTCATTTGTTCCACACGCACTGATGTACAGCACATGGTAATATATATCCCAACATAAATAATCTACACATTCTTTTCCACCATGACTGGCCTGTATGGTCAAGATTAGCAGTACATATTAATTGTTCAGGAGCATGAGAAGACGTGTAAGGGGAGACAAATATTCCAGCTGTACTATCCAGAGCTACTACCATAGAAACTACAGGCATTTTGTAAGCTACCACTTTGTAGTTGCGGCCATCTTGGACAGTCCTGGCTACTACACGTGCCTGCAACATGAATTCCACACACGACACACTCAACAGCATCAACTGACCTACACGTACAAGCTTCAACAAGTGCCATACTCACTGAGGTGGTGTTTGTGGTGCCCGAGGCGGAGGGTTGGGGAGGGATCTGTGGAAGAGGCCGGTTCTTGTAGTTGGAGGGTTCCTTCTCGGCAGTGAACGACCTCTGTTGAGGCAACAGTAGCACATCATTAGCATAACAATAATATAATTAGCATAAATTATCATTCATAGAAATCGTAGGCAAAAATAAACAACACAAATACAACAGTAGAATGAGAGCTTAACTCAACCAGCCAAATGTTGTCAACTTTCATGTATGTCATGTTTCATACAGCAGCACATTTACATGTAACATGCATACGGACTGAATCCTAATAATAATAATTTTAATAATAATAATAATAATGATACCGAAGGCTCTGATCCATGCCTGACAATGAGACAAACAAGCTGACGTACCCCGTGAGGCAAAGGTGGTAGGTTTCCCAGTGAACCAAATTTCTCCCGATTTTTCACATAGTGTCTGAAAATCATACATAATAAGATTTAATAAAGAATAAATACGAGAAAAAAATTACAATTTTCTTCACATGTATTCACAGAGGCCAAGTATTTTCCAAAGGAATGAAATTGTGTTCAAACTGGACACAAACAATCAGGAGACATCACTACAAACATCCATGTACTTCACAACTGTGCGACGTGTTCCCTGACCAAATTCTCAAACCTGTGTAGTGTGTGCTATACTGGTGACACTATCTGGTTAAAGTTTATGAAAACATTCACCTACCTCCTCAGCTTGCAGATGCCGATCAAAATAAGAATGATGATGACAAATACGGCCAGAATGACGCCAATGATGGCGTAGTTTGTTGACTCTTCCACTGTAACATACCGTATCACATTATGTTGCGCCACTTATCACATGAAACTAAGTGTAAGATATTGGGATAGTGCTGAATGCTCCACTGTTACATAGCACAACACAATATGTTGCATCGTTTAACACCGAGTCATGTGTAAGGCACGTGTACCAGGATAGTGAGACAGATCGATGGCCACTTGTTCTCTCCATCCTAAACTTAAGGTACGTGTACCAGGATAGTGAGACAGATCGATGGCCACTTGTTCTCTCCATCCTAAACTTAAGGCACGTGTACCAGGATAGTGAGACAGATCGATGGCCACTTGTTTCTCTCCATCCTAAACTTAAGGCACGTGTACCAGGATAGTGAGACAGATCGATGGCCACTTGTTCTCTCCATCCTAAACTTAAGGCACGTGTACCAGGATAGTGAGACAGATCGATGGCCACTTGTTCTCTCCATCCTAAACTTAAGGCACGTGTACCAGGATAGTGAGACAGATCGATGGCCACTTGTTCTCTCCATCCTAAACTTAAGGCACGTGTACCAGGATAGTGAGACAGATCGATGGCCACTTGTTCTCTCCATCCTAAACTTAAGGCACGTGTACCAGGATAGTGAGACAGATCGATGGCCACTTGTTCTCTCCATCCTAAACTTAAAGCACGTGTACCAGGATAGTGAGACAGATCGATGGCCACTTGTTCTCTCCATCCGTAACTTCAATTCAACAGGGACGTCCCAAATAAACTTTCTGCTTCAAGAGCTACTTGACACCCTCAAGAAAAGAAACTGTAGACATTGCAGTTCAGCTGGTACTGTAGCGCCTTACAAGAACAAGACTGTGTTCATGACTAATTAAAACTTTAATGCAGCTTGTAAATTGTCTTTCAGTGTTCCACACTTTGGATGTTAAACTCAAAGACCCTAAGATGATCAGTGCACTACGCACCTTGTTCTGCGGTGGTCACTCTGGCGTAGATGGGGGGCTGACTCTGCTGCCCCTCGCCCCACTCGGACACGGCGGACACGCTCACTCGGTAGTACATCCCCGGCTCCAAGTTATCCAACAATATGCTGTTGTTGTCCGTCACATTCGCCTTCCGCACTTTTCCTGAAATTCGTAAAACCATTCTTCTGTGACTGAGTTTACTTTTTTATGTGAATGTGGTCACACGCACAAAGACGTGAAGAAAGAGATAAGTTTAAACAAACTGTTATCGATCATTACTACGATGGTCACCAGTACTAACCTTTACACTTGTTGTTGGTGTCAGTCTGGCAGTAGTACACGACATAACGCAGGATGTACACGTTATTGGTACTGCACTCCCCACGATCCCATATCACCGACAGACTGCCCGCCCTCTGAACCTCCGCAAAATTCACATTTTCTGGCGGCATCGGCACTGGAAAAGCAGGGAAGAAGACGTATGAGAAGTAGTGAACAATGCACATGAGAATCATACGACCATGAAGGCTGCACACTGTCTATCATATACAGAAACAAGGCTGCACACTGTCTATCATATACAGAAACAAGGCTGCACACTGTCTATCATATACAGAAACAAGGCTGCACACTGTCTATCATATACAGAAACAAGGCTGCACACTGTCTATCATATACAGAAACAAGGCTGAAGTGTACTGACCGTAGAAAAACTGGTTTAAAGAGACAGGAGACAGACGTATTGTGTGCAAACCTTGGCCATTGTTATTATAGTTCACTGGTTTAAAGAGACACGAGACAGACGTATTGTGTGCAAACCTTGGCCATTGTTATTTATAGTTCACTGGTTTAAAGAGACAGGAGACAGACGTATTGTGTGCAAACCTTGGCCATTGTTATTATAGTTCACTGGTTTAAAGAGACAGGAGACAGACGTATTGTGTGCAAACCTTGGCCATTGTTATTTATAGTTCACTGGTTTAAAGAGACAGGAGACAGACGTATTGTGTGCAAACCTTGGCCATTGTTATTTATAGTTCACTGGTTTAAAGAGACAGGAGACAGACGTATTGTGTGCAAACCTTGGCCATTGTTATTTATAGTTCACTGGTTTAAAGAGACAGGAGACAGACGTATTGTGTGCAAACCTTGGCCATTGTTATTTATAATTCACTGGTTTAAAGAGACAGGAGACAGACGTATTGTGTGCAAACCTTGGCCATTGTTATTATAGTTCACTGGTTTAAAGAGACAGGAGACAGACGTATTGTGTGCAAACCTTGGCCATTGTTATTATAGTTCACCGCATGTCGCAGCATGTCTCATGTTACTAGCCAAATGTTATCAACAAATAGAGGCAGAGCCCACCTTCTCCTTGCAGGTAGATACATCTGGCCCACACGATTCCGCTGCTGACGATGTGACCATCGTGCATCACTTGTCGCGACACACCCACCAGGTAGTCTTCCTGATTATCTCCCTTCCTTGGGAGGTTCTTTTCTCTCCTCTTGACAGACAGCGTAAATTGTGTGGCGTCGCCCGCCAAGTCTTCCCATTCTGGTTCATCCTGCAGGATCAAAATACATGTATCGTTATTCATAAACTCTACTGTTTCCCCCCTCCCCTCTTCCACTATCACTCCTGTCAGCTGAGGCCTTCACTATCCACAATCTGCACTTGATGGTACATGTATATTATGACTTGATATTCTCTGGGCCCCAAATCCAGGGAGGGACACACCAGTTCTTCTGCATCGAGTAAGTGAAAAATCCATGTCTAGGTTACCTAATGATAAGGCGGTTTCGGGAAAACGTGTGGAACTTCCATAAATAAAATAAATACCAAAAGCAAGCCTCACATCACACATTTGGTTGGTGCGTGATCCACGACACCACGTGACCTGGTACCGCCAGGTGTTGGGTTGACCAGACCATCGCAAGTAAAACTCCCCTGTGGACGCATTCCATTTTCTCTGTGTCTCCACCACGAAGGAACTGGGGGCGGGTGGCTCTGAAAATCATGGTGAACAATAACAATAACTTATTAACAACTGTGTGGAGGTGATGAAGTAGCTGTGATCATGGTGAACAATAACAATAACTTATTAACAACTGTGTGTGGAGATGATGAAGTAGCTGTGATCATGGTGAACAATAACAATAACTTATTAACAACTGTGTGGAGGTGATGAAGTAGCTGTGATCATGGTGAACAATAACAATAACTTATTAACAACTGTGTGTGGAGGTGATGAAGTAGCTGTGATCATGGTGAACAATAACAATAACTTATTAACAACTGTGTGTGGAGATGATGAAGTAGCTGTCATCATGGTGAACAATAACAATAACTTATTAACAACTGTGTGTGGAGGTGATGAAGTAGCTGTCATCATGGTGAACAATAACAATAACTTATTAACAACTGTGTGGAGATGATGAAGTAGCTGTCATCATGGTGAACAATAACAATAACTTATTAACAACTGTGTGGAGGTGATGAAGTAGCTGTGATCATGGTGAACAATAACAATAACTTATTAACAACTGTGTGGAGGTGATGAAGTAGCTGTCATCATGGTGAACAATAACAATAACTTATTAACAACTGTGTGTGGAGATGATGAAGTAGCTGTCATCATGGTGAACAATAACAATAACTTATTAACAACTGTGTGTGGAGGTGATGAAGTAGCTGTCATCATGGTGAACAATAACAATAACTTATTAACAACTGTGTGGAGGTGATGAAGTAGCTGTCATCATGGTGAACAATAACAATAACTTATTAACAACTGTGTGGAGATGATGAAGTAGCTGTCATCATGGTGAACAATAACAATAACTTATTAACAACTGTGTGGAGGTGATGAAGTAGCTGTGATCATGGTGAACAATAACAATAACTTATTAACAACTGTGTGTGGAGATGATGAAGTAGCTGTCATCATGGTGAACAATAACAATAACTTATTAACAACTGTGTGTGGAGGTGATGAAGTAGCTGTGATCATGGTGAACAATAACAATAACTTATTAACAACTGTGTGGAGATGATGAAGTAGCTGTCATCATGGTGAACAATAACAATAACTTATTAACAACTGTGTGTGGAGATGATGAAGTAGCTGTGATCATGGTGAACAATAACAATAACTTATTAACAACTGTGTGGAGATGATGAAGTAGCTGTCATAATGGTGAACAATAACAATAACTTATTAACAACTGTGTGTGGAGATGATGAAGTAGCTGTCATAATGGTGAACAATAACAATAACTTATTAACAACTGTGTGGAGATGATGAAGTAGCTGTGATCATGGTGAACAATAACAATAACTTATTAACAACTGTGTGTGGAGATGATGAAGTAGCTGTCATCATGGTGAACAATAACAATAACTTATTAACAACTGTGTGTGGAGGTGATGAAGTAGCTGTGATCATGGTGAACAATAACAATAACTTATTAACAACTGTGTGGAGATGATGAAGTAGCTGTGATCATGGTGAACAATAACAATAACTTATTAACAACTGTGTGTGGAGGTGATGAAGTAGCTGTCATCATGGTGAACAATAACAATAACTTATTAACAACTGTGTGGAGGTGATGAAGTAGCTGTGATCATGGTGAACAATAACAATAACTTATTAACAACTGTGTGGAGATGATGAAGTAGCTGTGATCATGGTGAACAATAACAATAACTTATTAACAACTGTGTGGAGATGATGAAGTAGCTGTGATCATGGTGAACAATAACAATAACTTATTAACAACTGTGTGGAGATGATGAAGTAGCTGTGATCATGGTGAACAATAACAATAACTTATTAACAACTGTGTGGAGATGATGAAGTAGCTGTGATCATGGTGAACAATAACAATAACTTATTAACAACTGTGTGGAGGTGATGAAGTAGCTGTCATCATGGTGAACAATAACAATAACTTATTAACAACTGTGTGGAGATGATGAAGTAGCTGTGATCATGGTGAACAATAACAATAACTTATTAACAACTGTGTGTGGAGATGATGAAGTAGCTGTCATCATGGTGAACAATAACAATAACTTATTAACAACTGTGTGTGGAGGTGATGAAGTAGCTGTGATCATGGTGAACAATAACAATAACTTATTAACAACTGTGTGGAGATGATGAAGTAGCTGTGATCATGGTGAACAATAACAATAACTTATTAACAACTGTGTGTGGAGATGATGAAGTAGCTGTGATCATGGTGAACAATAACAATAACTTATTAACAACTGTGTGGAGGTGATGAAGTAGCTGTGATCATGGTGAACAATAACAATAACTTATTAACAACTGTGTGAGGAGGTGATGAAGTAGCTGTCATCATGGTGAACAATAACAATAACTTATTAACAACTGTGTGTGGAGATGATGAAGTAGCTGTGATCATGGTGCAGTAAATCATCAATCTGAATGAGCAACACAAACACATTTAGTTTGCTGGTTATGCAAAGTGTATACACATCTGAAGTGTACACGCTCACTTTGTGCAATGAATGTGAGATGTATGGAAGACAAGTTCTGAAGTGTACACGTTCACTTTGTGCAATGAATGTGTGATGTATGGAAGACAAGTTCTGAAGTGTACACGCTCACTTTGTGCAATGAATGTGTGATGTATGGAAGACAAGTTCTGAAGTGTACACGCTCACTTTGTGCAATGAATGTGTGATGTATGGAAGACAAGTTCTGAAGTGTACACGCTCACTTTGTGCAATGAATGTGTGATGTATGGAAGACAAGTTCTGAAGTGTACACGCTCACTTTGTGCAATGAATGTGAGATGTATGGAAGACAAGTTCTGAAGTGTACACGCTCACTTTGTGCAATGAATGTGAGATGTATGGAAGACAAGTTCTGAAGTGTACACTCTCACTTTGTGTAACTGATGTGAGATGTATGGAAGACAAGTTCTGAAGTGTACACGCTCACTTTCTGCAATGAATGTGAGATGTATGGAAGACAAGTTCTGAAGTGTACACGCTCACTTTGTGCAATGAATGTGTGATGTATGGAAGACAAGTTCTGAAGTGTACACGCTCACTTTGTGCAATGAATGTGTGATGTATGGAAGACAAGTTCTGAAGTGTACACGCTCACTTTGTGCAATGAATGTGTGATGTATGGAAGACAAGTTCTGAAGTGTACACGCTCACTTTGTGCAATGAATGTGAGATGTATGGAAGACAAGTTCTGAAGTGTACACGCTCACTTTGTGCAATGAATGTGAGATGTATGGAAGACAAGTTCTGAAGTGTACACGCTCACTTTGTGCAATGAATGTGTGATGTATGGAAGACAAGTTCTGAAGTGTACACTCTCACTTTGTGCAATGAATGTGTGATGTATGGAAGACAAGTTCTGAAGTGTACACGCTCACTTTGTGCAATGAATGTGTGATGTATGGAAGACAAGTTCTGAAGTGTACACGCTCACTTTGTGCAATGAATGTGTGATGTATGGAAGACAAGTTCTGAAGTGTACACGCTCACTTTGTGTAACTGATGTGAGATAAATGGAAAAAAAGTTCCTGAGTGTATATACTCACTCTGTGCAATGGACGTGAGATGTATGGCAGAAAAGCTTCGTGACCGCTCGTTCTTCATGGTGATAGCATACAGCTGTAACGTGTAGGCACGGTCAGGCTGTAGTGCCAACAGACACGACGTGTTGTTGGCGTCTGTAAAGTTACAGTTGGCCACAGTGGAGTTGGCGTTGCTCTCTGGAATGTGGAGGTGGTACCCACGTATCGTGCTATAGCGAAGGGGCCAAGGAATGTGCTGCACGAATGATAGTAGAATAAACACAGGATTATTTTATATAGGAGTCATTTAATTACTTAATGTTGGAGTTGTTTAATTATTTAATGTTGGAGTCGTTTAATTATTTAATGTTGGAGTCATTTAATTATTTAATGTTGGAGTCAGCAGACAAAGTCAGGCCCTGATCTAGCCTTTACCATAGCAACAACGGACTAATATAACTTGGCTCCGGTGTGAACCGTGTCGTGCTTTGTAATCCGCCAAGGTCAACCTACGAGTGTCGTCACAGTAGTCATGTATGATCACTGTTCAGACAGCAGAACCAAGATGGCAGAACCAAGATGGCGGTTTAGTCAAGCTGGTTGTGTTGTAGACAGTTACCTTCCAGTAAATGATAATCTTGCGCTGGTCGGATGTAGATGGTAAATCTGTGAAACACCCAGTACACATTGCGGGACCCACTTCTGGCACTGAAACATGATATGTATGATTACGGGAACTATGTAATCAAGTATGTACATCTTAAACAAAACACAAAAAACAAAACCACAATCAAACTGAAAAAGCAAACCTCTATAAATACTACTGGATATCTGCAAATAAGTACTAAGTGCTCATGAACACACGAACCATCGCAAATTATACTGTGCAAACATCTTCCTCTGCTAAATACGTGATCCGAGCAGAGTGTAACCTACTTTCTGACCGGCTAAAACTGTTTGCTATGGTGACATGTATTACCTGAAGAATCGGTGCGCACGGTCTTGTATTCCCAGTCGCTGCGGAACCCCACCTGCTGTCCCGGTCGACCTTCCGGCCACACCCCGATACGGATCGTGTAGTCCGTGAAGGGGGTCAGGTCGCAGATGGACACTCGTACGCCTCGGCTCCTGAACGGCTTCAGTGGCAGCTGCAAATGATGTACAGATGAAAGAGAAATGAAGCGAACCTCCACACAACGTAACAATTGTACCAATAACGAAATAGGTGGCGCTGCACTGAGAAAACTGTTTATACAGGAACAAGGTGTCAGATCTACCAGAAGTGTTCATCATCAGTAAACTTAACTGATACTCACGTTTGTCCAGTTCCCCTGATTCCACTCGGAAAAATACTGGACGAGTGCCAGTTTCCTGCTGGTCCTGTCCGAGTGCGTCCATGTCAGGTTGAGACACGTTGCGTTTTTCCCACTCACATGCAGGTCACGCACAGCATCTGGTTTCACTGGAACACAAACAGGAAAAGAAACTGTTAACCCCTTGGATGTCTATATAATGTGTAAAACTCTGCTCTAGACAAATGCCTGTGTTTTGTGAAAGCAGGGTAAGCGCCCAGGGGAGATAACACCTGTACATAATGTGCTAGACTCCAGAGTGCAGTCCCTTTTCGGCGGGGCGTGAAAATGTGACTGCTTACACCCAGCGCCATTTTAAAAAATGGCGATTTTTTTTTAGAAAAGCAGAGACTTGTGTGTCATATGATTCGATTTGAAACGAAGTCTTGAATATCCGACCACTTTTCGTTTGGGCAAAATCTTTGCCAGCGGACAATTATTGTTGCGCTTTGATGGCACTGTTTACGAGGTACACTGATCCAACAGGATGTGAGTAAACGGCAAGGGGGTTGCACTCTGACAGGCAAGGGTGTTGCACTCTACAGGCAAGTATTATTGCACGGTGCAGACGATCACGTACAGGTCTGCCTTGTGGTGGAATAAGAGACGATTACAAAAGCATACACAACCGTGCTCTAGGACTGAATGTAATAATAGATCTGTCCATTCAGACAGAGACATGTTATGTATGTCTCTGATTCAGAAACACGCCTACTTTCACTCTGAAGACAGCCTGCCATCACTTGCGCCACTGAGGATCCCTCTGGGTTCAAAGCTGGTCAAGGATGACATAGTGCGCGACCTTGTGTTTGAGAGCACCGAGACAATTTAGGCCCGTCACGGTAGCGCAGTGAGCGCCATTTCCCCACTGTGCACAGAGGTACTTTCCGCTGAAAGACTCTGTGCCCCAGAGAGTGATAATGTGCATCAGGCTACGTGTGCAGGCAGAGTTAGCTCCCTTAGGCTGCCGACAAGTCCTGCCTTATGACCCCTGTCAATCTTGTTTAGGGTGTTACAGAATGTACTGGCTAAACGTCTAATCCGCTACAAACAGGAATGGGTTACACATACAGATACAAGTCTGTATCACATGGTTCACACATTGTTCTGACGTGTTTAATGTGATCAGTGCTGGACGTCATACAGTGAGAGTACATGCACCACTTACACACAATAAGCACCTACAGTAATGGTGTGACAATAAAACAGTAAGTCAGCTGACATCTACATGTACTTGGCAGGTAAAGGTTAACAACAACAACAACAACAAGATCAACAATAACAAGTGAACCTTACCAAACTGTGAGGACACAATTCTAAATGGTGGATTTGATGTGGCCGATACTTGTCTGGCCTTGTTGACAACTTGAACAGTCATAATGTAAACAGAGCCAGGCAGGTACATGTCCGTGACATCGTGATCGTGACCAAGCTGTCCCGGCCACGTGCAAGACGTTGGTGTCAGAATGGGACAGTCTTTCTGTATCCCGCTGAAAAGGGAAATCATGTGACGGAATTAACTGACAAACCATAGTGTAATATATACAACTAAACACAGTTTTCACTCTCTAGTGCACCCAGATGCTCTACATGTTAATTGTAAGTGGTTCCTTGGAGAGAGAGAGAGAGAGAGAGAGAGAGAGAGAGAGAGAGAGAGAGAGAAAGGTTTGGTACATGTGACACTATATCATTATGATCCTGCATGTTGTGCAGCTGTAACTACAACTGGCTATGCCCCCCCCCCCTCCCCCCAGCACTTATTTTAAAAGTACCAGCACCCATATACTTGAGCCATTTTTGTACAAAATTTCCACTTGCACCAATTAAAAAAACCAGCAAAACAAGTATAAACACCAACTGTTTCAGGATGGAAAGATCTTTAAATCAAAGTCACTGGAAACAAAATGATTGAGTCGATCTGCTATGTGTACGCAAACAAAAGTTGAGAGATATCTTAAACTGAAATACACAACCTCAGTTTAAAGACATGTTCATTCAGAAAGTTAATTTCTACACTACAACCGAAGCCAGTAAACGATTTGTAAATAAGTACTTATTAATGTACATGTACATCCAACAAACTCCTTTAACAGGAAAAGACATTCAAGTACTTTCTGATGAAAAACAGGGTTTAGCAAATTACAGAATTATGAAAATTCACGTGGCAAAGTCCTGAAGGTGTTTCATTGGTACATGTGCACTTTCAGCAGAATGGGGGGATGGAAGGGTGGGGGGAGGGATGGGGGGGGGGGGTGAGGGGAGGGGACACTAAGAATCCAATTCTACATACACTGGAGCACACACAGTAGTAACAAACTCACTAAGACTGTCGATAATAAGGCCTGAGTGGCCGCACCCCAAGAGAAATGATGAAACTAACAGGTACATGTACATTTGTTTATCGAGACTATGGAGACCCCACTGTCACTGCAACTGTCCAGTAACTACTGCAGCAGGTAGTAGTGTGTGTGTGTTACCTGATTGTCCACACAAGGCTGACTTCCATGTTCTCCTTGTGCTTGTAGTTACGTCGGAGATCCCAGCGACACGTCATGTTCTTCCAGTTATACACAGTGCAGTTGACAGATGTCACATTCACTGGCTGATCTAATAACACATTATTAACAAACAAATAAACAAGTATATCAATAAATGAGACCAAGGAACTTGATGTGTCTGCAGAAAGACAGAGAGATGCACAGACAGATGCACAGACAGACACACAGACAGACACACAGACAGACAGTGAGACAGACAGACAGACAGACAGATGGTGCACAGTGAATATCTGGATCCACCCACTGTCTGCAAATGTTGACATGAGGCACTGACTTATGTTTCCATTCAATGCTATTCTCTCCAAGTATGATCTCTAAGGGTCTTGCAGAGAGGTAGAAAATCTGAATATCTGATCAGTCCAGTTTTACTGAATGTTTTACTGGAGAAGCCTGTCTGACCCTTCGCATCACACGATTATCACGACATTCTGCTGGGGGCCTGTGTGTGAGTGAATGCGTGGGATTCACACGAATGTGCATGCTGGGTCTCAATGTGCGGTGCTCTGTACCAAGTAACTGGGTGAAGAACTTACATCAATACACACTACATGTACACTACAGGTACATGTATTTACTATTACATTATATCATTACACTGGTAGGTTTCCATAACCTCGTCTAATTATCAGAAGCATATCAGTACATGTACTATTTACTGTTATACGGAATGTGTCTATAATCTCATGTAATTATCATGTCATTATTATTCAATGAATATTACAATGATCATTACACGTACAATCAGTTTGAACAAACTGCATGCCAACAGTCTCCTGGTCGTTATGTATGTTATTCAGCCAGCACATAAACAGCCCCTCGTCGTCCAGCGTTGTGACTGGGTAACGCAGACGAATGGTCCTGGAGTTGATGATGTCCACATACTGAGACCCGATTCTGTCTCCATTGTGTGAGAAGTACAAGCGGGAAGAATTCTCCTGGATCGTGTGTTTGGTCAAGTTGCAGAACAGTGTGAGGTTTTCTCCCACAAAAGGCTTTGGGTCATCTGGAGTAACCACTGTATGAAGTAGGAACATTCATTATTCTCTCTAACCTTCACCATTTGCAAAAATACACATCTCCTGTTTGACCTCATGTATACACAATACATGTAGGATGTATCACAATCTAGATGTTGTTGTTATTGTTTTAGGTTAAGACTGAATTAATAAAGATAGACTTGCTTTCCTAAGATTGCAAAGCTCTCCGAAAAAAAATCCAACACAATTCAGGCTCAAAATTTCATCTGACTTTTGTTGACTTTGGATTCGACTCAACCTTTCATCCCAAAAGTTCTGTTGGTTCAGCCGACACTTTGCTCACCTCCCAGTTCATCATAATTGCTCACCTCCCAGTTCATCACAATTGCTCACCTCCCAGTTCATCATAACTGATTGCTCACCTCCCAGTTCATCATAACTGATAGCTCACCTCCCAGTTCATCACAATTGCTCACCTCCCAGTTCATCATAATTGCTCACCTCCCAGTTCATCATAACTGCTCACCTCCCAGTTCATCATAATTGCTCACCTCCCAGTTCATCATAATTGCTCACCTCCCAGTTCATCATAATTGCTCACCTCCCAGTTCATCATAACTGATTGCTCACCTCCCAGTTCATCATAATTGCTCACCTCCCAGTTCATCATAACTGATTGCTCACCTCCCAGTTCATCATAACTGATTGCTCACCTCCCAGTTCATCATAACTGCTCACCTCCCAGTTCATCATAACTGATTGCTCACCTCCCAGTTCATCATAATTGCTCACCTCCCAGTTCATCATAATTGCTCACCTCCCAGTTCATCATAATTGCTCACCTCCCAGTTCATCATAATTGCTCACCTCCCAGTTCACTGATCATAATTGCTCACCTCCCAGTTCATCATAATTGCTCACCTCCCAGTTCATCATAACTGCTCACCTCCCAGTTCATCATAATTGCTCACCTCCCAGTTCATCATAATTGCTCACCTCCCAGTTCATCATAAAAGATGGAGCTGCCACAGCTGCAGCACAGCAATAGGAAGGTGAAGGTCAGAAGCGTCACCAGACCTTTCCAGTCGTGCGTTGCCATTGTGACTCAGGACGCATGCCTCACAACTCTAGTCCACCTGCCCGGCTCACACCTTGTCCCCGTAAAGTCAACAGCCGACAGCGGCCATCCTGACGTCAGGTCAACTTGGTGTGAGGAGTTGACAGAGAGTATACAGAGAGCAGAAAACCCCTACAGTTTGTATGGAGTTGTCACAGTGTCGCTTGACTGTTAACCCCTCAGTGGTCGGCCGGCCGGCGCTGCTATCCCAT
The DNA here is from genome assembly GCA_018292915.2 of Batillaria attramentaria. Taxonomy (NCBI): domain Eukaryota; kingdom Metazoa; phylum Mollusca; class Gastropoda; family Batillariidae; genus Batillaria; species Batillaria attramentaria. Next base: position 815,714 of record JACVVK020000197.1, on the reverse strand, counting down.
GCTTGTGGTGGTCACAGTATCAGAGAAAGCCACAGGTCATCAGCATGGAACCTCTTCAAGAACCTCATCTGTAAACAAAGATAGATAAGTTAGAGCCTTTTGCTATTCCTCTTTTTTTCTGACATGCTTAGAGGCTGGCTGTCCTTTCAGTTACACCAAGTTATTTGTCAGATCATTCGGACAGACTGTGTACAGGCTGACCAGGATAGCAGCCAGCTTCTTCAGTGACAAACACACAGACGTTGTCAGTGTCACGTCATATACATGTATACAGAGTCAGTGTAACTGTCAGTGTTGACAACTGACTGGTCGTGACACACACAGTGGTGGACGCATGTCATGACAGTGTTTGCATGTAGCATAGAATAGAGTGTATCAGTGTGGACTGACAGTCTGTGCCGTATGCATGTGTCACTTGTGTTTACTACTGACTAGTCAAGTCTAACAACAATGTTCACCAACAGTGTCAGGGACACACACCATTTTTTGGTGTCTAGAATTGAAGAAGGGGAAGTATGTGTTCAAGGCTAAGCAGTGTGCTCAGTGCATGTCCGCAACTATACCCACTCAGCTCAGACTTAACGGGATAATCCGCGCCTCATAGTCAGTCACACACTCACATCCCAGCTTCACTGCTAATTACAGGACGACCCAAGAGGCAGTTGTGAAGTTGTCCACATTCAGTGACTAAATTTCAAGTATTACAACAATACAATCATGTCAGTGACGCCGACTACTGATTCGTCGGGCTGCGATTTTGCCCACGCTCTCTCTCTCAGTCCGACTCTCTCTCCGGGCCGAGGCTCTCAGTCACACACACACACACACACACACACACACACACTCCAAATTACTCTCTGTCTCTCAAAGTGAACCGGCAATTTCCGCAGTCGGACGGAGAAGGGAAAGCGTTGTTTTGTCCTACAGATCGAGACTGAGCCCAGAACTGGACTACCGACTCATGTTAGACGTCGCCTGCACACACTGAGTACACTGAGTACGGGCAGCAGCTAATCAATGAAAGAGAGTGGTAACTACATCTGGGGCCAACAAGTACATGTAGCACGGTGTCCGGTGTAGCGTCATCTGGTCCTAACACATTCATCACCTCCTGCTGCCGGCCCAGAAAGCGCTGGTTTCCATTGTGACCGCCGTGAGGACTTGACATGGCTAGCTTGGCACACAATCTACTGTTACCAAGCGGTTCGCCCTCAGTCTCAGCGCCGCCACTTTTCTTTCGTTTAATACAATAAGGCGGCTCAGTGCAGTTTTCTGCGTGACATCCAATTTCTGTCTGTATCTGAGGAAGAACTCGGCGCTTTCGCCTCACTGACTGACACCGACCGGGCCAAGCAACAATGATATTGTCTCCATACTAAGTTACACTCACTCCAGAAAAATACTATTATAATTATATGTAGTAGTGTGTTAGTGTCCAGTTCAGTTACGCCGATAATGGTGTCACGTTAGAGGAATCGGACATCGCCCGTCAAACTCCGTGCACGTGCGGCGCCGGCCGGAGAGACTTACTGGGTCCCTTTTTGTAGAACTGGCGTGGATGCTTGACTGTCCCAGTACCAGGCTGACACTATACATGAAGAGCTGAAGGTCCAGTCAGTGTTACGACTGGTGTCACTGTAGTGGGTAACCGTAATAAAATGTCTGTGTAGGAGACCATACCGGCCGACAAACCAGACTGGTCATACACAAACAAATCTCCCACATAATATTATACTGACGCAGTCACTAGAGTGGCGGGGCCTACCAGAGCGGGGCAGCCGACTAACCACAGCGAGTTGAGAGAGTTTTATGTACGGTGCCAGAACCGTGTCGTAAATAACGGGCGCTATGACTGTCCACAAATGGCATCTGTCTGACGAGACGCCGGCCAGCTTCGGAGTCTGATGTATATCTGGTTACGGCTTGCTTCATCATAGGGGGGAAGGGGGATCATGATGGGGTTGGGAAGTGTGTGTGTGTGTGTGTGTGTGTGTGTGTGTGTGTGTGTGTGTGTGTGTGTGTGTGACATGAAAGTGAGGGCTGCAGTGATCAATAGACATTGCGTGTACACGTATCATTCGGCAAGTTTGTCTGTGTGTCATCTCCTCCATGACTCAGTAAGAGTGGTGCTTGGTGCTGTAGCGGGGAAACGGGCTCTGAGTCTGGACAAACAGATTACGTCTGGGAAAGGTTACGTCTGTTCCTAACGTTCACACACACACACACACACACAGTACTAGTCTCGCGTCCCCCACTCAGGTCCTTTCCCAGAGCCAGACAGACAGACAGACAGACAGGCGGACAAGCTGAGAAACTGATCAAAATCAGCCAAGAGCAGCCTCGACGAATGGTAACCCTAAGCGCCTGGGGGCGCTGCCGACCCGGCTGTCACAGTTTTCATCATGATGTCGCGGGCTGTGTGACAATCATTATTATAGTTACTGTGTCTGACATTTCTGTCAGTACGGCAAACACGACAGTCAAAGTTTAACTCACCGCTTTTGACACCGGCGTTTAGTTGACTGTCATCAGGGAACCGGCTGAAATTCACCGTGACCGCACCACGTACACTACAAAGTACAGACCAAACAACCCGAGCGCTACTCAGTGCTGCTGCTACTACTGCCAGTGTTAGACTAAGTATTAAGTAGTGCTGGTCCGTATGTTACCAACTCATTCATGACAACTCAACCAGTCACGTGCAACTTTAAATGGATCCTACTCATCAAGGGTGTATCCTGTAGTGTCAAGTTTAGACTATCAGTAATATAAACAGAATACACCGTACACAGATAGTGATGATGCTCAGTAATATAAACAGAATACACCGTACACAGATAGTGATGATGCTCAGTAATGCTAATGCTAATTGCGCCACCCGGCAGCGACACACTGTTAACGAGGCCGACGAAACAAAGGAGACAGGCGTGCGACCTGCACGTGACACACGACGCACGACTGACACCGAGCTAGTGGTAGCAATACATGGCGGAAGGCGGACATGGAAAAAGAGATGTGTTTACCGGATGTCACGTATTCGGCTGGGAAGTCAATCAGGCCAGTGATTAGCATCACTGAGAAACAGCTGAAGAAACAAATGCCGTGTCAAGTGGCGAGGAAAACTTTTATCACGACTTGAACTCTGAGAACTAAGGTAAAGAAGGCAGGAAAAGTTTCCTTGAGTCTGTCCCATGTCAGGATCGCAGTATATGATCATGCAGCCAGTCAAACAGCCGGGTCACTCAGTCAGTCACAAGTTACACAAACAGAAAGACGATGATGTTTTTTGATATGGTGTTTTTTTTCCTGTATCGTGACTATCAAGTTTCCGCCCGCCTACACCCACACACCGTTCTTTCCCGACCCACCCACAGTCACGGTCCCACCCGGATATCTGTCTAAGGGGTGCATTTATGGAAGAGCGGGCGCATGAAGTAATGAATGTTGAATTTAAGTGATGGAAGCGCGGCCCCGGGTAGGGTGAACGGAACATTCAATGGAGTCGACTCGGAATAAATTTGCACAAGGAAAGTCATATCCCATGACAGCGAACGACTGAGAGTGACCCCCCCTCCCCCCCCCCCCCCGGCAGGGGCAAGAAAGACAGAAAACAACAGTGAGAGCTGGGGGAGAGGAGGAGTAACGGGGGAGGGGGGAGGTCGAAAATAGCGGGGGAAAGGGGAGGCGTGCATGTGGTGGTTTCAAGGTCGCAAGAAGCCGGATCTACACCGGACTGAGTAGTGCCAAGTGTCACAACACAAAAGTTGTTAGGCAGTTTGCAGCCACGACCGACTCTCCTGTCCTGTTACTGCTAGACGTGCACCTGCCACGGTAGTTGTCCAGTGCGTGAAGGCGCGACTGAGTCAGTCAACATGAAGAATTCATGCTATCATAGTGATACTGAGTCTAATAGTCCTTTCACGCTGTTGACTCAATCGTCATGGTCAGACTACAAACTGACACGCTGTGAACGGAGTTCCTTCCCGTGTCACGTCCCGTTCCTGGTTTGGTCACGTATTCAACACACACACACACACACACACAGTGACGCCGCGCGTGGGCAGCCAGTCGCACTGACTCGGTACTCCCAAAGACCGTAGATAATCTATCTTATTATCTACGGTCTTTGGTACTGACTCCCTTCACATGAAACGCTTGACATCATTTATGACACACTAGTAATGACATCATTAATGACGTGCAGTGGAATACATCGTCCCAAGTTTTACCCACAAACAGCGGCACGCACTACTGTACCACTATATTCAGTCTATAGACTGTTGGGTAATATAGTGGAATACATCGTCCCAAGTTTTACCCACAAACAGCGGCACGCGCTACTGTACCACTATATTCAGTCTATAGACTGTTGGGTAATAAATATAGTGGAATACATTGTCCCAAGTTTTACCCACAAACAGCGGCACGCGCTACTGTACCACTATATTCAGCCTATAGACTGTTGGGTAATATGTTTGCCATTTGGCGTGTCAAGGTTTCCACGCCTGCCGAAAGCGAGCTGTTGAAATATTCAGTATTCTCCGAAAGGCCGTCAGTTCTCACACAACAGCGTATTATTGAATTAGTGGAGAAGTAATTCAATGAACGTGCACACACCCGCCCACCCTGTAATCCGTTCAACAGACTGTCCACAACACAGCCTATACTTTTTGGAAAAATTAATATACACGTATGTGTCAAGCACACGCCAGATTCCAATTTCTATTCCTGTTTTATGTCAGTTTCCACGAAGCAAAGTCGTCTGGTACAGATCACTAGCAATGCTATAATTATGCTGGGGTCTACCTGCAGTCACGAAGCACGCGAAGGTACTAGGTGTCTCGCAAAACCTCCAACTGCGATGACAACTCGCCCAAACAACACACAGTAACAGTAACACGGTCCAATCGTCAAGGTGTTCAGTGTTAGATTCCGGGTGACCACTGGCCACTACAAGAAAAGAAAAGAAACCATGGACCCGTCTGTTGAGGTCAAAACCAGAGAAAGTGGTCGGAACCACTGAAGTGTGACATTCACCATAAGATGCCGCACAAAGCTTGTCATGACAGATGGTCGGTTGATGAGTTGTCAGTCTATCACCACTATCTCTGTCAATACTCAATACTTCCATAATGGACTGGAAGCAAAATATACAGATTTATACAGTCTGGAGGCGGACGATAATCCGACATCACCAACTACTGAACCGTTTGGCGTGTACATCAACGACCGATCGAGTGTGGCCGGAGTGTTTAGCTGACACTATCATCGGACCATTGGTTGTGTGGCTGCTGACACTAGTGACAGTCCCATGCAAATGTTGCCATCATCACTCGTGCGGTAAGCCAGGCAGGCCAGACACGGATTGATCCTGCATCACACCAATAGCAAAGGATAGGGTGGGGATGGGGGTGGGCCAGGGGGTGGGGTGGGGGAGCAAGTCTTTAGACATGTATCAAAGGGCTGGAGCTGGATAGAGCGCTCGTCTGTGGAATGATCAGCTTTGAGACTGGCGCACGACATGACAAATTGGCGGCATTAATGGCCGGTATTGGTGATTATTGCCGACTTTGTCAACGGCCAGTCACTTGATGATAGGATGTGAGCGTGTTCGGACAGAAAGGTTTGCAATCATTTGGGTCATAGTGGAACAGCCTCCCCCCCCCCCACCCCCTCCACACACACACACACAGAGGGCCATGCTGTGGCAGTCAGTGGTGGGGCTAAGGCTGACGACAAAGCAGCAGACAGTGGGTAAACGTGAAAAAACTGCTGACAACGGCTGGGGAAGGCCAACAGGACGATATGGCAAGCAAACAGACTGGGTGCTGAAACACAATGTACATATACCGCCGGACACTGACACTGACAAACCCTCCTTATACAATGACATCCATCCACCCGTACAGTTTGTATCAGCTTTTGAATCCGCCGTCCTCAACAATTACTCTTTCACCTCTGAAATGACGTGCAAGATGAGACAAGTGACTTTTACCGTCATACACGAACAATGACGTTCTCAAGTTCCAGCCAGATTTACACCTGTATCTTGTTTGTAGTCGTCTTGCATTCTACGGAACGTATACTCAGTTGTACACGTCCCGCTTGTCTATGTACTGAATGGCGCGGGCGTCAGCTTTGGCAGCCGTGCACTTGTTCGTCAAATCACCAACTAAACAGACTGTGCTAGTCCTCACTGTGTCTTAGTGATCAGGAGTCGAGGATGCTGCCGTAAGGTTGAGTCTTGCAAAACAGTAGGAAGTGAATATCAAACCACACTGAAAGCCTATACTGTCAACACAGGCAGACCTTACCTTCCGCTGTCTCTAGCGTCATACAGACGTTCAACACAGGCACACGTTCAACACAGGCACACGTACAACACAGGCACACGTTCAACACAGACACACGTTCAACACAGGCACACGTTCAACACAGACACACGTTCAACACAGGCAGATCTTACCTTCTTCTTCCAACATCACACAGACTGTCAACACACAGCCCGACCTGCACTGGAAAGCCGCACTGTGATACACGTGACTCGACCTTGCGCTACTGATCCATGTAGCCGGGTATTGATCACATCATCACAACTGACTGAATCCACACACACACACACACACACATACAACTTGACACAGGCACCCGTCAGCAGGACCCCTACACACAGACACAGAGAGAGTCAATATTAATTACCCTCTATGTCAGCTGCCCACGCCTGAATGTGCAAATTGCTACGTAACGGAGTGCAGGCGGTTATGAGCCATAGTGTAAGGTGCTAGTGACCAGCCTTCATCCCGACGCCTGGCCACGCCACCAGCCTGCGGAACACGACTGTCTGACACTGAAGGCTGGACGACCGTACATCACTGTCTGGTTAAACTACTTCAAGGATAGTCGCGTCGTCCTTTTGTCTCTCCCTTGTCTGACTGTGACAAAATGACAATGGGTAGGGGTAGGGGTAGGGTTAGGGAGAACGGTCAAGAGACAGATTCCTTTATCCGGAAAGCTTTTCACCAGCCACTGGATCTACAGTCCTTGCTGTCCGTTTCACGTTATGCCGGACTGAACAATTTCTGCCGGATTGTACAAACGCTGTCAGTACCGAACAAGAAGAACAACACACACAAGGTTTGCGTCAAATTAAACTCGCAAATGTCCCAGTCAGGCACAGTGTGAAGTGAAGAGCGTGCAGACACACGTACACGCTGAAATCAGTGTTGCCGTACACCTTGCAGGCGGCTCAGCGGTTATGTCCAACAACAAGCATAACTAGAAGTTGATTTCAAGACTGGGGATACACGCTCTGAGCATAACAGTTTAAATTATTGGCCATGTCTGTGTTAATGTTGCCTTTGTCCATGTTAGGAATTGACGTAGAGTCCTCACAAACAAAACAACAAGACCACCACCAACTTCAGCTACACTACGACACTGATGCCAATTGCAAACGACACAACTTGCAAATGTTCACCTGCACAGCTCAAATCTCAGTGTTAGGCCCGCACTGCGCCAACAAAAGTCTTGGATGAAATTAGATATCCCCCCCCCCCCTCCTCTGCCACAAACATCAACCTGTGATGCGCCGCTTCATTTCCGCACGTGCTTCACGAACACCAGGCGCGGCGCCGCGCGACAAAAGCCAACTAATATCAGAGGTTCAATCCCACAGTGCCCCGCGCGCCCACAGTGCAAATTACCGAAATTAGTTTCTCATACCCCATCACGCGGATGACGGGGCCAGGCCGAGGGAGGTCGTGGTCGATTTGTTGGGATCGAAAAATCAATGTAGCGGGTCGACCTTCTGTCCTCTGCTACTAATGGAGCAATGAGATTTGTGATTGTCGCCCGACCCCCGGGCCGCCGCCTGTTGCGTCAATCAATGTTTCACACAATATCAGTTGGATTCAGAATCTAAAATTAGATCTCCTTAGATTTCCTTAAAATAAAGACTGATGAGGGGTGGCAAGAAAGGATGTGTGTGTGTGTGTGTGTGTGTGTGTGTGTGGTGGTGGTGGTGTGTGTGTGTGTGTGTGTGTGGGGGGGGGGGGGGTATAGAAGAGGGGGTGGGGGAAGGGAATAAAGGCTTGTTTATGAAGCAGACGGCTATTAGTGAACATACTGAAACATGATTTGCAAACAGGTTAGTGAATATTCTAGTTCTTAAAGTGGTGGTGCCATTTAAACTGTGTAACCCCCCCCCCCCCCCAAAAAAAGCTATCACTGTGGCAAAAAACAACAACCAACAACCCAAAAACAAAACTTAAACAACAACAACAACAACAACAACTATATAATAGACTGAAAATTGAAGCGTGTTTCAAAGGGCCGTATTTCAAACGCTTTGTCTGTCGTATCACTATGGTTGAAAACGCGTCACGTTACAAGCGAGCCGCAAGCTAACAAAGCAAGTGAAGATATCAATCATATCACTACATCGGCCATTGCACACACGCATGCAACGAACATTCAGTGAAAGGCGCGAGCATACAGTACAGTATGCACAGCATGCGAGGGGGGGGGGGGGGAGGGAAGGCGGAGGGGGGGGAGTGAAGGGGGGAGGGGGGGGGCAAGAAGAGAGACATAGGAGACACTGAAAACCACTGAGGCATACAGATACTAAGTTGTTTGAAAGACATTCCACTGCCTTTTAAAACCACCCGACTGAGGGCGACAGCGATAAAACCCGGTCGTTACGTCGTATATACGACACCATCTACATGACGTATGTGTTCAAAACCCCTTACAATGACAGCTGCAGTAGGCCTATATAGAAACGGTGTTGTGAAAACATCCTAACTACTCAGTACTCCCCTACAGCAGTAGCGGCCACACAGTACAGCTTTTCTTCAGGGTTCACAGACAGGGAGTTTACACTACACTAAACTACAGCAGTAGCGGCCACACAGTACAGCTTTTCTTCAGGGTACACAGACAGGGAGTTTTCACTACACTAAACTAAACTACAGCAGTAGCGGCCACACAGTACAGCTTTTCTTCAGGGTTCGCAGACAGGGAGTTTTCACTACACTAAACTACAGTAAGCTCTACAATACATCAGGGTCTTCTGGAGCCGGGAGAAACCTGGTACATGATTTAGCTTTTAATGTTGTAACCGGCTTCTGGTCTGGGCGCACACATTTCACATGATACGACAGCGAATTTATGTAAAGGACAATATGCAACAAATATCATCCTACACACACACACACACACACACACACACACACACACACACACACACACACACACACACAAAAGAACGGGGATGACTTCAGCTGAAGCACTCCACTATTTTTTACGCAGCTGACAAAAAAAGCCTTGCAGTTGCAGGCTGTTGCTAACTGTAATAGAGAATTATAATAGAGAATTATAGAGAGTAGATTTCACGTTCATGGGACCGAGACTTACCGGCATCACCGAGGAAGACCACGTGACACCCGTCCATGACGTCTTACACAGACCAGTGCGCAGGACAGAGACAGGGAGAGAAGCAGAGAGAGAGAGAGAGAGAGACAATGTCCTCATCATCCACTGACTAACCTACCACGCGTCCACAAAAGGGTTTAATCTAAATGCAATCACCCAGTCACCAAACAGACTCCCAGGGCAAGCCGGCATTCCCATACTGACTGGATCTTAATCTGGTTCAGACCCACGAGGACGCTCAAACCACCGGGCTTCCGCAGATAACTCTTCCATCAGAATCAATTGTCTCCCCCCGACTGGCTGGAGACTGGCATTATCTACCGTGTTTGTAGGAGCTATAAGCCAGGCCAGATAGATTGTGGCGCGCGGTGCTAGTACAGGCCGGAGATAGACTGTGAGGTGCTAGTACAGGCCGGAGATAGACTGTGATGCGCTAGTACAGACCGGAGATAGACTGTGATGTGCTACTACAGGCCGGAGATAGACTGTGATGCGCTAGTACAGACCGGAGATAGACTGTGATGCGCTAGTACAGACCGGAGATAGACTGTGATGCGCTAGTACAGGCCGGAGATAGACTGTGAGGTGCTAGTACAGGCCGGAGATAGACTGTGAGGTGCTAGTACAGACCGGAGATAGACTGTGAGGTGCTAGTACAGACCGGAGATAGACTGTGATGCGCTACTGCAGACCGGAGATAGACTGTGATGCGCTACTACAGACCGGAGATAGACTGTGATGCGCTAGTACAGACCGGAGATAGACTGTGATGCGCTACTGCAGACCGGAGATAGACTGTGATGCGCTACTACAGACCGGAGATAGACTGTGATGCGCTAGTACAGGCCGGAGATAGACTGTGATGCGCTAGTACAGGCCGGAGATAGACTGTGATGTGCTAGTACAGGCCGGAGATAGACTGTGATGCGCTAGTACAGACCGGAGATAGACTGTGATGCGCTAGTGCAGACCGGAGATAGACCGGCTGTGATGCGCTAGTGCAGACCGGACATAGACTGTGATGCGCTAGTGCAGACCGGAGATAGACTGTGATGCGCTAGTACAGACCGGAGATTGACTGTGATGCGCTAGTACAGGCCGGAGATAGACTGTGATGCGCTACTACAGACCGGAGATAGACTGTGATGCGCTAGTACAGACCGGAGATAGACTGTGATGCGCTAGTACAGGCCGGAGATAGACTGTGATGCGCTAGTACAGGCAGGAGATAGACTGTGATGCGCTAGTACAGGCCGGAGATAGACTGTGATGCGCTAGTACAGGCCGGAGATGGACTGTGATGCGCTACTACAGGCAGGAGATAGACTGTGATGCGCTAGTACAGGCCGGAGATAGACTGTGATGCGCTACTACAGACAGGATATAGACTGTGATGCGCTAGTGCAGACCGGAGATAGACTGTGATGAGCTAGTACAGGCCGGAGATAGACTGTGATGCGCTAGTACAGGCCGGAGATAGACTGTGATGTGCTAGTGCAGGCCGGAGATAGACTGTGATGCGCGAGAGGAGATATGCAGACAGAGCGAGGCTGCGATGTTTCACGGCTCGTTCCCTTGACAATGCTCCCAGACACCGCTCAAATACCATTTGTGAATTTGATCAGACTTTTTGTACAGATCGGGAACTCGAATCTTAGCGAGAGAGAGAGAGAGAGAGAGAGAGAGAGAGAGAGAGAGAGAGAGAGAGAGGAGGGTAAGGGGGGGGGGGGGGGGCGTAAGGGCGAGGGGGCAGCGGGAAGGAACCGAAGAAACGAACACGAGCATAGCAATTACTGGTGGAAACATGAGACTGCTAATCTTGATGGGGAAAAAAACTCAGAACTTCCACAAAAACAGAAATATCTTGTTAGGGACAGCGGATCGAAGGAAACAAAACAGAAAAAGCTGGTCCACGCGAAAATTACGGGTTGAAAAAAACTGGATTTCTCCTGTCCGTGAGAGCTGTGAATTCTTCACTCTTATAGCACAGGGCAGAACATATCGCGGTTTGGACAGGAAAGTTGGGTGACACCACCAGTGGAGCCTTGAACTCAAAATAAGAAGGTGCCGGGTTCGAATCCGGACAGGTCCAGAATCTGTGTAGGTCTTCCTCTAGTGATCACTGTCTTTGACATCAGCGTCATGTCGGGCAGGACAAAACACTGAGAAAGGGCAGAAACAAGGGGGGAAACTAAACACAGAGGGAGGAGGGAGGGCAGAAGGAGAAGGTGGGGAGATTAAGCTCACACACGTATGTTTCCCAAACGAGGGGTTCAGGAAAGTTGAAGAACATGCATCTCCCAGACGACAGTCAACCGTGTTCTTTAATTGGACAAGACCAGCCGTAAGTCTTGTAACTCGTCCACCAGCGCTGGCTGACAACAACACTAATCAAAGGAAGAGGTAGAACTGAACGGAGCGGTAGACTTCCTTATTCCTCTTTCACACGTCAGCCTGCTGTACTCACTACCGACGTGCCTGGGGTGTCCCCCCCCCCCCTCACCCTCTCTGCCCCTCCAAGCCATAGCAACAGGAGGCAATACCGCGTAAGGAAAGGCAAAGTTAATAAAACGCTCTCGTCTAGATAGGAGCTGCATCTACTGCATACCAAGTGGCCATTAAGGGACTGCTGTCGGAAGGCCGGCTGTCCCTGGGCTTGTGGGGGCCAACGCTGGGGCCACCTCGTCCTTCTTCTCCTCAACGCTGCAGCTCCGCGGGCTGCATAATAAATTTGCTGCACGATCGTTTAAAGAAGCGGTGGGCTGGCATCATGCAAGCCCCGGGCAGGAGAAGGGGAACTACATGATGCCATCTCGTGTGTACCCAGCAATCATTCCGCCATGATGCCCATCACACAGCTACGGGTCTCTTCTGATGCCACTTCAAACATCACCTCATCGCGTCATCATTCAAAATTCACAGTCCCAACGTCGTATGGTAGAAGGGCGATAGAGTTTACCAAATCTATGGCGCTTAACCCTTTTCGGCTTTACCAAATGATTGTAGAATGTCACTGTGCAGCAGCTGAGGTAACTGTGTAGTAACCGCTGGCACAAAGCCACACTATATTATAAGGATCAAGCTGAATCATTTCTTTCTTTCTTTTTTCTCAAGCGCACACAGCATCCGGTGTTATTTTGCGTTAACTCTGATCACTCGGTGGCGTCACAAGACAAGAAAATGTCCGCTTAGTATTCAAGAAAAACAACCGTCAGACACAAACAGAGTGACTGAACGCTTCTTGTCGTATTTACAGGACTTGGGAAGCCTGACCAAAACATTGGACATAATTAAATTTCTGGTCAGCGAGCACAGCAGCGATCTGTCCGGAAATCAGTACAGTACCTCCACACACCCCGCGTCTCCCGCTGCCGGTCTCCAATGGACTGGTGATTTAGGAAACCTTACTCGTGTCGTGAACTGAAATTAAAGTTGGGCAGATCTCAGTCAAAGCTCTGAAGCCGTACAGGTTCTCCCTTAAAGAGGCACGAGCTAACTGTAACTGTTCCAAGCTCACAGACCTACACCGACCTCGGCTGACTACGGTACACAAAGCATGGTGCAAAATTATAGCAGGCTTCTATGGGCCGTCGTTACTAATGACACGAGGCAAAATGTCCGTCTACTGATTTGTCAACGATTCAAGATTTCAAGATTCAACTATTTTACTTTCCTTCCAGTTGTCCCATCACGGGTACCGAACTTTGTAAGGCAAAATATTCCTGTCATGTGACATCCAGTTTCCATAGAAAGGAAAACAAAGGTAAGAGAGGTGTAAGTCACTGACACAACAGTTCCATCATAAAATATTCCTGTCATGTGACATCCAGTTTCCATAGAAAGGAAAACAAAGGTAAGAGAGGTCTAAGTCACTGACACAACAGTTCCATCATAAAATATTCCTGTCATGTGACATCCAGTTTCCATAGAAAGGAAAACAAAGGTAAGAGAGGTCTAAGTCACTGACACAACAGTTCCATCATAAAATATTCCTGTCATGTGACATCCAGTTTCCATAGAAAGGAAAACAAAGGTAAGAGAGGTGTAAGTCACTGACACAACAGTTCCATCATAAAATATTCCTGTCATGTGACATCCAGTTTCCATAGAAAGGAAAACAAAGGTAAGAGAGGTCTAAGTCACTGACACAACAGTTCCAGCATAAAATATTCCTGTCATGTGACATCCAGTTTCCATAGAAAGGAAAACAAAGGTAAGAGAGGTCTAAGTCACTGACACAACAGTTCCAGCATAAAATATTCCTGTCATGTGACATCCAGTTTCCATAGAAAGGAAAACAAAGGTAAGAGAGGTCTAAGTCACTGACACAACAGTTCCAGCATAAAATATTCCTGTCATGTGACATCCAGTTTCCATAGAAAGGAAAACAAAGGTAAGAGAGGTGTAAGTCACTGACACAACAGTCCCAGCATTCAGTTAAGATACACTTGTTGACACGTTGTGAGCTGTTCATCAGACTGTATGCTTCTTTAAGAGTTGCGTCTAGTGTGGGAAGTCTGAATGTCCCGGGAGAAGATCTCCACCAGCGCCGAGCGTCTGACGAGGGAAATGGCCGGACAGGGACTGGCTGCTTTCCGCAATTCAACCCTCATCTACGTCCAATCCCCAGGGCCTCCTTCAGCTGATGCACGGCCTACTTGGCGTGAGCCGACGCACGACTCGCGTTCTGTTTTATGAAGAGGACGGCGCCAGACAACTGTGCACGGTAAAGGGGGGGATAATACTCGCCAATAAGTGAGGATAATGCGTCGTAATGACGGACCCATTTAGGGTCAGATGGTGACTAGAATACTCTGGTGGTAGATATCGGCGGAATGTCAGTTCTGTCCTATCTGTGCCACGCCGGTTTGATTCGGAGCGGGTTACAGCCGAAACACCAACATCACCATCGCCTTCAGTATTTCATGACAGTGACGGGGCGGGATGAGCCCCTTGCTATACAACAAGGTTTTCCATGTCCGACTGAGACCATGTCTCACTACTTGCCTCTCCGATCCACCCGATATCCGCGCTATCCTCCACGTCGTTCTCATATATATGCGGTTTGATTTGTGGAGTACACGGTGATACAAAGCTAACCTTCATCGTGTATGGAAACAGGCACTGATGCCGCGCTAAGCAATTACTGCATGTAGCAGGCCGCGGCACTGCATGTCGTCAGGCACGTTAGGCATTTTCTATTTGACACTCAGTTCTGCCGGATCTACAGACACAACAAGCAAATTCTGTCTACGGGCACAAAGGGCAAGTTCTGTCTACGGGCACAAAGGGCAAGTTCTGTCTACGGGCACAAAGGGCAAGTTCTGCCTACGGGCACAATGGGCAAGTTCTGTCTACGGGCACAAAGGGCAAGTTCTGTCTACGGGCACAAAGGGCAAGTTCTGTCTACGGGCACAAAGGGCAAGTTCTGTCTACGGGCACAATGGGCAAGTTCTGTCTACGGACACAATGGGCAAGTTCTGTCTACGGGCACAACGGGCAAGTTCTGTCTACGGGCACAATGGGCAAGTTCTGTCTACGGGCACAAAGGGCAAGTTCTGTCTACGGGCACAAAGGGCAAGTTCTGTCTACGGGCACAATGGGCAAGTTCTGTCTACGGGCACAAAGGGCAAGTTCTGCCTACGGGCACAATGGGCAAGTTCTGTCTACGGGCACAATGGGCAAGTTCTGTCTACGGGCACAAAGGGCAAGTTCTGTCTACGGGCACAATGGGCAAGTTCTGCCTACGGGCACAATGGGCAAGTTCTGTCTACAGGCACAACGGGCAAGTTCTGTCTACGGGCACAATGGGCAAGTTCTGTCTACGGACACAATGGGCAAGTTCTGTCTACGGGCACAACGGGCAAGTTCTGTCTACGGACACAATGGGCAAGTTCTGTTTACGGGCACAATGGGCAAGTTCTGTCTACGGGCACAACGGGCAAGTTCTGTCTACGGGCATAATGGGCAAGTTCTGTCTACGGACACAATAAGCAAGTTCTGTCTACGGGCACAACGGGCAAGTTCTGTCTACGGACACAATGGGCGAGTTCTGTCTACGGACACAATGGGCAAGTTCTGTCTACGGGCACAACGGGCAAGTTCTGTCTACGGGCACAACGGGCAAGTTCTGTCTACGGACACAATGGGCAAGTTCTGTTTACCGGGCACAATGGGCAAGTTCTGTCTACGGGCACAACGGGCAAGTTCTGTCTACGGGCATAATGGGCAAGTTCTGTCTACGGACACAATGGGCAAGTTCTGTCTACGGGCACAATGGGCAAGTTCTGTTTACGGACACAATGGCAAGTTCTGTTTACGCACACATTGGGTAAGTTCTGTTTACGGGCACAATGGGCAAGTTCTGTCTACGGACACAACGGGCAAGTTCTGTTTACGGACACAATGGCAAGTTCTGTTTACGCACACATTGGGCAGATTCTGTTTACGGACACAATGGCAAGTTCTGTTTACGCACACATTGGGCAAGTTCTGTTTACGGGCGCAATGGGCAAGTTCTGTTTACGAACACAATGGGCAGATTCTGTTTACGGACACAATGGCAAGTTCTGTTTACGGACACAATGGGCAGATTCTGTTTACAGGCACACTACAGGTATTTCCGTCTCATACTGACTGGAACGGAGACTGATGGAGTCGATGCAACTTTGCAAAGGCCCAGAAAAAAATTAAGATTTCTGATTTTCCATGGCGTTGAATTCTTACGGAATGGCAACGGAATCAGACGCCTTCTCTGTAAGAGAGTCACGTGACGCAGGGCAGATGCCGCGTGATGCAGGCAGATCTAATGAAACTCAAACTTTCCATTTCACGCCTTGCCTCCCCTGATTCGCCCGGCATGTAATGCATAGTAATTCTCAAATCCGGCCAGAGTTTTTGGCTGGCTCGTGCTGGGCCACTGCCTCAATTCCCTCATGCTCCCGCTGCATGTTGTGGTGGTCGCTGTGTGTCCTCGTCCCCCGAGATGTCCCTAATTCGCTCAGAATGTCAGCTCGCCAGCATGGGAAGCAGTGAATGCAGTCTCCCCCAGCCTCATTATTGCCAATGTGCATTCAGTGCAGGTCGGCGCTAATATCTCTAGTTCAGTGTGAAGGCTGCCACACGTTACACTGCCCAGCATTACAAATTGCGCCATAAAACATTCACAAATAATACTGGCACTTGCCAAGTGACAAAACCCGGCGTTTTAAGGGGATCTGAGCTCGGCAACTAAATTTGCTGGTTGCGTGCTTTGTCGAAATCTTTCTTGTCCCTGGCCCCGTGGTGGACTGTTTGTAGCAGGATATGGAGTACAGTTTTCCTCTCTCTCTCTCTGAACTTCCAGAGCTGCAGGATGCAAAGCGTTTAATTGTTTCTTAAGCCAAAGTCTGGCATCAAAACTGTTTCATCATGTTGTCTTCTTCATCAATCTGCAGCCCCCATAAGCTCTACATCAGCCCCCATAACCTCTACGTCAACCCCAATACCCTCTACGTCAGCCCCCATAACCTCTACGTCAACCCCAATAACCTCTACGTCAGCCCCTATAAGCTCTACATCAACACCTATAACCTCTACATCAGCCCCTATAACCTCTTCGCCAGCCACTATAACCTCTACACCAGCCCCTATAACCTCTACATCAGCCCCTATAACCTCTACATCAGCCCCTATAACCTCTACATCAGCCACTATAACCTCTACATCAGCCACTAAAACTCTACGTAAGCCCCGTATGAGCGCCATGAACAATGGGAAGTGGTACAAAGCGATACATCAAGTGGTGTGCTGGAAACGCAGTGCTCGGCGTTAATGTCTTTACCTCATTTCCCCGGAGCCGTGGCGGCACTAAGACGGCCATAGACAAGGAGCTTAAACAGAAAATGGTCTGAAACCCCGCAGACTTGCAGAACGTGGGGCCTTTTATCATTCTGTCTACTCCGTCCTCTCCACTCCGTCCTGTAATTTCCGGCAGATAATGCCGACTGAAGGCCGCGGCCACGTGAAGCAAAAAACAATGGCGGCCGGCAAAACAGTGACTGGCGGGAGCGTGTGATGGCGAGAGACAAGGCCGATAGTGGAGTTGTCCACAGCCCGCTAAGCCACACAGATAGAACACTGATAGATCAACACCATGCAGGAGGCGCTGGATCAGCTGCACGACACGGTCTTAAGTGTTGACACGATGTTTTTAAGCTTCAGTGGCAATGCATTTCAATTTCCTGTTTCGTGACACGAGGGTCTGCGTGGATCCAAGAACGGTCTGTCAAAGACCCGCCAAGAAAAGGTCACTGCACATTTCCCACTGGGCAAAAACCTCATCGCCTTTTGGAGCCTCCCACGTACGTTGCTCTGCATGGATAGCGTGCATTTGGAACATATTTGTTCAGTTGAAAAATTCTAGTATATGGCACTTCGATTCTGTACTTCTGTATAGGGACAGTGGGCGGGACAGTTTACTAAGGGTGTAGTCTTTAAACAGGTGGTCGCCTGATGCAGGTGTCCGCCTGGGCATAGTGACTAGTGGTCGGTGCACCAGCAAACCGGTCAAGGCGTCATCGTTTGTAGGGCGATGATTCTGACCACCTCGATGTAGTCCTTCAGCACGTCACAGTCTCGTACCCCACAACCCCACACTCCGCACCAGAAACGACGCCACCTGCAGTCGGTCGGTAGCAGGATACAGAGTTGTCCCCCGCCGACCCCCAACATCCCGCGCTGTGTTACGGCGCCCAAAACCCAGTTCCTCGCGGGACGAGCCGTCACAGCAGGAAAACAATACATCTCAATTACCTCCTGATGGAACAGCCAGTGTCCGGGCCGCTGCTAGCTTGGGGTGTTTTGAGTTTCTGCATGCGAGAAGCAGGAGGAGGTCCCCGGAGACTGTCATAAGCCTGTGAACACTGAAAGCCTGTCATGTGGCGGTGTAAGTCACCAGTGTCTGTCCCGCTACATGAAAGTGTCTGTCCCGCTACATGAAAGTGTCTGTCCCGCTACATGAAAGTGTCTGTCCCGCTACATGAAAGTGTCTGTCCCGCTACATGAAAGCCATCCCTAATTTAACCCTTTTCGCCTGGCGCCCGATATCTCACTTACGACTCATACGTGTAATGCGATGGTAATGAAAACAGTCCATCCAGAAAATCCGGAGGGGCGGGGCACCCGGGAAAGTTTGAAAAACAAAACATTTCGGCAAATCTCACTGGAACACTACGCAACACGATGGATTCAGTTTTAATCACTCTGGACGTTCCGTGCAAAACGTTTAAGCGCTAGGGGAAGGCTGCTGGAGTTGAATGATGATCAGGAATTTTTCAAAGTGCCAAAAAACTATTTTTACAAAGGAAGATTCACGATCAGTGTCATTGAAACGACCTGGGTTTTTACACGTTACATGCTGCGTTAATAAAACGATGTTCACGCGAGCCACTGATAACCTGCAGGATACACGAAACAAAAAAGACTGGTGCCTTTGTCACGTTTATTTCCTCCATCCCTATCCAGAGGGGATAAGAAGAAGCAGAAAAAACCTGAACAGGTCGAAAAGTTGTGGCGATTCATTTCCTCCCAGAATCATCTTCACAACTGTCAATAATAGTTCGCTGCTGACTGGGGCGGATTTTGGTGTAAGACAAAGTTTGGAAAGTTACACGCACAAAAACCTTTCATCTTGCCACCCATCATCCATGGCGAGACACAGAAAGCAAAAAGACCCTAACCCTCTCGTCTCCATTTAATCAGAATCCACGACCCCCGAGATCAGACGAATTGCGATGCATTAAAGACGACTCCCATGAATTCCCGTTATTCGTACAGTTTTGCCCATGACCAATGAATCAATTAGACCTGGAGGGTATAAATCACCTTTACATCGTGTCCTAGATCAATAGTCCCCGGAGATGGTCGGCCTCCAAAAGCTTGGCCCGCTGCGTAACAGGCCTCACCTCAATTAGCCGGCCCCGCCAACAGCCAGGATGCAGACCAATAAAGAACGGCAACCCGAGGCTCTAAGGGTTAGCTGGGGACGTGCAGTTTAGTCCCCTTCCCGCCTTTTTATGAAAAGCTGGCGTAAAATGGTGCTAGATTGTTCTCGAACTTTTTTTTTTTTTTTTTTTTGCTGCTGCTGCTGCTGCACATTTTGTCCTTTGGGTGCAGGCAGGCATTGCAAGCCGCCCCCCCCCCCCCAAAAAAAAAAAAAACCCGCTGCTTGCTGCTTAAAATGTGCGTTTGTCAGTCTCGGCACTGTCATGGCGCTTCACGCTGGTGTTCATTTCCTGTTGCCTTGTCGCTGTCCCTGGTGTCTTGGCAACCATGCTGAGTAATGCCACATGCAGACGATGGGCAATGTTAACACTTGAAAACATCCCATATTTGTGTGATGACATACATCATGATCATGTTATTCCCACGAGGCACTGGTTCCTGTCTGACCGTCATGCAAATACGGGGGTTCAAAGTTAACCCATTCCAGTGCCCCCCCCCCCCCCCAACCCTCAAACAACAAAACAGTCACGGTTCATAAAAAAATAATCTTCCCCTTCACACGCTGATGAAAATGTTGCACCATACGCCGTGTAGTTTAGCGTCCTGCAACTGTAACAAACAAATGATGAAAATGCACGCCCAGTGCTGCCAGCAACGTAATGAGGTTTATCTACACCAGCTGGATACAGCTACGTCAGTACCAACACAATACAAAAGCCAGTCTCACACAAGATGCAGAAGCAAACAAAAGCGCTGGAGGTAAAGAAAACAGACAGGCAGCACGAGTGAGGGTAAATGAAGCTTTTACACGGGTTTCACCTGAAACGCCGCAGTCTAATCCTTCAGCCCAAACTCCTCTTCGTGATTGGAATTTATCCCGTGGTTCCTCAGTTCCGGGCAAGGACAGCTCCTGAAGTGAAGCCGCGATCCGCAGACCCAGTGTCTTAACTTTGATGCTGGGTGTGGACTAGCGGCTGATGGGATATCTGACCGAGTCAGTCTCTCACGCCACAATGGGTCTCTCCATCCCCTGTCTACCAGCCACCGTTTCTCTTTGTCCGCAGATCAATGAATTTAATCGGCTCTGAGTGGCTGACTGACGCCGCTTTACCCCGCCACCTTCATCACGAGACGGTGGGGGTCACCAGGGAATGTCTGTCTGTCTGTCCGTGTGTATCTGTCGAGGGCAGCGGCAAAGAAACCAGTGGTGGACTTGGGATAAATAAGTCTGCTCCTTCGGCTACTGTTTCACTCTGTCTAACACGGTCCCTCGGTTCGCTTCCATTGAGTGGACAGAGTTCACGAGCGTTCAAGTTGGCTCAGTGTAGGTGAACTA
This sequence comes from Batillaria attramentaria, assembly GCA_018292915.2. Lineage (NCBI taxonomy): Eukaryota > Metazoa > Mollusca > Gastropoda > Batillariidae > Batillaria > Batillaria attramentaria. Next base: position 794,962 of record JACVVK020000197.1, on the reverse strand, counting down.
GCCCTGGTCAGCCAAGGTTCCTGACGCTTCAATTCACAGCTCATCACAAATCACAACACATTCTCTACTTTGGCAAGAGACGGTTGGGGTGGAGCGCTGATCTCTCCCTGATATAAACGCAGTAGTTTAGAGTTGGTTCTCAATGTGGAAAATGGGCATCGAAGCTGAGGTTACTGACTGTACCCAATGAACTTTTAGTCTGACCCACAACACGGCAAGCAATACTACCACCCAAGGTTTATTGGCAGACTTACCAGCAGGTTGTGTCAACCATCTACTCTGCAATATGTATTTTGCAATAAGTCAATCAATTTCCAAACCAAAGATGCAAAACACGGCGCGCGTGCAAACTACTGTTTGTGTTTCGACACACGTCCACGTCGTTCGCTTGAGAAAACCATCAGCCAGTAAGTCATTCCAACATCACAGCAATTCCTCATATCAAGGCAGCCAGTGTTTGTAGGCGGAATCTCCAGCACTTTAGGAATACGATTCACAACAGCTGAACACAATGGGAAGCAGAGTACCTCCCTGACCAACAATACATTTGGGTCACAGGAGCGGACCTGGTTCTGGTTACTGTCCGGGTTGGCGTCAATATCCACAACTACTGAACTAGGTTGACAGGATCGTGCGTCAGTACACGTACAACAGAAACAATGTCCACAAAGCACCATGTCCGTTATTCCCTGAAAACAGGATCGGCTGGAGTGGGTCAGGCTCTATCTTCCCTTAATCAAACGTCCTGCAATAGGCTTTTTCTACGAACCTGTCATCATGAGGGGCAGATCATTCTGTTCCTTGTATGAGCACGTGCCGGTGTTTCGCAGAAATCCCTTCTCTTACGGTAGAATGATTTACACCATGTAGATCAAGTGGTGGCCCGTGTGTTCATGATATGGGTATGACCGTATCGTGTTTCTGTTGAATTCTGTACGACCTGTACATTATTTTCACTAGTGTCGGCTTTCTTATTCACAGTTTTCTCCCTTGATTCTTTCCTTTCCGTTACCGTATGTTGTATCTGTCCATACTCGTTCAGTGTATAAAATTATCAATTTCCAATCTTTCTTCAGAACAGATTTTCCTATTTCGATTCAGTTCATTTCGGAGAACAGATCTCTCTATTTCTAATCTTTCCTGGTATAGACATATTTCTTCAGATATAATTATCCTGTCCTTTGCAATTTATCTTTATCCCAACTTCAGTTCTTTCGCATTCCCCAGAACTGATCTTTCTATTTCAGTTCCTGTCTTTTCCAAAGAACACATATTTCTCTTTCCATTCTTTCCTTGGTATCGAGACATTTCTCTTTCAGTTTCATATTTTAACTTGCACCGGTCTTTATGTTTCACTGGCATCCCTTCCTCTTTACATGGATGTTTTCCCTAAAGACAATGTCCTTTCATTTGTCCGTTCTTTCAATGTCAGAGATCTGTCAGGCCAAATCAGAGACGTTTCCATTCGATCAGATGTTTCCTTTAGGCCTACAGTTCACGTGTATAATTTTTTCCCTGGTATTTTCCAGGTGCATGTTCCGCCAGTGCAGAACTTTCATACGGCTGAGAGTAAGCTCAGAGATCAGCGCACAACAAACTTGGGCCCCTTCAAGATCAACATTCGTCCAGTCCCTTCTCCCAGTCTACCATGCCCTTGTCCTTGAGATGAGCATTGCTAAACCTGACGATACACACACTCACTAGATCACAACCATGACCTTTCACGAATCCCCCCCCCCTTTTTTTTTTTTACCGGTTACCTCGTTCCTAGTGTGTCTACGTGCTCAACTGATACACTATTTAAACATGACGTCACCAACGAGACCAGTGACAAAAGTAATGGAGTCCAAACGCTGACTGTCACTAAAACCTGCAGGATGTATAACCCGGTTGTTTGTTGAGGGAAATGGAAAACGTCAAGACGTCAAGACAGACCACATACAGTCGGCCAAGCAAAACCAGGCTGGGTGCGATATTCTGGGATATTGATGGTGTAAATATAAACGAATGAAATGCATGTTTACTGAATGTCTCGTCACGTGGCACAAAGAGATGTAAAAGAACTAGATTCTAATATCAATGCTGCATGTTGCATAGCTTAACTCCAACACAGAATAACAGTGCTTGCTCGCTCTTGACAGATGGTACACTGTACAAGAAATCTCAGAAATAAAGTATCTTCATTTAATATCCCACCCTCTCAAAAACCTTCAGCCAAGGAAACCCCTTAGCGGTCTCGTGGTGACATTAATAGTTTGTCAAAAACACAACCTTCCATCATATGAGATGGGGAACCAGCAGAGAGAGAGAGAGAGAGAGAGAGATGTAGTTTTTCATGCAAGAGAGGGCGGACGGTTGGCGCGTTGTCTCCAGTATTTTATTGGCTGTTTGATCGATGCCGGAAAAAGCTGAGGCTCCAAGGCGGCGCAAAAATCTTTACAGTTGTCGCTAGAGCTCGTCTCACAGACACCGACACTTCCCCATATCTGGCAGAAGAAGTGTTATACGCGAGAGTGGTGGGGGGCTCCATAAATGTTTGATCGGCATTTGTAACTTTTTGTGTGCCGGGCAGTTCTAACGTTCGTTCCCTCGTGTGTATCGCCATCGGCCTCTATCTAAACACATTCTCCTACTTCTAGCGGGCTCCTGACATGGAGTGCAAAATCTCGTAAAATCGCGCTCCTATAAAACTGTCTCGCGAGAAGAATTAAGAGCGCAACTCAAGAGTTGTGGAGAGTTAACTGGGGACGCTGAATTTAATGCATCCGTAAAGTAAGACTAGTCAACAATAACCCTGGAAACTACAAAAAAAAAAAAAAACGTGATTTCAACAACTATGGGCAGCAATATGGTGTTACGCGGCGATCGATCGTAACAAACGGATCCTGCTGCGTGTCCATGCATACCGTGACCTTAACTTGATGAACTCTCCGCACAAACATTCTGTGGGGAAAACCAGGGCTTTCCACATGACAGATAATACCAAGCAACAGAAAACGGCTGCCATCATACAATACCGATCCCAAACGTAATGGAAAATGATCATTTCCGACCTGATGGTGTACAAAACAAAACAAAAATGTCGGTTTTAGACATATCGTCTCACAAAAGAAAGTCATATATTGCGGAAAAAGATGTTCAGTAGTGACCAGACACGGTTAGTGCTGCTGCAAGCTGGCTTGTCTCCTATGCGGTCATAATGTCTTCCTGCAGCACTGTGGTAGTTTCTATTCAACTGCAATATTACATTTGTACATCATAAGTTTTCCGCGAAAAATATTTCCGATTTCATGCCAGCAGATAAATAGCCGAGGACTGCTCCCTGATAAAACGAATCACCATTAACTTCACAATCACCACTAACTTCACAATCACCACTAACTTCACAATCACCACTAACTTCACAATCACCACTAACTTCACAATCACTATCAACTTCACCATCAACTTCACGATCACCATCAACTTTAAAATCACCATCAACTTCACGATCACCATCAACTTTAAAATCACCATCAACTTCACGATCACCATCAACTTTAAAATCACCATCAACTTCACGATCACCATCAACTTTAAAATCACCGGTAACTTCGCAATCACCGTCAACTTTAAAATCACCATTAACTTCACAATCACCATCAACTTTAAAATCACCATTTACTTCACTATCACCATCAACTTTAAAATCACCATTTACTTCACTATCACCATCAACTTTAAAATCACCATTTACTTCACTATCACCATCAACTTTAAAATCACCATTTACTTCACTATCACCATCAACTTTAAAATCACCACTAACTTCACAATCACCGTCAACTTCACCAAGAAATGTTGGTCAATGCCGAAACGACCAACAAATGGTTACCTTACAAAATGTACACGTAACATTCAGAACCAAACGGATGGAGACTGATGTAAGGACGTTTGTTGTTGCTGTCTTATGCTGGCAATTAAACATTACAGGAAGACTTGTGACACGGCAAGTGCCGCCATACAATGCCGCAAGGACGATAAGTATATGATTTATCAATTCAATTAGTTGGCGTGTGAATTCTACTGATTTTTTTTTTTCTGTACAACTTTTCCACTGTCTACATAACGGCCACTGCTAGAAACACGCAGACCGACTGACACTGTGAATGTCAGCACTGGAAGACCTGAACTTGATGAGAAACACCGCGTAAAGGACTAAAAATGCAAACGGCGATTAGTTGCAAATGCTGCTGGTGATAACTGCTCTTTTGGGAATTCCATGCTGCGGTCTTCATGAATAGTAAACAACAGCGCCCCCCACCCCCCTCCTCCCACCTCTCCCCTACCTCCTCACCATGGGACCAGCATCGAGGTGCAACGCCGTTCGTCTGCCGTTAATTGTTCCGGCGATTTCATGACCAACAAATGAAATCCTGGAGACGGTCCGACAGTTGTGGTGTCAAATCCACCATCCCCCCAATCAGCACAAGCGCTGACCCGGCCAAGTCCTCCCGCCTCTTGCTCCAGCCAACAGAGAAGGAAGATGGCGAGACGACGGTCGATCTCTATTGACGGCCCGTCAGGAATCAAAATGGAAGACGCTGGTTTGTTTTTCACCAACACAAAGGGGGTGGGAGGTTATTGATCAAGGATGGGGGAGAATGGACCAAGCAGTTTTCTTGGGCCAGCAAAGCGGGGAGCTGGCTTCTTTTCCCGCTTCACTCCTGTCCAGGGCTCTCTAGCTGACGTTGCCGCGAAATAGTGTTTGTAGCTTGCGCGGCGTAAAGCCCTACCTAAGTAACTAACTAACTCTCTAGGTGACGCGCGGTATTACGGTGAATTCCTCCCATAATAAAGCTTTAAACACCAACACACAGATACTGGGTGTTCAGTTTACGAGGTAGTCCAGCACAGGATACGTATCCTGCACACGCAGGTCTAAAATAACAGGAAAACGGTCATTCAGTGTAAGTTTGAATACTATCTACAGCATTCAAGCAAAACAAACTATGTTCCTTGTTGCCCCTGAGTACTACTTCGTTGCGTCTGTTTGCAAACGCGCGCGTGTAACCGCCATTTTTCGAAAACCGCAGATTGCGTCAGTGCGTATCGCCGCTAGCATTGTAACACTGACGTCATATGCTTCGCATGAAGCTAGCATTGTAACACTGACGTCACATGCTTCGCATGAAGCTAGCATTGTAACACTGACGTCACATGCTTGGTATGAAGCTAGGATAGTAACACTGACGTCACATGTTTGGCATGAAGCTAGCATTGTTTGGCATGAAGCTAGCATTGTAACACTGACGTCACATGCTTGGCATGAAGCTAGTATTGTAACACTGACGTCACATGCTTCGCATGAAGCTAGCATTGTAACACTGACGTCACATGCTTGGCATGAACGACTTCCAGGCACTTCCAACCTTCACCTGCATTGACCTGGAGCACGTCAAGCGTACGCATAAAGCGTCCAAATCAATGCAGTGTATTTTGACTCTAAGCTAGAAGTGGCCCGGAGCTCCTGGGGCAAGGGAGATCATCTGGCATCATTCGCATCGCTACGTATCACCACTGTACTATGGGCAGAAGTGAGGCGGGAAAGCAAATCCTGTAGGGGAGGAGGTGAAAAGGGGGAGGGAGGGATGGGGGGGGGGGGGGTGCAGGCGGCTTGGTGCCTGGGTGAGGTTGTAAAACATGGGGAGGAAGCGGGCAATCCGACAGAATGACCGCCTTGATCACCATGGTCGTCAGTTTGCCCATAAAGCATGCACAACCGATCCGATCAGAAGCAAACTCCCTTTCTTACTTCACAGTCTCGCTCCCTCTGACTTGTTTCATTTCTTTCTATTCTTTCTGTGCTGGCAAAGCCTTTTCACGGCGCAGTGTTTGCTTCGTGCGTTTGACACTCAGTAGTGTGAACAGTGTGAAGTAACTTCCACCCCGCCAGCGCCTGGTTCTCAATGGGAATTTGTTTGGAAGATGCGAGCACAAAATGTGTCAAACCTTTCAAAAGCAATAAAAACTTTATTAAAGAGACTTGGGGGGGGGGGGGGCTTCCAGACACTGACGCTTAAGACTTCAGCAGCCATTTTTTTTTTTTAAATGGGGGGAGGCACTGGAAAATATTTTAGTATATATCTTCCCAGCATTTAACAACGGTGAGTGTACATACTACAATGCAGGTTAGTATTACTTACTAAAACACTGCCATCACCAGTTTCCAAGTAACTACTGAGCTGGCACGGACAACAAATGCCCAGAGTCCCACCTACAATCATGTCCCCTACTGACGACCAGGCGCACAGTACAGTAACACTGACTCAGTGGCTGTCTAACACTGTGGCTGGCTCAGTGGCTGTGTGCTGAATGAGGGGCGACCCTACAGTTGACCATCTGTCGTCTGACCCAGAGAGCACGCCACAACCATTGTCCCCAGTCGACAGATGTGGCCAGCCCCAGTCAACAGGTCAAACTCACTCTGTCTGATGGGGCGACCAGTACTAGTAATAGAGACACCTTCTGCTTACAAATGCTACCTTCTGATGCTCCCTGCTACAGCGTTCTGAACGAATCCTATATATCACTCAGGCTGAAATGATCATTGTCGATGAGTAACCGTTTGTGGAGATACGGTACGCGGCGTATTTGGTCGAGAACGACATAGCAGGCGGCGTAGCGTATCGCCAGTGATAACTGAAAATGGCGTACCCAATCGGGAAGGACACAGTGCGAGAATTTCAAAACAACAGTGTCTGGCTCCCGACATGATACACCGACTACTGCAACGCTGGCGACAAGGTGTTCTGCACAGACTGTGTCGCCGGCGACAAGGTGTTCTGCACAGACTGTGTCGCCGGCGACAAACATGTTGGTATTGCGAAATGAAGACGACAGTGACGATTTCAACATGAGAAGCCGGAGAACGATGAGCCAGTCAGTACTGTATAACGAACGACACTTGCGTAGGATGCCCAAACCACCCCCCACCCCCATCCTCCAAACCCCACCCCCATCCATCAAATCAAAATTAATATGCACTGACTGTACCGGTATTTGCGACACTTTCAACCTCTTGACAAACTCTCACTACGTCATGTCTCGGGTCCCTGACTGTGCTATAGCGCCGGCATAAAGACGTCTGGCGGAAGATCCGTGTGACACATCACACTTTACCAAGAAACGTTTCAGGTGAAAAGGCATTCACTTAACTGGGCCAATAGAATGTCGTCTTCACTTGAAAACGGACCCAAACAGCGCCGGTGATTTTTTTTTTCTTATCAAAGGCAGATCAGCACGTTTGCTCAAGCGAACCGCGTGGCCGGTTTGTAAAATACCGACGGCACTGAACATTCACTGAGTGTAACGATTTAATTAGGGTTACAGTTGTCACAACGGTCTCACAGTTGGACGGCGCGGCGGGAGCTTTTTCCGTAATGTGAGACTGTGCCCAGCAGTCACTCGCTTCGGCCTCTCCTTGTGTCCACGTGACATGGCTCCACCCAGCTGTGGGCGTGAAGACTGAGAGGCAATGTTGCGAAGCTTCAGGACCACCCCATGTTCCAATTGCGAGCGGCCATGTTCTGATAGAGTCAACCTGAAGGCCATGTGGAAATATGATCCGTTCAGCTGCCGACCCGCTATCCTGTATCTACAGCAAACCAACACCACACCTGCCCATAGTTCCGGAAACCCGAGTTTGTCAATGATGAATGAACCATTAGGCCAACATCTCTACTACACGCATCTGTCCTTAACAAGAGGGCGTGGTACGGTTCTGGTTACCACTACAGATCCTGCTCGCTTGATAGAAATGACGTCACCAAAACAAGTTGTCAAGGACGGGCGGGGCAGATGGTGGTTTGGTAACAGTGTCACCAGCACTGCCAACAGGATCATAACACCGATACACTAAGATCAATAACCGGTACTGCTTCATCCCTGATGGCGCCTCACTAAACAGCTTTTCCTTGTTGCTACAGGTTTTCACGAAACAACTAAACAAACAAATCTCAGAAGACCTAGCTTGCAAATGTCCTAAGGTCCGGCTAATTACACAAAAGGTTCCCGGTTCAACAACCACACAAATAATTCGGGCAGCAGTTCAAGTGTTGACATAAACACTCTATCGAATGACACGAGCTAAAGCTAGCTAAGAACAACATTTGCTTAGAAACAAAATCTCTAATCCTCTCCCCACACCCACCTCAGTTCCAGCGAAACTAGTCAACAATCCTGCGTTGATTTTATTTTGTCTTACTATCCGAAAATTTCAACTTTGAACGCTTTGAACAAATGCAGTATATTCAACAGTACAGTCCGCGTCGACTGGGTCCAGCCAAGTGTCACTGGCTACCTAGTACAGTACAATTTCTCCTTACAACGCAACGCCTACTCCTGTGCAACCCCAAACCCTACACCAACATCCCTCGGCCAGTCCCGCCCCTCTCCCCACCCCAACCTTTCTGCTTGGAAGACCCCAATGTGTGCACCAATACCCGGGAATGTACCCACAAGAAAACTCGCGAAAACATTGCAGCGATAAATTAACTGGTGCGTTCTTCTGTTAGCGGGGTTTAGTCGGGCCGTGCTAATGGAACACACACACACACACACACACACACACACACACACACACACACACACACACACACACACACACATCTTTTACGAAAAAGCTATAAAACATCCGCCGTGTCAGTATATATAGCGCCTCTTCTCGTTCAGACTCACTGCCTTTTGACGCAGCCACGAACCGTGAAGGTGAGATTCCGACCGACACACCAGACAGCTGGCCACGGTTAGTATGTGCGGGAACTGAGGACGTGCCGGAGGAACCGGAGAGGACAGCGGAGTTCAACGGCAGAACTGGACTTCCAGTGTCACGTGACCAACACCACCACCACCAACAACAGCCAGCTAATGACAACAGCACAGCAGCAGCTGCCGGCGGCAGTGTAGACTCTCAGTAAAGAAACGTTGGTTCCCCAAGTCAGTGCCGCCCACTACCGTCCTAGCCTCGAGGTGACAGGGGAGGTCACTCTAACTGCACTACAAAAGCAGCAGCAATTTCCCCAGAAATAACAATAGCCGCAGCATCACCAGCAAAATCAGCTGCAACAGCAACACCAGCAACACCAGACTCAGCTGAAAAGCAAAAGCTGGGAACTGACTCCCACAGCAATGGTCGGTACCCCGTGCCACTAGCGGAGATGCATCTAATGCACGCCAAAAAACATTCGTCAGGGAGACAACTCCCCCCCCCCCTCCCCATCTCCCGCGCTGTGAACAAAATGGACGGATTATGCGTGGCAGTCTCTCACGCGACAGATCCATTTTTCTCCCCTCTGTCTGTATCTGGATGTGGACCAAGGGGGACCAGTGACTCATCAAAGGAACTCGGGGATAGAGAGGAGGGGAAAAAAAACTCAGCTTGCCAGCTTCCTAAGAGAGCTCCATAATGGAAGAGAGATTCATTATTTAAAGCACCGGCCAGGCGGCGCTGTTTGAAAATAGCTTCAGTCTCTGACAACTGTTACTGACGTGGCGCTGACAGCTACACAGATTGGAAGGAGAGTGGCTGTGTTGGAGTATGAAGCGTTGACAGCTTGACTTACAATGCAGTAACTAAACCAACCTCCAATGAAAACTTGTTTTCTGTTTACCCACTCATCCTCATCATCCTAATCATCCTCGTCAGCAGCAGCAGCATCAGAGACTAGACTGGAGTGAAGAACTCAGTTCTGCCATTTCTACTGTACAGTCGAACAAAGAAACGCTGATCTCAGTTCTGCCATTTCTACTGTACAGTCCAACAAAGAAACGCTGATCTCAGTTCTGCCATTTCTACTGTACAGTCCAACAAAGAAACGCTGATCTCAGTTCTGCCATTTCTACTGTACAGTCCAACAAAGAAACGCTGATCTCAGTTCTGCCATTTCTACTGTACAGTCGAACAAAGAAACGCTGATCTCAGTTCTGCCATTTCTACTGTACAGTCCAACAAAGAAACGCTGATCTCAGTTCTGCCATTTCTACTGTACAGTCGAACAAAGAAACGCTGATCTCAGTTCTGCCATTTCTACTGTACAGTCGAACAAAGAAACGCTGATCTCAGTTCTGCCATTTCTACTGTACAGTCGAACAAAGAAACGCTGATCTCAGTTCTGCCATTCCTACTGTACAGTCGAACAAAGAAACGCTGATCTCAGTTCTGCCATTTCTACTGTACAGTCCAACAAAGAAACGCTGATCTCAGTTCTGCCATTTCTACTGTACAGTCCAACAAAGAAACGCTGATCTCAGTTCTGCCATTTCTACTGTACAGTCCAACAAAGAAACGCTGATCTCAGTTCTGCCATTTCTACTGTACAGTCCAACAAAGAAACGCTGATCTCAGTTCTGCCATTTCTACTGTACAGTCCAACAAACAAACGCTGATCTCAGTTCTGCCATTTCTACTGTACAGTCCAACAAAGAAACGCTGATCTCAGTTCTGCCATTTCTACTGTACAGTCGAACAAAGAAACGCTGAACTCAGTTCTGCCATTTCTACTGTACAGTCGAACAAAGAAACGCTGATCTCAGTTCTGCCATTTCTACTGTACAGTCCAACAAAGAAACGCTGATCTCAGTTCTGCCATTTCTACTGTACAGTCGAACAAAGAAACGCTGAACTCAGTTCTGCCATTTCTACTGTACAGTCGAACAAAGAAACGCTGATCTCAGTTCTGCCATTTCTACTGTACAGTCCAACAAAGAAACGCTGATCAGTTGACCGCAAACATGACCAGCTAACGAAGCCCTACAAAGTATGATGACAACTTTGGGTAATGATAATATACCAAACTTAAAATAGAGGGTTGGTGGGTAGGAGTTTTACGTCCATTTCCACCACGTATGGGTGATATCAAAGACGGGGTAACGAGAAAAAGGCCAGCACAAATATACACTGTATGTGGTCCCAGCCGAAAATCGAACTCACGACCCGAGCATTCGGAATCCAACGCTCTACCATTCAGCTAACCCGGCTCCCCCAAACTTACAATAGGGAAAGGACAATATAATTATAATTATCCTACATCTATTTTGAAACGCCTACCTGCGCTTTTATCTTTGAAAATTCGGTCAAAATGAAATCTTTTTTCCCTTGTTTTTGTTTTGTTTCGTTTTTGTTGCTTTTTTTTCAGTCGTTTCTTTTGGGTTGGGAGGGATAAGGACAGGGGTGGTTGCTCTGAGTGTTGACATCACGTTTAACTTATCAAACAAACTCTTCACTTTTTCAATGAAATTTGCAAAGTGTTCTAACTAGCCTCCGACGGCCGTGTTTGCTGTAACAACTGGACGTACACACATAAAGATTTCATCAGAGAGAGTCTGCGACTGGAACAACACGCTGTGATCGATGTATATCAGCACTGGAAAGTGTCAATAGATCCATCACTAATGACGTGGTGTTACTGCAAGTATCACCACTACTCTGTCCGGCTTCCAGTTTTCATTGCAGTTCTCGCCAACCGTTTGGGCTCATCCGCTACTCCTCACGTGCTTTTGGACGTCACGTGGATACTTATAATTATCTGAATATATGCAGACTTGTGTTCCAACAGACTATGATCAGCGTCAGGCGCCATCACAGTCCATGAAATACTCCTAGAGACAGTGCAATCTCCTTGGCCGGATAATCCGTACAGAAAGAAATGACGGACAATCACAATTTTCACTTGCGTGATAGAGTAACGTACACCTGGCAACGCGTTTAGCCGGCCATTTTTAAAGAACACCCATGTACCCATTTACCCCTCCACCCACCTCCACACCCCCCCCCCCCCCAACAAACACACACACACACATATTAGTGTAATCAATACAAGATGACAAAGACTCTTCATCAACACTTTCCTAAAATCCTGCGGCAAAACACACCGGTGCTGAATATACGAGTATCGTATGACACACACCGGTATGGATCAAGCTAATCTGTAGCGACCTCTCTACCGGTATGAATGACTCAACACCACACACACACACACACACACACACACACAAGCCGCTTATCTCTCTGTCAGCACGCAATCAGCTTGCCATGTGCACTGTACGACGATCCGCTAACTTCCTTCTACAACCAGTCTCCTGCCATTTCATTCTCCAGCAACCGGCTTTTTCTGTCCTGGCTGCGTGCTCATTACAAGCAATAGAATCGCACTTACACGCATTCTTTTCCTGGTCACCCGGCTGTGTTCCTCAGTAAAGGCGGCCTCTCTCCGGAACATTACCACACACAGCCGTTCACTGATGTGGCTTTGTAACGGTAATCGTAACGACTTTGTAACAGTAACAGTAACGGCTTTGTAACAGTAACGGCTTTGTAACAGTAACAATAACGGTTTCGGTTGTGGTTGATCATTTAGGAGTTTATTGTCCATTTCCACCCCACTAGACCCGGGTACTTGATATTAAAGCTGGGGCAACGAAAAAGAAAAAAGCCAGCACTTTTTTTTTTTTTTTACGGTGGTGGAAATGGGAGAGGGAGAGGGGGGAGGGGGAGAGGGATCCCCGTCGGAAGAAAGAAGTGTCGATCAAAACGGAAAATTCTTGTTTACCTGAGGGACGGAAATCCAGGGTGTGATTTGTTCCAAGCAGTCTCCGTTCAGCCAAAGCGTGTGGTGTCCACCAGCTGCCCCACGACTGACTGACCCGGGCTTGGTTCGGTCCTCGGATGACCTCCCCCTGTCGGCTGGAGTTGTGGAGATTAGCACTAGTGATGACGGTCCCTGCTACTCCCCGTCCCCGTCCCCTCCGCCCGCCTGAGAGTGAAGCGCGCGACACGCGGGAGTCTGTCAATGCCAGGAGACTGACAGCTGTAAGACAGCGGCCGCTGCTGCTGCTGCTACTGTGTGAATAGTTTCTGCTGCCTGTGGCTATACGCTGGCTAGAACTGCTGCTCCGTGCTGCATTCCGCTACTGTCCCTACCACCAGTGCCACACGCCGTACCACGTGACCCGTTGGATGGCGGCTGGCCGGGGGCCACCTGACAATGACATTGTTCACACGGAGTCTGAATGGTGCAGTCAATAATGGTGCAGCCAGCACTGGCAGCCGTCCTACTCCCCGCCCTGCTGCTGCTGCATGCTCACAGTGACTGGTCACACTCAGTATCTACGGGAATCCATAATCATCCGGCACTACAACACTCTCTCTCTCTCCTCTCTCTCTCTCTCTCTCTCCGAGTCTCTCTCTCTCTATCTCTCTCTGTTGGATGGAGATTTAGCGGTCATGGATATCTAATCCGACTAACGGCCCGCTGAGGATCACTCAGCAAAATGTAATGTACATGCCAGTGTAGTAGGAGCTGTTTAACTTGTAACCCGGCATTGCAAAATACTCGTCATCTGTTCAGTTATGTGAAATGAATAATAAAAATTAATCTGCATGAACTGACAGAGTCGATCAGTGACTGTACCATGCATGCCACCGCTGTAGCAATGAAACATTTTCTCAGTGCATGTGTGGTACAATCCTATGGCCATTTGGTAAATAGACCTAAGCACCATGGATCTAAAAATCACAGAGGCTATTTTACCGTTTGAAAGCAGAACCTATTAGGGTCTATTAGGTCAAGAGGTTCCAATGTGAAAGGGAAATATTGATTTCCTGTGTCAACAGCCGCTGTCCCGTGTCAACACTAAACGACGCTAGGCTGCCCGCTCAGTCGACATTACGACTAGCAGACCGGAAACACAATCAACACGGAACAATAGACCTCTCTAGGGCAAGCATTCTGGGTAATCTGAAAGGAGGTCATAGTTGACTGCGGTTCAAGGCCCCACAAGCTTTCACACAGCTACCAACCATCCTGTAGATCGCTCATGTCACTCAAACAGGCCGTCACGTAGAGTTTGTGTTGTGGACAACACGCTTCTGATCGATCAGCTACAAACTACAAATGATAATTAGGGAAGGAACTTGAAATGGCCCTGTGGCCTTGTGGGTCCGGGCAACAGTTACTAGGGGTTCAGTTGCTGGATAAGTACCAGCCATCTCGGCAAGCGCAGGAATTCCATCAGAACCCAAGTCAAGATAGAACCACACGCACACACACACGCACGCATGTACGCGCGCGCGCGCACACACACACACACACACACACACACACACACACACACACACACACACAGATTACTTTCTTGGAACAAATTTCCCCCGTCATGTTTAGAATCGGCTCGTGACAGACTACAGTTAATAACCTCAAACAAGCCGGCCTGGCTCCACATTCCCACAGAAGCCGTGTGGCAGTGTGACGGGTGTTAAATATTTTTCAACGTCAAAAGTTCCTTTCAGTATTGATCATTCCAACACACAGTCGCAAAAAGAAAAAAAAAAATCAGAAGAATTTCAGCGCGGGTCTGGTTGCTGGCGGTTTACGAAGGAAATCCTACAAAAATGAAATTTCATTTACTGGCTTCAGAAATGCTGCTTGCAGGCCTACGGTTCTCTCTGCACAAGGCAGCTCGGCAGCACGACCTCGGTCCTTACTGGTAATTTCAACCCCCCTTCATCAAGACGAGGAGCGCACGTTTCTGGAGTGAAATTAAGCCAAAATCAATAGCGTCTTTAGGCCTGCAGGAGCGATTCAAGTGCTGCCCAAATAATGGCCGCCTGTTATCAACAGATTCCCTCCGTTTTCACGGTTTGTACAGTAAGGATGCAATTTGTGGAGTGATTCAGAATTCAAACATCAATAACAAGGAGAGGAATGGCGAAACTGTTGTGGTAAACAAATTGACACCAAACACATGTTGTCGACAACATGTAATCTGATGCATTCGGCACAAAATACGTCTTTACGGTCGTTTTTGTGTGGCAAATCCAACCACCTCTCTCTCTCTCTCTCTCTCACACACACACACACACACACACACACACACACACACACACACACACACACACACAGAGTGTAACGCTAACAGATGACGTAGTGAACTATGACTAATTCGACTCTGTGGCCAATTACTGTGCTAACTGTACCTCTGTTTCATGCAGCAACAAGAAGACGCTGTAACTCCAAGAGACGGACAAGATACTTACCGTAATCTCTCCACCGGCGAATCCTGTCACAAGTGCCGCCAACACTGAACACTACGATCCCCGTTATGACCTCTTCTGTACTGTACCGCTCTCGGTAATAATCCAGTTTACAACGCTGACGTCGTCACTAACTTGTTTCTCCAGTTAGAATCTTGTCACAAACTGAAACAAACACACAGGGTGACCATGAACCAGCAGGGGAACACCTTATAGCGTCCTTTCCGTCAGCTTCACATCACTACTGTGACCGAGGGACTGACTGGCCTGCAGGCCACTAACACTGCGGATCTGGTATGTACCTTAATGTCGCCCTAATCTTGTCCAACGCGTGAGCGGTAGAGCGATACTAATCCAGGAGAGAAATAAAGCTGACGGCTGAAGGCAGATTGACATGAGACGTACAATAGGTCCCGGGCGAGTGTTTCACAATCATCACCTGGAGACCTTTATGACCACTGGTCAGCTGGCCCCATTCACCCAGTGTGTACACAGCCGGCTGGGCCAGTACAGCCACAGGGGGCGGCGGACACCTATTAACGGAAGTAGCCACGGCTCAACTGGTCAATGTCGCCCAGTTTTGGCGACAACAGTTGTTGTGTGTGTAAACTTACGACAGTGACTAGGGTGGGTGTGGGTGTTGAGGAGTTTGTCCCTTTCCGCCATTTCGACAGTGACAACATCAAAACACAAACAAACAAAAAGGCCGTTGGTTTTCCATTCCAAGAGGATGTAGACTGGCGAGTTAAACTATCCACAGCACAAAGTCGTACTTTCTGCAACCGATTTCCTTCATGTGTGTGTGTGTGTGTGTGTGTGTGTGTGTGTGTGTGTGTGTGTGTGTGTGTGTGTGTGTGTTGGAGAGAGGATCATTGAGTCAAATGCGGAAACAACTTACAATCAAATCGTCTCCAACAGTCCTCCGCTTTCACACCACATACACGCGACACAGCAGTCGTCGACACACGTTCCCTCAACCTGATTCAGTACAATATATACAACACACATTTACACGTACCTACGATCCCGACCACAAACTTTGTAACAGTGTACAATGCCGCCAAACCCACACGACAATGACCGCAACAGCGGAAATATTATGCCTGAGGTGGGAAGGTTTCAACGGTGCGCAGGTCAGTAAGCAAGACGATTTGTCTTATTTGGTAATGGGGGGGGGGGGGGAGCCAAGGGGGGGGGGGGGGTAGACTTAGGTTCCGGGGCATTTCATGTTCACTAGGTGTGAAACTTTCTCTCATTGGGTCAGTAGTGACCTTGACAGCAGGATGTTGATAAGCTGGCAACCTCACTCATTCCTTGTGTAACGGTAAAAATGGACCCAAAATACAGAAAATGGGAGGGAAAATGGCTCGAAATAAATCTAGCTATAAAGTGTTTAAAAATGATCAAGATTCTTTTGATGATTATTGGTGTGGGATTCTGGGAATTACTGCTTCTTCTTTTAATTTTTCCAGAGCGTGTTTGTGACAAAAAGGCCAAAGTTTGACAGTTCTGATGGAATGGATACCAGCCGACAAAGGACATAATTGTGAAGTTTTATTTCCCCGAGGACGCCGGCATACCGAGATAAATATCTTTTACAGTGTCCGGGCTTGTGCATGTCGGTGCTAAACTCTCTCTCTCTCTCTCTCTCTCTCTCTGTTGAAGCAGCTGATCGTTTAGCATTCTAGTCGTAGCCGTTCATTGTGATACGTTTAATTTGCCAATCTCAGTTCTGAACACAAACCAGTGCCGTCACAATGCAGTTTATCTGACTTAAAAGTGGCAAAATTCATCGACTTCACTGTATCTCCATCCGGTCTCAATTTGGAAACTGTAGCCGGCAGGTGTGTTAGAGAGTCTGACAAGTGTCCTACTGTTTAGCTACCCAAGAACCGCTCCATCTTTCCCTTGGGCTGAACACGTCCCCTGCCACCTCAACAACCCCCAGGCTAGGAGTCATCGTGTCAACATGGCCACGCCTGCCAGGGTGCCTTCCCTTTGAACAGGGGCGACAATGGGCTGGCTTCGCGTTAGCACAGGAGGCAACTGTCAGGCAGGCGAGATAATTACAGCAACTAAGGGGGATAAGTTAAAGTGTGCGCGAGTGACGCACAATTGTGTGCATGTCACACTTACTCTGTAAGTTTTGAAGCATCTCATCCTCCGCGGTCACCGCTAACCTATATAGGTCCAAATGTCTGGTTCATTAAAGGTCAGGTATGCGTGAAAACGGACAGACAAAAAGTCATCATAACTTAAAGTACCTATACGCCATGCAGTGAATCTGAATGCTGCGGTCACATCAAAGTCGCTGTATCAAAGTTACCGAGTCATTTTACTGTTGGTCAGCTACTCCCCCCCCCCCCACCAACCTACCATACTGCGGTTACCTGGTGGTCAGTTAGATGGTATCAAGCACCCACCATTGTCACCTGTTCTCACGTTCACCACATCTGACAGACCCCGCTGTAGCTGATTGCATCACCGGTCAGATGTAATCACTCACAAATCACCCTCTCTCTCTCTCTCTACACCACCCCTACCCATCCCCCCTCGTGTTCAGATCAACTGGTGATTGATTCAAAATGACGGTACTCCGCCGGCGAGTCTTTGTGGGACCGCGAGAGCACAGCCGGGCTGGCGGTGCTCGGTCACCGCTCTAAACTGTGAGTAACAGTGTTAGGTATGAATGGCGAAACACAGGTTGACCAGTGGGTCTATTCAGAGTCGTATACGATGATAACGAAAAACACGTAGAGTTGTTTGTTTGGTGAGTTGGTTGTTTTGGTTTTCATCATAAGGGCTTGAGGTGTCGCGAGCTGACAACATTCGTTCAGGACCCCTAACCAACTCTGTTCAGCAGATGACGTCATCGAGTCACGTCAGAAACTCGCTCCGTGTCAACGCAGGCGTTTAACGAAAACGCTGAGAAGTTTGCGTTTTCCTCTAACGTGCTAATTCCATACTTGCTAATTAAAATAACAGCTCTTAATATCATGCACTCTGCGCGATTGTCGAACATTAAATTCTAATAATAATAATAATAAATTGTTCTTATATAGCGCAGACAATCTGCCCAAGAGAGCACTCAGTGCACGCTACACACACACACACACACACACACACACACACACACACACACACACACACACACACACACACGGCGGATATTGGATACAGGGGAGGATACAGTAAAAAATTTTAGTGGAAAGCTTGCCGAAACAGATAGGTTTTAAGGTGTAACTTGAGCTGCGAAAGAGCAGGGAGGTTTCTAAGGCAGACGGGCAGTGAGTTCCAGATTTGGGGAGCAGAGTAACTGAAGGAACGTTGGCCATAAGGGGTATTTTCAATAGTTTCTCAGAAGATAAGCGAAGTCAACGGGAGGTTTCATACGTAGTGAGCTTCTCCGTGAGGTACTGCGGGAGGGATTTGTCAAAGTGACGGTAAGCTAGTGTTGCTATTTTATACACGGTACGGTATAGAACAGCAGGTAGCCAGTACAATTCCTTCAGAAGAGGTGTAACATGGTCACGTTTACGCGTTTTGAGAATGAGACGCGCTGCACTGTTCTGTGCACGCTGAAAGCGGTTGATTTGATCAGCTGGCAGACCAACATGGACGGAATTACAAAGTCTAATCTAGGTGTGACAGTTGCATTGATGAGTCGGGGAGTGGAATATTCAGACAAGAGGGAACGAATAGAAGCGATTTTCCTGAGCGAAAAGAAGGCCGAACGACACACGGCACCGATGTGGCTTTCCATGGACAGAGTTTGGTCTACAGTTACACCAAGATACTTAACTGATCGAGGGTTTGAGAGGACAGAGTTTGGTCTACAGTTACACCAAGATACTTAACTGATCGAGGGTTTGAGAGGACAGAGTTTGGTCTACAGTTACACCAAGATACTTAACTGATCGAGGGTTTGAGAGGACAGAGTTTGGTCTACAGTTACACCAAGATACTTAACTGATCGAGGGTTTGAGAGGACAGAGTTTGGTCTACAGTTACACCAAGATACTTAACTGATCGAGGGTTTGAGAGGGACTACGATTGTTGTTACACTACTGGAGCGCTCAGTTGGTCGCCGCGTCATCCAGTTCGCTTCTGTTGGCTCAGTGCCAGCATTACAGACGCTGTCACTGTCCAGGTGTCTAAGTGGTGTGATGGTAGATATCACATATTAAGCAGCTCAGAACACACACACACACACACACACACACACACACACACACACACACACACACACACAGTCCAGCATAAAAGCACACCACCGTTTACAGCGTGAGTCACGTCGGACGTCTATTATTGTCAGTGTGTCAGTTGTCGTAATTCAGGTTTCAAACCGGCTCTACTACGCTGTCAATGTCAGGGTCGCTGCATTCAGTGTACAAGAAGCACGCCAGCACGAGACAGTGAAAAGCTATACACACGAGTCCCGCCTTGCTCTCACTGAAGATACTATGACACTTCACCTTTAGACAGCTACACGCAGACGCCTGTGACTTCTGAAAAATTCTGAACTGTCACTGACCCACGAATAACTGTAAGCTTGTGCTGCATTCTGTAAAGCGTCAGTTTACACCTAAAAAAGGGGGGCAGCACTAGTGGGGGGTTGAATGATAAACAGTGATGTAAGCTTTATATTATCATCGTACCTTGTATTCTATTATACATGTACCTTCTTTCTTTTTCACTGAACTAGTGCACAACTGCCCTGCGCAGAAGCAAACGCGAAGTTTCGATTTTGGTTTGATGTGTCGTGTGATGTGAAACACACGGAAGGCTATCAATACTGACGGCCAGTTCTCTAGAAACAGAATAGAAACTAGTCAAATGCCACTGAAGGTGATTCACATGGACCATGAACAGCAAAGCATGCAGATGCAGACTGTATAACGCTGATGAGTCATAGTGAGATGCAAACTAGGGCGTAAACACAATCACAACACAAAAGCATTTTGATGACGAACCAAATCAACTCAAATCAAATTAAAATAAAATAGACACTTTCTGAAAGCTGAGAATACAACCATACACATTTTGACTGAAGATCTCGTAGTCCAGAAAGCTCCCCCCCCCCCCTTTTAACTTTTGAACACAAGTACATGTACAGGGGTCTCTAAGTCGGCAAAAAAAACGAAAAAAAAAAAACCCTAAGTACTCACGCGACCCCTGAACTTCACACGTCCACACAATCGGCACAGAGCAAACGCCGGACAACTTGCACCCCGACACACACTACAACACTTGTTTGCTTTGTCACTGAGATCTCTGATGCCAGCGAAAGTAGGCTGTAGATCTGAGAGTGGCCGATCCGACTTTACCAGCCAGCCAGGAGCCGTCCTTTGTATGGCAGTCTTTTCTCACGTGCAGTCAATCATACAGCTAGCTATCGCTCGCCAGTGACGACCAAAACATAACCTCCACCACGACCCGACACTATCAGTGCCATGTGTGTACAGGGATGGCGCGAGAATTAGCTACAGGAACAGAAACGAAAGCGGAGGTCAGCCAATATGCCGGTGAATTAGTGTTTATGCTAGCGACTGTTTTCGCTGTTGCTTACCTCGTAGTCAGTGTAGTCCGGTATTCCAAGACCCAGTCTCTTCCAAACTGCCACTAACGTACATGTGTTGTCCGACTGACACCGTTAAACGTCGGCTGTCCTTGCACGCCATGTTGTGTGTTCACTGACACGGGACTTGTCAAGTGTCGTCTGCTGCTGTCACGCCAAGTCCCGCTAGTTCACGTCGCGCGGGGGAAGAGTGTTTAACCCACTTACCCACCGGCGATCTTTCACGTTACAAATATGTGGTCACACCGAGAACGCTACTTACACTGAGATTTTATAACTAGGGTTGTTTTTTTTTAATTTTAATTTCTGGCCATACACACTGAATAAGTGAAGGCAAAATTTACTGAAGAAGTACTTGTGACAAACTGAAACTGCCAGCACTTGGTGAAAAGGCCTAAAGAGACTTGGATTTGATAAACACTTGGACCCTTTTTACCATTTTCGATTGAAAAGGTGGGCATCTGTTATTATACACACGGGAATACTGAATTCGTGCTGTTAGTTCACCTGCACCACTGAGTCACGGTGCACGGGGTGTGTGTGTGTGTGTGTGTGTGTGTGTGTGTGTGTGTCAGGGGCGTAGGAACCACGGGGGCCCTGGGGGCCCAGGCCCCCGTTCGATTTTTGGAAGGGGGGCCCGAATATCTTTGGGCCCCCCTTGCTTTTGATAAGAGGTGAGGTTGCAGGACACAAACCTTGGCAGTCAACACACACACACACACACACACACACACACACACACACACACACACCCCACACCCTTCTTCACCTCGGCCGTATGGCTCACCCGACTTAGTGGGCCCCCCTTCCTCTCAGCATCTTCCTACGCGCCTGTGTGTGTGTGTGTGTGTGTGTGTGTGTGTGTGTGTGTGTGTGTGTGTGTGTGTGTGTGTGTGTGTGTGTGTGTGTCCCTCTAACTGGATACACCATAAAAAAGGGATGATCCATAAGTCGGTGTTACCAAGGCAACTGTTACCATAGAGATCTTAGGCCCATATTTCTCTGCAATATACATTTCAACTACGACTTCACACACACACACACACACACACACACACACACACACACACACACACACACACACACACACACACACAATGATAATGACATTTATTTTAGATAAAAGTGGGAGACTGCCAACCGCAAGACATCTATTAGCTATCAACTTTTTTAATCAACTTTTTTTTATACTGAAAATAGGATTGCATGGATCACGGTAAAAACAGGAATCGCAGCTAATAAGTTTAGAATGTTTAATTCTGGTAGAGCTACAAATGTTCTCGGTATCATAAATGTGTTGCGGTAAAAGATTCCATACTGTGGCTCCAGAAAAGAGAGACT
Organism: Batillaria attramentaria; assembly: GCA_018292915.2. NCBI lineage: Eukaryota > Metazoa > Mollusca > Gastropoda > Batillariidae > Batillaria > Batillaria attramentaria. Next base: position 772,973 of record JACVVK020000197.1, on the reverse strand, counting down.
CTGACATTGGGATGAGGTAGAACTGAGACACACGAAACACGTGTACAGTATAGAATTATATTTCTTGTGCTACTGTGATGCTATCCTACAGAACTTTTCATGAACTTTATACATTCGTCCGCGATGGTTCAGCTGTTTCTGGGTCATGTGTGTAGCAGGCCTGATGTTGACAATAGACAATACAGCACAGCTAACAACTCCGCTGACCTACATTTAAAAGTGGGTCACAGACTCTGGGGAAGTGGATTACACCGCTATAGTCGGTGAAAAGTTTTCCAACTGAACATCCGGGATCAGGAAAAGGGGTGGGGTGGGGAGGGGAGGGGGGCGGGTGGGGGGGGGGGTCTTCATTTTTCCCATCAATATTTTTATGGTTCTACACACTACAAACCTCCCAGAAATCCCACTGCAACAGCGAGGGTTTTTTTGTTTTTTTGTTTTTTTTCCCCAATGAACATCAAGAAATCTTACAGGGTGAGCTTCATCCCTCCCCCCCCCAAACACACACACACAACATAAAGCTATCCCTACCCCCCCCCCCCCCTCTGTACCTGTCCCTGCCCCCCTCTTCCATCTGCCAGAGTACATCATATCAAATTATCTGGATTAAGGTCTTTTCGATCTAAATTCTCAGTAGGGGAAAGTTAATCGATTTAAATCGGTCTGAAGCAAAAATGATGTAGTAAACTTATCAGGCAAGATCGGCCAAGTCACAGTTTGTTTACACACCAAGCATAACACATGGGGGCTAAGTTGAACGAAATGGATTTTTCTAAATAAGAAAAGTTAAACTTTCCAAGAAAACTACGATATCAGTAGAGGTATACATCAGGGAGGGACTGTGGAGGGTCGGAGGGAGGAGGGAGGGGGCAGACCTGTTTTCCAGTATTGCCGTACATTAGTACTAAATGGTGCAGTAGAACACAGTTACTGGTGCATGAAGTAAAACAAGTGTAAAAGACGGTCAGTGATACTCCAGTCCAAACTACTCTATGCTCAGTTGTACAGCCACGCACTGTTTACGATATAGTCACTAAAACTGGTTAAATATACGCCACCAAGCAAGGCTAGGTATGTTTTTAAACAACAATAACATATAAAAGCATTTGCCTGAGAAACATTTTTCTGCCAGAGATTTCTAGTTTGCGTAACAGGAATGGATGATGGAAAAAGCCACGGTAGACAACTGAGGTGCAAGAAAAGGCAACAAGAACAACGTATAGATATAACTAATTTACATACAGTATCAATCACCGAGGGTCAGGTCTGAATACTGTGTGGATTGAGATGAACGGCATTATGCAGGACAACACCAACAGTCTTCATTTGTACACAGACACAGACATCAACATGTACTGTATATACATGTAATACAGGTGACAATACACCAGCTTGTAATACGACACTGAGATCTTGTTGTGTACATTTCTAAGCAAGCCTAGACGCTAAATGCATTCACTCGATATTTCAACACACACACCATTCTCTCTGTCTCTCTCTCTCTCTCTCTCTCTCTCTCTCTCTGTCTCTCGTTATCATTCTTCCATATTAGATTCACCATTTTCCCATACCACATTTGATCTATCAAAATCAACAAATATTAACAATGAAGACTAACGTCCTCCCGTTTCAGCTGTAGTGTCAGTGACGGTGTGTGTTGCACTAAAAGGCAACTAACTCTATACGATGGCTGTTGGATCAAGTGCTGACAATCCCACTGAAAATCTTCCTTGACAATTTTTACACCTGTTCAAATCAAAGCGTCCAGTCGCTAGTCGTATAACTGAGATGCTTGGGCTGCACAGTGTAGTATCAATTACTAGTAAGTACAACACCGGTACAGATTGTGGAGGACAACGAGAAGATACCTGGTCTCCTACACTGCTGGTGAAGCTGAAACTGTTCACCCAGTACGTGACACGCAGTTTGTATGTGGAGCATGTGCCTAACAGTCACCAGATCATTCCCTGCCTAACAGTCACCAGATCATTCCCTGCCTAACAGTCACCAGATCATTCCCTCAAAAGGTACAATCGCTCGTTGTTTAGAAATGTCAGAGTAGTTGTAATGGGTATTTCAGGTCAGCTGGATAATCTGAAGATAACACAGATCTATAGCCAGAACCAAACCGAAACCACAAAATCACCTCTGGGCGAATCATTTTCGTGTTGACCATTAACCACCATAAAATCCAGCCCCGTATAGGCGTAACACTATATCCACGAAGTCAAGTTCAGAAACAAAACCAGACGAAATCCAACACCTAACTGTCAGCTGCCTTCATTGTCCTGCACCTTCCTCTGAAAGCAGAGTTAACGTCACGATAATCTCTGATCGGTCGTCTGTCACATCTTTTTCTTTGTCACGCACCTTTCCCTTTGTCACGCACCTTTCACTTTGTCACGCACCTTTCACTTTGTCACGCACCTTTCCCTTTGTCACAAACCTGCTTCTTTTTTTTTTTAATGGGCTTGGGAAGATTAGACACTCGCAAAATTCAGTGATGTGTGTGAACGTTCGGCTGTTTGTGCGCGCAGGGACAATAGAGGTGCGTACGTTTGTACGTAACAAGGTTAACACAGACTGGTCCTAACGGTCCCCAGCTCCTGCATCTTTCACGGCTATGTCGGCAAGGCGGCGTGAGACGTGTAGCCTCGTACCATAGTACATGCTGGCTTGGAGGGAACCACCCGAATCACAGTCTCTTCACAGTCTGTCTGTGGGTGCTGCGAGTGCACTTCGGGTCCTGCCACACCTAACGACTGTGGAAGGTTCGAGGCAAGAGATGCACACGTTTTCGACTGCTGGTTTGCAGCAGAAAGCGAGCGTGTGTTTCTGTGACCGGATTCTGTCTGTGACTGTTGTAATGTTGATGCTGGTTGTGTTAACGACCGTACAGACGGTGGAGAGTGTGAAGCAAGAGATAGTGCGGTGCTGGCCACTGACTCTGCAACCGCACCACAGCCTAGGGATCTCATCTGATTCTCTGTCACATAACCGGTCTCTACCTGTGACCGTTGCTCTTTAGCTACAGGTAGAGAAAATGACGTCACTGGAGGGTCTGAGACGAGAGATGCGTCACAGCTGGATTGTGAGTCTGCTCCAGGAAGTGACGTCAACTGTTTCTCTGTGACGTATCCGAGGTGCACGTGTTGCAGTTTACCCGCAGGTGAAGATAACGATGATGGTGAAAGTGAACCTGACTGTGTACGTGTGTCCGCGGTATAACCCTGTCTCATTGTACAGTGTCGCTGTTCAACTACTGGTAAAAACGACGGCTGTACAGATGAGACTGGAGGGTGTGAGGGAAGGGCGATACAAGAGTTGGTCTGTAGCGTTGCAGCTGAAGCAGACGAGAGTGAATTCATGTCTGTGACGTAACCAGCTCCAGTCTCCGGCTGCATGGGTCTGCCTGTTGGAGAAGTTGGTGATGATCGTGCAGATGACTTGGGAAGGCTGGAATCGAAAGCTGCACGTGAGCTGGTGTGTGGCTGCACGACCGAAGACGGAGAAACTGCAAGTGTCTGCGTGTAGCCGAGTTTCATGGCGGAAGGTCGCAGTTTGGGTGGTGGAAGGTTCGAATCCACAGAAACCTTGGCCTGAGCCATCCTCGGGTCTGTGACATAACCGGATTCCAACTTGGTTTCTGTAGCCACAGGTACAGAAAATGACGTCGCTGAAGCGTGTGAGGCGGGAGATGCAGGACGGGTGGTGCCGAGTGAGCCTGCAGCAGGAAGTGACGTCATCTGTTTCTGTGTGGTATGATTGGGTGCGACTAAAGACGGTTTAGCCAGTGGACTCTTGTGTTCAGTGAGGTGGGAATCTCCAGCCACGTGCGACTGTAACTGGGGAAGTGAGACCACTTCCTTGCCTCCAGCAGCGTGTTGAAGGAACTGATTGACTGTGTTCAGGACAGCTGTCTGAGGGCCGTGAACCGCTCTGCCAGGAACAAGCGATGCTTGCCAGTACACACTTTGTTCGTGTAAGCCGGGGCCACATACCTCCTTTTGCCTCGCGGCGTCCTCCGACTTCTTTCCCGCTTCTTTCTCCGACTGAGCCATCGCGGCTGATTGTTCCTGGCTGAGGTAACCATTCACGTTGCCAAGTGGAGCAGTGACGTCATCCTTGGCCTGTTTGGCAACGTCCCGCCCGCTACCCACACAAGTGGGACGCGCAGACACACAACTGGGATCACTGGGCTCAGCACTACTGGCCGAGCCGTCACTCCGGTGGTCGTCGTTCAGCAGTAACGGTGTTTCCTCGTCACCTGATGTGGCTGCTGTGAATGTGCTTCTCCAATGTTGTTGTGCTTCCTGCTTTCCGTCGAGCTCCTTGTTGCCGTTGATGTCAGCATGGCCGGACACAAAGCCCTGGGGAAAAGAAATCACCGTCATGGAAATAGTGTGACGTAGCTGAGGCTTGCAGTGTCACAGTCTACGTAATTCAATGGATGTGTTAATGAATGTGAATTGCACGGTTCAGGTCAAGGCTAAACAATCGTGTAACAATTATCAAACTGTTGCCGGTGATTGTGTTACTTGTACTTACAGATGTTGTATTGGAGACTGACTGTGGTACACACGGCAGAGGTCGATGCTTGATGTTGAAGGGGGAATCCCGCAGTGTAACTCTCGGTTTCTGTAGACAAATTAGATGAGATCAGTTTTCACGTGAAATGGCCCGTTTCACACACAATGCTGCTTCACATTTATATTTATTATATCTGTTGGGTGTTCTAGTGACAGGATGGTACCCCCCCCCCTCCTCCACTGTGTTGGGCAAGGAAGGCAGACTCGTCCAATGACATGCAAAGCACATAATGATTATCTCCTTCATCTAAGTAGCGCTCTCACCTTTACTTTTGTATATCATGTTTGACACCGTAGGAAAAGTGACGTCTACATCCTAACACACGTAAAATAAAAGTGTAATTTAAACTGCCATATATTAATTTTAACCACTGCACATACTACGTAAAATTAATATGGTCCAGTTGTAAAAAAAACTCGAATTTTTGTAATTCGTCTGAAATCAGCATACTTGGTCGGACGCACGCCGTATACATATATAATTTGTAAATTACCCTTTGAGGCAATTTTTGTTGCTTTTCAATCGAGTCAAACTTTTCCTCCACTTTCTTGCAATGGCTGAAACAAAAAACATAAGTTGTTGACTTCCTGTCTGCATCATTTTGAATTATGGACTCATTCATATAATATGTATGAATATAAACTCATGATTATTAAGTTAAGTGCTTATTTATATTATATGAAGAGTAAATTCAACAACAACTTTTCTCGTCTAGTCTCTCCTCATCTCATCTCATCTCGTCCCGACTGGTATGATAATAGTTAATCAGTAATGTCTAGTGTAAGCATAAGTTGTAGTACAAACACAATGATCACTTACCTTCTGCACCTGGCGAGGATGAGAATAGTGATGATAACGACGATGATGACAGCAAGAATGACAACAACCATACTAGTGATGTTGGCCGAGTCTGTGTAATATAGCGAAACAGTTCATGTCAGCAATCTGTCAGTTGTAACTTGAGATGGGAACATATCGAGCCAAGTTACCGAGTTCGTCATTACAGCCCAACAACCATGAATCAAAACAAAATAAACGCAGGCCCCGCCCCACGGAAGTGTGGGTTTGAAACTGACCTGCAGTCAAAGATCATATAAATTATTGAGGTCTGTGATCACGCGTGTTTTTCTTGTCTCTGTTTCTTAACCAAAACTATCCAAACGCGTTCAGGAGTAGAATGTACACGAAGGAGTAAAACCGACGATGTTTACAGGGATCACTTATAACGGTACCGTAAACCAGCAGATTATTTTCACCACATGTACCCTCACTTCCCCAGGAGCCGGGATAGCCGAATGGTAGAGCGCTGGACTTTCAGTGCTCGGGACGTGAGTTCGAATCCCGGCTGGGGCCAAATATTTGTGCTGGCCTTTTTCTCGTTGATATCACTCATAAATGGCGGAAAAGCAAGTTAAACGCCAATACACCCATCCCCACCCCGACCCGTCACTTCCCATCTCTGAATAAACTCACCAGGCGTTACGGAGGCCACTGTGGTGGTGATGGGGGGTTGACTTTTCTGCCCTTCTCCCCACCGCGACACCGCGGATACCGCCACACTGTAGTTTGCACCGGGAATCAGGTTTTTTAGCAAAACACTTTTGGAATCTGACGACACGTTTGCCACTGACTCCGCTCCTGAAATAGCAGAAATATAACGGATCTGTAATGGCAGGGATCAAATATCAAAAATGACAAGGCATCTACATGACTCTCTCTCTCTCTCTCTCTCTCTCTCTCTCTCTCTCTCTCTCTCTCTCTGTACACCTGTAATGTTGCCAGTATGGATGATATTAATTATATTCACGATATATTCACTAACCTGTGCAGTTGGCGGTTCTGACAGTCTGGCAGTAATAGACACGGTACTCTAGTATTTTCACGTTGTTGATACTACAGTCGGCTCGATCCCACAGAACCAACAAACTTCCCGCTTTCTGCACGTCTGCAAACTTCACATTGGTTGGCGGCCCTGGAACTGGAGAAAAGAAAGAGACGTCACGTGTTGCAGAATTCCGGATTTACACTGAGGAATACTCTTACTTGCTCAGTCCCTACTGGTAACGGAAAAGCTGCAACAGACGACTCCACTCCCTGTCAATCAAAAGGGCCGAACCGCCAGAATTCAGCCAATCGCGTCCCGCGGCATAATGAACACAACACATGGCAAACAGTTTGCCAGACGCTATAACGAGGGAAGCAGGTGTAGTTTGATCTGACTGTAACATGGAAAGAAAGCAGCAAGACCACTGACGTCATTACATTTTGAGGAAAAAATTTCGTCAATCTCTTTCATCCGCTTTTCCCCTAGAATGACGTCATGGACGTACTGTGTTTTGTCAGTACACGGCAGAGGAAATGGGCGGGGCTTTGGCCTCGGGGTTTCCCCAGTGGAGTCGTCAGTTACCAAGCGCACGTTGATATGCAGTGCACAAGTAAAGGGTGTTGAACTAGACTGTTTTTCCCCTGAACTGTACAGTGGTGGCAGTTTACCTTCTCCATAAAGGTAGATACATTTTGCCCAGACAATGCCACTGCTGGTAATGTTGACGCCATTTGTCACTTGCCGCGACACGCCGACCAGGAAATCCTCTTGGTTGTCGCCCTTGTTGCTGTCGTATTTCACATCCAAGATGTAGCTTGTGTTATCGGCCGGAAGTTCTTTCCAACTGGGTTTGTCCTGATCAATGCCAAACAAACCACGTGACGGGTTTAAATCGCCACTAAGAAGTCTCGTTTACCCTGGTCAAAGACTGAAAACTACTCCTGAAGTAACTACATGTTTCAATGTACAGTGCTTACCATTTCAATCTTCGCAAACTGTTTAACTCTAAGACCCCCCTCCCCCCCCCCCCCCCCCCCCCCAGGATGTGGGCCCTCCCCGCTAGGCCCCAGATCGCTGCAGACTGCATATTAGTTGCTTGAAGTGGCTTCTAGTGATCTCAACATTTCAAGTAAAATTGCGTTTTTTGGCATTGCGCTTTTAAGAGTTTAGTGGTATGTACCACGTGCTCACGTACAGCCTCAATACAAAATAGTCCACGTCACGTGACCGTGTAACAGGGAACGTGTTGGTACAGTCATGTACACGGTTTTCACGGACAGTTGGCAAAAGCAACTCTCAGAGACCTACTAACACTACACTGTTGACTGTCTGCCTAAGGCCGACTATACAGACTGTGTACGCACACTCACGAGCACATCCGGCGTCCCAAAGGAGCGGATGTCATGAATGTAGTCTACCAAAACATGAGCTGAACAGTGAACTACTGGGTACACTAGATATCATGAAACAACAACTCCAGTACATACGTCACACATTTCGTTGGTACGTGAGCCCCGGCACCATATGACGAGGTAACTGGAGGTGGAGGTCGTCCTATCTTCCTGCCCGGCCCAATGCAGAGTGAATTTCTCTGACCACTTTCTCTCTGTCTCCACCACGAAGGAGCGGGGAAGTGACGGTTCTAACACACACAGACAAACCATAATAGTCATGGACGAGTACCGTTTGGAAGATCTGGAACACTGGATCACAATCAAGGAAATCGTTTGAAAATTATTCACAGTTTCTAAAACGTTAAAGTTAAAGACATTGTTTAGTTTAGTAGCACAGGGCTTATGTTCACGGCTTATCTCCTGCTTTCTGTAAGAATAGTTTATGTAAGCATGCGCATGACGGCGTGTCTCACGCCTAGAAGCGTGGATTGGCTAGCGGTGCGATATAACCCTGTCACGTGACTATATACAGTAGTGGTGGTAATTACGAAGGGCTCGCGGCCTCCATACAAGAACTGAAAATCAAGTTAGACAAATTCAGACTCAGATAAGACAAGCGTGGTTCCCAGAGTTGCATTTCAGTCGGGTGTTGTTGAACCATTTCACATGTCAATATGGCGTTACTGTATGTGTGTGAGGCAGCCTTGCTTGTACCCGGTGATGTAAGACATAAGATATTCTGCTTGTTGCCTGTACTGTACTCACTTTCACCCAGAGAAGGGATCGTGATGGTGGAAAAGTTGCGCGACAGTTGGTTCTGTGACGTCACAGCATACACGTGGAGTGTGTAGGATCTGTCCGACTGTAATGTCAACAAACAGGAAGTGGTGCTGATGTCAGTGAAGTTGCAGTTGTCCATGGCGGGGTTGGATCTGTTGTCGCTGTTGTCGTTGTTGTCAAGTTCCACGTGGTACCCACGGAGAGGGCTGTAGCGAAGTGGCTTTGGAATATGCTGCCAACATACAAACATCTTCATAAACTCTCTCGCGCGCGCGCGTGTCTGTTGGGAGGGACAGGGGGAGGAACAACAATAGCAACTGCTTGTAATGTGAATATTTTACTGATGTAATGCGAGTTTCCCTGGAGAGAAACAATCTTCTTTCTTCTAAACTCCTGTAATGAATCACTCGCTCCAGTCAAAGGCCTGTATGAGGTTTGGTCGGGGAAGGAGCAACAGCACGTCATACAAACGATGAAACATACATGTCCATGTGAACAATTATTGATGGAAACCTGCCTTCAATGTTGATAATGATATGTGTGTCAATGTGATAACGTAGCCGGTGGTTACCTGCCAGTAGATGATGACTTTCCGTTGCTCGTCTTTAGACGGTAGATCTTTGAAACAACCGGCACATACAGCGGGACCTACTTCAGGCACTGAAACGGAAACATTGTGACGCAGACCATCAATATCAAACATAAAGTATTAGGTTTGTTTCCTACTTAGGACAGTGTTCACAAACACAACACCCATTCTCATGTCTGTGTACTGTGGAGCTGGTGTAGTGCAATCAGCCACATCTACTTCCTCGGATCGTTTCACCCCCGGGCAATTCTTACCTCACGCTGCATTGACCCGGGGCAGTTCCAGCCTCAAGCTGCTTAGACCCGGGACACTTCACACTGGAGGCGAACATCCCGCGCATTTCACCGGTACAAGTGGTACAACGGCTCAACTCACATGTACAACTCTCTTAGAATGCTCACATTGTGAGTACGAATCCAGGCTGGTTGCACAACATTTCTGTTGTTGTTGTCGTTGTTGTTGTTGTTTGTGATTGTTTGGGTTCGGTTTGGGTTGATTTTTGTGTGTGTGTGTGTGTGTGTGTTTTTTTTTTTTTTTTGGTTTGTTTTGTTTTGTTTGTTTGTTTGTTTGTTCGGGTGTTTTGTGGTTTTTTGTTTTGTTTTGTTTTTTGTTTTTTTTTTTGCCCTGTCTTTGGTATCAACGTGATGTACAAGGACGTTGAAGCCCTAAATAAACTACCAACCAACCAACCAACCAACCAACCAATATAACAGTCCACCAAGCCACCAATCTAATACAGTCAATGTCATGTAAAATCTAGTCTTGTGCTGTATCTACAACATTAATGGTCTCTCCTATTTCACTATCAACATTTGCTGGCATGTGGATTGATACCGGCAAACGTGCACTGGCACGCGTGATAATGATGTCAGCATCTTGTTCCTCTTAAACACATGCATGAAGTAGATGCTTCCCTATCGATTGTCTGTGGCAGAAAACGTCGGGACTGAAAATTCTTACAACAATGTCTCGTCTTATTATTTCTTTGTTGTTGTTTCGCCTCTAAAGTGAACTGTCATTATTATTGACCAGCATCCGCCCCTTACCAGCAGCAGCCGTCCGTTCCACTGTTTGGATCCAGTCACTGAGGAAGCCATCTTGTTCGGGTCTAACCCCGACTCTTATGGTGTAGACTGTGAACGGTGTTAAACCACACAACCGCACAAGTGCAGTTCCTTTGAATTTCTTCAGGGGCAGCTGCAAGAGAAGCAAATAGTACAAACAGACCTACACGTAACAACAACAACACACACACACACACTACATCCACCTGCAATGTATTTTCCTATCATAATTACCACCCACCCCCACCCCCAGTCCACTCCCCTCCACCCTCCCATTCGGCAACAAACAGAAAATACAACACACACACACACACACGACAAGACGAACTGATGTGGACGCTCTCTCTCTCTCTCTCTCTCTCTCTCTCTGAATTTTCTTCCTTTTGCCATACAATCTCTGTACTGATCATCATCATCATCATCATCATCGTCAACGTGTCTTGTAAGAGCACTACGTCATGAGTGATGACGAGTGTGATATGGGAAGTTACTCACAGTCACCAGTCTCTCCTTGTCCCACTCCGAGAAATACTCTACTCGTGCCAGCTTAGTCCTAGTTGACTCAGAGTGCCACCACGTCAGATCGAGACAGGTAGCAGTGTAGTTACTCACAGTCAAGTTTTTCACAGGGTCTGGTTTTACTGCAAGTGAAACTCAAACAGTAACAAGCCTGTCAGTGGGTATATAAGGTACACGACTAGGTGTTTCAAACCTCCATGTACATGTATCATACACTCGTCTATAGCATTCTGTAAGTGTGTGTTAAGAGCTATCCTAACTCGTGAACCAATTAGCCAAAGATATCTTTCCGCCTTCCCATTCGTTGTTCAGCAGTAGCCTCGCTGGGGGGTAAGTGTTCAACGACCTTCAAAATACAGAGTTATAATTGTATTACCGCTTCACTGGAACGGAGGTGGGGTGGGTGTTTGGGGGTTTAACGTCCTTTTCCACCACATACTCACTGGAACGGGGGAAATAGGAAGCTCAATAATGTAAACGTTTTGTAAACTTTTGTTTGCTGTTTACGACTGCACGTAAGGTGTGGTGTACTTTTCTGTGAAAATGATTTCCCGTGACATCATGTATCTAATGATTTCCCGTGACATCATGTATCTAATGATTTCCCGTGACATCATGTATCTAATGATTTCCCGTGACATCATGTATCTAATGATTTCCCGTGACATCATGTATCTAATGATTTCCCGTGACATCATGTATCTAATGATTTCCCGTGACATCATGTATCTAATGATTTCCCGTGACATCATGTATCCAAAGGTCAATTGGCGTCAACCTCTTACAAGCCCATAGCAAAATCCCCAAGTCTACTTAAAATCTTCACATCACTCGGAGCCTCTTCAAGCCACTAGTACACAATATGCAGCGGTCTCGGGCCTAGCGGGGATGGTCCACGCCTTGTGTAATAGTGGCTTGAAGTGGCTCCTACCGGCGTGCAGTGGCTTGTTGTTTTTAACCAGTTGTATCATATATGTTGTATGCAGGGGGTGGTGGGGCTCAGGATCTTATGAGATACACTACAATAATATTATACATGGACTGTCTTAGGAGATACACTACGATAATATTATACATGGACTGTCTTATGAGATACACTACAATAATATTGTACATGGACTGTCTTTACGCCTACCTTTTCCGTTTTTCCTAAACGTGCTCGGATAGAAAAAAATACTGTAAGTTGAGACTGACAGACAAACAGACGGACAGACAGACAGCATAAACTGAATCTCACCCAGCTTCTGTGTCTCAATGCTGAAATTTGAGGTTGCAGACACTTGTCCGACGTTGACCTCAATACGCATGGTGTATACTCCAAAGAGAAATATATCGCTGATACTGGAAGCGTCAGAAGGCCAAGTGCAGGAAGTTTTGTTGGTCATGTTCGGACATTTCTGCCACTTGCCACTGAAAATGACAAGTAGTGGAAGTGATGTCAGACACTGTACATGTACATCATTACATAAACATTGTTTCCATGAGCAGTGTATCGCTGTGTACTTCCTATATGACTTTGCTAGGAAGTGGGGAATGTTTCTTGTTTATTTTGAATATTTTACATCGAGTTATTCATGTGCTAATAGTATTGTGTTCATCTTCGCACAAATCATACATCTACCGCAAATTAAAAACCGCAATTGTAAATTCCGAAACTAACCCTTCACACCATGTGATCTTAATGTGTTCATGTCCAGTGTGTGAGAGAATGCGTGTGGTTCACGTGAGAGTATGTGCTCGGTTTAGTTTTAGGTGATTTGAGTCAATTTAGGACATATGAATCTGAGCCAGAGTGGAGAGGGTAATACTACTGTTACAAATCTATATATACAGTGTTACATCGTGTCACATGCTACCAGGACGGACTATGTTAGTCTGTTAGCTCTCCTGCTTTCACACGGAGAAGTGCTCCCGCACACTATACGCTGTGCCATGAAAAAAACAAGAGCAGCAGTTTGTCAGTCGTTGAAGCGGTTGCGACGTCAGCAACACTACTTCACTAGTCCCTCAGGTCAGTAACAACACTACTTCACTAGTCCCTGAGGTCAGTAACTACACTACCTCACTAGTCCCTCAGGTCAGTAACAACACTACCTCACTAGTCCCTCAGGTCAGTAACAACACTACCTCACTAGTCCCTCAGGTCAGTAACAACACTACCTCACTAGTCCCTCAGGTCAGTAACAACACTACCTCACTAGTCCCTCAGGTCAGTAACAACACTACCTCACTAGTCCCTCAGGTCAGTAAATCACTACTTCACCACAGGTCAGCTCTTCGCGCGTGAACGTGACAGTACACACGTTACAACTACAAAACACAAAAACAAAGTATCACAGGAAAAAAAACAACCCAAAAAACCCTACACCAAAATACTGCACACAGAGAGGGGCCACATTAACGTTGTGCCCCCCCCCCCCCCCACCTGCAAATCCGCGGTGGTGCAAGTGAAGCAACTTTGTAAATTTATCCACAGAGAGAAGTATACTTGACAACTACACGTGTCTCAAAATGACAGACGATGAAAATCATGTTTGGCCGATTAGACATAGTATTACAACTCTCGTCAGATACTAACAGGCCAAAGTTTCTGCAGAACTTTCAAACTTTGTTTTCACAACCTATCACTTGTCGGATATAATTCACTACACCCAAAAGTTTCAGTCCATATTTTTTATATTACAAATATGCTGTTTGTTGTTGTTTTGTTTTGTTTTTTGTTAACGTCCGTTTCCACCACGTAAGGGTGATATCAAAGACAAGGCAACGAGGAAAAGGCCAGAACAAGCATTTGGCCCCAGCCGGGTTATAAATATTTGCATAATTATGTATAACCATACAGTGACTGTACGAGTACAATATCATTATAAACAGTTACATACTATCCCCGTGTCCTTGGGTGTAAAGAGCTGAAACATATAGTGACCATTGAAAAAAAAAAAAAAAAAAAAAACTTTTCCGTACGAAAGGCTCCAGCTTGTATCCAAACCACTACCAGGTTTAAGTACCATAGCAATGCAGTTCGTGACTGGTAAACGGCGGATATTTATGACAGGAAGCGCGCAATACGGCCGTGTCACGCTAGTCCTAAACCACATGGACCTCCATAGCAGCATCAAACAATCACTCTAGCGGCCAACTAAATACACGTAAGAAGCAAATCAATTCAACCGTGGTTACCTGATGGTCCAGTAGAGATCCACGTGCACGTTGTTTAAGTCGTAATAGTGTTGACCCAGATCCCAGACACACGTCATCTTGTCCCAGTTGTTCACAGTACAGTTGATGGCTGTTATAGTCAGTGGCCGATCTGTGGTGGAAACACGCGACGATTTATTTATAAAGTATTTAATCCACATTACAACGTACGACGCCCCCCCCCCCCCCCCCCATCATCAGACAAAAAAAGGAGAGAAGATGAACAGGCAGTAGTTACCAGCTGGAAATGTTCAGCCCCCCAAAATTGAAAAATAAATGCAATTCTAAATTCCGAAATTTAAATAGCTGAGCTGACCCTTCGCACCACGTGATTGTAATGTGTTTATGTCCAGTGTGTGAAAGAATGCGTGTGATTCACGTGAGCGTGTGTGTTGGGTTCAGTTCGCGGCGCTTTGAGCCGATTCATGAAATTGGGCAAAGCGCCTGTACAATACTCATTATTATTATTAATTATTATTATTAGCATGCCCCTCAAAACAGTTACCCAGCATGCCCTTCAAAACAGTTACCCAGCATGCCCTTCAAAACAGTTACCCAGCATGCCCTTCAAAACAGTTACCCAGCATGCCCTTCAAAACAGTTACCCAGCATGCCCCTCAAAACAGTTACCCAGCATGCCCCTCAAAACAGTTACCCTAGTTTTATCATCTTCCTACAAATTTTCATTCGTAGACTTAATCAGAAAGGACACACATTTCATTTTTCATTATCTTCTTCTTCTTGAGTATTCTCTTATTTAAATAATATACACATTTTCTAATGCGAAATTTCACACTACTCACATTCTGCGCGCGCAAATTGATAGCCGATAATCCGGCATCGTCTTTTACAACGCAGTGTCTTCCAAGTTCCCTCCCTGTTAATCCTGCCCTCTTCTTGTCTGTCTCCTTCTCGCTCTTCTTTCGGGTCACGTGTTCTGTTCACCCGTCTGTTGCGTCTCATCTTGGTATTTCTTCCACAAGGAAACTTCCGTGTTAAGTAACAGGCGAAGGAACCACTGCCTGGTGTCGTGATCGGGTAGCGTAACCGTATGGCCGTTGGACTGATGATGTCAGTGTATTTACACGGGATCCGGTATCCGTCCAGGGTGAATCTGAAGAAAGAAGAATTTCTCTTTCTCTCCTCGGTCATGTTACAGATGAGTGTCAGGTTGTCTCCCACCACGGGACGAGGATCGTCTGGCGTCACCGCTGGTTAGGGAGGAAAGTGAAACACGCGAATATTAACAACGATGTATTTGTGCGTGGCAGTGTAGACTGTGTACACAGATGTCTGTATGAAGGAACTGGAGGGGAAAATAATAATTCACACAATAATTTTTCACAGAAAAAAATTAATATGAGATAAAAATGGATACGAGATAAAAATGAATACGAGATGCGCACAAATTTATTATTCATGGTACACCCTCGCCGGGTAAGTAGCCCTAACATCCACCCACCCACCCACCCCGCACAAATCTCCCTTCTCGGAAAATACAGTTAGTTGATCTTATCTTATCTTACCTTAGCTTATTATATCAACGTGGAATTGTGAGGCACCTAATAATAACTATTAGCTCTAGGCGTTGTACAAAGAAACAAAAAAGCAAACACACACAGTTTTTTGTAACAGAAGATAAACCTGGAGCAAAAAAACATAACTACAGACCTACGGATACGTTGCGACACTAAGAAAAGTTTGACATATCAAAATGTTTCGTCACCTCCACCTTAAACCCCCAAACACCCACCCTCAGCTCCAAGCCGTTAAACCCCCAAACACCCACCCTCACCTCCAAGCCGTTAAACCCCCAAACACCCACCCGCACCTCCAAGCCGTTAAACCATCGAACACCCACCCTCAGCTCCAAGCCGTTACACCCCCAAACACCCACCCTCAGCTCCAAGCCGTTAAACCCCCAAACACCCACCATCACCTCCAAGCCGTTAAACCCCCAAACACCCACCCTCACCTCCAAGCTGTTAAACCTCCCAAACACCCACCCTCACCTCCAAGCCGTTAAACCCCCAAACACCCACCCTCACCTCCAAGCCGTTAAACCCCCAAACACCCACCCTCACCTCCAAGCCGTTAAACCCCCAAACACCCATCCACCCATCCTCACCTCCAAGCCGTTAAACCCCCAAACACCCACCCTCACCTCCAAGCCGTTAAACCCCCAAACACCCATCCACCCATCCTCACCTCCAAGCCGTTAAACCCCCAAACACCCACCCTCACCTCCAAGCCGTTAAACCCCCAAACACCCATCCACCCATCCTCACCTCCAAGCCGTTAAACCCCCAAACACACACCCTCACCTCCAAGCCGTTAAACCCCCAAACACCCATCCACCCATCCTCACCTCCAAGCCGTTAAACCCCCAAACACCCACCCTCACCTCCAACCCGTTAAACCCCCAAACACCCACCCTCACCTCCAAGCCGTTAAACCCCCAAACACCCACCCTCACCTCCAAGCCGTTAAACCCCCAAACACCCACCCTCACCTCCAAGCCGTTAAACCCCCAAACACCCACCCACCCATCCTCACCTCCAAGCCAGGTATAATAGTAACCTGCCCAGCAGCAGCAGCGAAGGAGCAGAAAAGGCAGCAGCGTCATCAGACACTTCAAGGTCGTTTCCATGGTGACTCGATCAGCAGTTCTCACAGTCCACAATACTCGGACAGCGGACAGCCGCTAGCATGACTTGACAGGACGTGTGTAGAGAGAACGGGTCGGATGACCGTAGGACAACAAACACCAATCACTGAATGACAAATGAATCAGGTCTTCTGCTTTGCTGCTGTTGCTGTCTGTCTTGTGAACGGTCACAACACTACATCCATCAGTACAACGTGTCCTCTTACAGCGCATGCATCTGAAAAACAAATGAAATTCGTTTTGTCAAAACCACGTCAGAAAGTTAAATACTGATTTTGTCTAAATCACACCAAAACATAAAAGCCATAAACTCTATGTTCCTAGCACCGCTGAGATGAAAACCTGCCACGTTCGAAGGTCAAAGGTTGTTGGTCAAATAGAAGGATGTTTCATTTCTCCATCGCTACCGTTTTCATGACTTTGTGACTTTTAACAGTAGAGAAATACGACTGTCTTTCAACCTACGGTCCATTCCTAAACTGACTGGAACTCGAAAAATCTTCCCAAAAATAGCAACCAACCAGCGCCGTCTAGCTGGTCGTCAGTCCGCAACCAGATAACGTCGTCTGCTCAGTACGCGGTCCACTTGCAGGACAACATAATTATACGCCTGCCAGTTACCACAAAGGTGTCAGGAGCTATAGTGTGAAACAATTGACTGATTCTGATGCCAAGATTAAACACACTCGATAAAACGTCTTCCGCACGATGTTGTATGCTGCGTGTCATTAAAACATAAACCACCACCACCACCACCACCACAACCAACAACAACAACAACAACAACAATAACAACAACAACACACAAGCGATCTAGATAACGTGATCATACGAGTCACGTGATGTGGGGACGTGTGCGAAGGCCGGCACTATCGGCTTCCACAAATACAAATACTTCCGTCACAAACCAACGCAACACTACTAGACCAGTAGCAGAGAGAGATGACATCATTCTAGCCTGTCAAAGTGATGGTGTTGGTTTCCACACTATATCCTGTAACAGGATGCAAACCCACACAACATTTCACGTGAAAAAATCGATGTATCCGGCACCCAGCATAAAAGCCAATCTCCGCCATGATGCTCTTTCAAATGAAGTTAGGTGTTGTTGCAACATTTTACATGAAAACCGATCACCTGTCATGGTGAGAACATGTTCACGGTTGTGCTGCATCTGTCCATTATCATTGTGTCTTTTTCTTTTTGACATTTAGTTTTTGTAGACAAGCCGATGTCGGGCTGAAGTGCCTGTCAGCTTTCTGTGACGACAAAATGGCTCCTGAATATTTTGTTTTTGTTTTGGATTCTCTTTCTTTTTGTTTCCAGGTAAGTCACGTTAAACCCCAAACACCCCACCCACCCTCCAGGTAAGTCACGTTAAACCCCAAACACCCCACCCACCCTCCAGGTAAGTCACGTTAAACCCCAAACACCCCACCCACCCTCCAGGTAAGTCACGTTAAACCCCAAACACCCCACCCACCCTCCAGGTAAGTCACGTTAAACCCCCAAACACCCCACCCACCCTCCAGGTAAGTCACGTTAAACCCCCAAACACCCCACCCACCCTCCAGGTAAGTCACTGGCGGACTAAAATGCCTGTCAGCGTCGCCATGACAACAAAATGTGTATTGACGTTGCTCCTCTGTCCTCTTTGTTTGTTTTATTGTTGTTGATGTTATTGTAGTAGTTGTTGTTGTTGTTAATGTTGTTGGGTTTTTGTTTGTTTGTTTGTTTGTTTGTTTTCCTACATTTTTCAGACAAGCCATTGCTCAATGGAACCTGTAAATTAATTCTAACAATCCAACTTAATTTCCTTTTTTTGCACCTAAAACTGCAAGACCCACACACAAAACAAAAAAAAAAAAAAACAACACCAACAACAGGGAAACACACGGCAGATTAAAAGTGAAAGCGATTATTGCAGCTCGGTAGATGTGACGTCACCAAGTTCTGTACATACAACAGTGATAAAGCGATTATTGTAGCTCGGTAGATGTGACGTCACCAAGTTCTGTACATACAACAGTGATAAAGCGATTATTGTAGCTCGGTAGATGTGACGTCACCAAGTTCTGTACATACAACAGTGATAAAGCGATTATTGTAGCTCGGTAGATGTGACGTCACCAAGTTCTGTACATACAACAGTGATAAAGCGATTATTGTAGCTCGGTAGATGTGACGTCACCAAGTTTTGTACATACAACAGTGATAAAGCGATTATTGTAGCTCGGTAGATGTGACGTCACCAAGTTCTGTACATACAACAGTGATAAAGCGATTATTGTAGCTCGGTAGATGTGACGTCACCAAGTTCTGTACATACAACAGTGATAAAGCGATTATTGCAGCTCGGTAGATGTGACGTCACCAAGTTCTGTACATACAACAGTGATCCGAATAATGTTCCATTCGATAAGTATTCAGATAACAGCAGTGATCAAACTGCAAAGATTCAATCAACCATCCACCGCAGAGAATCACGTGCTTTTTTTGTGTACAACACAGGTTAGGAACAGTGGACAGGTTTACTCAGTTCTGAGGTGTGACACTGACGTGCCAATGTTGTAGAGCTGGATGGTCGTCAGGCAGGGCGTCCCTCTGTGACTTCCCCGATCACTCATGGGTTACCCGAACTAGATAGCCGAAAGCCACTATGGATGCTACTCTACAACTAAATGCTATATTACCACACACAGTGGGACGGACCATGAAGCAGAGGAGCTACTGACACACGTGATAACCAACCAGGACAGCTCACTCTCAGTCAAATGCAAAATGAATGACGTAACGTGTTTAGCCAGTCGTATAGCTACCACCAGTCCACCACCACCACCACCACCACCAGGGATCCGACAGTATTCACTTCATGGAGCGTGATACTGAGTCTAATAACAAATGATTATTTAAATTTCCAGTACAAAACATTCAACACTAAAGTAAAGTAAGGCCGGATGAAACATGACTGAGGCGGTAACTGGATCTGGTGCCAACAGATTCTGCTCGTTCTATTTGGAAGAAGGGCTTAAGTTCAAAGGCAGTTAGGCTCCTTATACATCCTGACAGTTTACTAAGATCACTAAGAGGCTTCCTACAGAGACATTCAGCTTGTCGCCCACAGACAGAGCCAGTAAGGAAGTTTGACAACTCTCATCTCCCGCCCAGTCTACGTTATCTTTCTGTGGGCGTCCTACTGAACGCATCTCCAACGTTATCTTTCTGTGGGCGTCCTACTGAACGCATCTCCAACGTTATCTTTCTGTGGGCGTCCTACTGAACGCATCTCCAACGTTATCTTTCTGTGGGCGTCCTACTGGACGCATCTCCAACGTTATCTTTCTGTGGGCGTCCTACTGAACGCATCTCCAACGTTATCTTTCTGTGGGCGTCCTACTGAACGCATCTACAACGTTATCTTTCTGTGGGCGTCCTACTGAAGCAGCATTGAAACAAAGTGGGTCAGCACAGGGAGTGATTCAAGACTTTCACGCATCACAAGCCTCACATGTTTTCCTCTTTCCTTAAATAACAAGTCACTTTATACCCGTATTTCGTAGCCACCATCCGTTTTCATGAAAGTAATCGAAGAAAGGCTACTTAGCAGACACATCCTTTGTTAGCACACATGATATCTCATCTACTACTTTTTGCCCCACATCCTGAACAACGCCTCGTCCTAGACTCGTGCTTACAGACGCTGCTCGACAAGCATGCTCCATCCACCCGCCGGAAAGTATCTTCTAAAAAGTCAACTTCTCCTTGGTTCAGTGCCGTGGGTCATCAGCTTCTTACCGCTAAAAGAGAGCGACGTCGAGCTGAGAGACAGTGGTTGTCCACAGGCCTTACGGTCCACAGACAAATCTTCAACGCCGCCAAGAGATGTGTCAGTCGCATCGTTCAAGCAGCCAAAACCGCCTTCTTCAGCTCCAAGATCACGGAGAGCAAGTCCTCAAAGCAGCTGTTTAACATCACCGGCAAGCTGACTGCCAGAAAGGACCCGTCCCCACTACCAACCATCTTCCCACCTGTTGAACTTCCAGATCGCTTCTCCCAGTTTTTCACAGAGAAGGTCCACACCATACGAGACAGACTTGATGGACTTGCTTTCTCACCTGCCGCAGACCCTGCCACTGTCTTTCATGGTGACTTTTGAAATGACAGAACTGGGATACTATTCTTGAGTGTGCACTGCTCTTTGAGAAAAATCGTTCACTACTCACAACACAGCAACTACTTTAGTAAGTACACCCCCAAAATATCGCTACCGAAAAAGTGCTCACTTGGATATCATATTTCATACGTACCTGGACATGCGGTGACAAGGGAACTTCACAACACCAAAGAAGCGTTTCCTGACTAAACTGTTCAGTGTTCGTAAATGTTTTCCGCGATACACGTCACCTGCAGTGACCTGATAAGTGCACAAGCATCAAATACTGCCGTTTTACAGGGTCCTTTGAATCAACGGCCAAACTGATGGCCGCAATTTTCCAGGAAGCATCATTCTGATTGGGGTAAAATTTCAGTATGTCAACAATGCATGTCTTGTCTAACAGTAACCGTATTTAGAGTTGAGTTCTGCGCATTTCTGTACCCGCAAACACGCATACTTTGTGCACACCCTCAAAAGCCCATTTATAGGGCTCATATAGTGAAAATGGCAAGATAAACGGTCGTTTTTAACGGTGACGCGGACGGAGAAAAAATTCACGGAGACCACCACAGCATTAGGGGCCTGTGTTCTACTGAAATCTGTAATAAAAAGTTAGGATCAAATTTGTTCTACCTTGTTCAGCAATTTTCCTAGCCTATACATTGAGCTGAGACGCATTGCCTCAATCCGCCACTACCTCACAGAGGATGCGACTAAAGTTCTTGTTTGTGCTTTTGTCTTGTCGAAGCTGGACTACTGCAATGCCCTCCTGGCTGGCTGCCCTCAGTTCCTCCTGAACAGACTTCAAAAGGTTCAAAATGCTGCTGCTCGCTTAGTGCTTAAAGCAAAGAAATCAGATCACGTCACACCCCTTCTTCGCACTCTGCACTGGTTGCCTGTGTCCTCTAGAATTCAATACAAGATTTCATCCCTTACATACAACTGTGTCACCTCCTCCTGTCCTCCATATCTGTCTTCTTTGCTTCAGCTTTACACTCCATCTAGACAACTTCGTTCTGCTGCTGACACTCGGAAACTCCGTGTCCCTCATGTCAAGACAAAGACCTTTGGTCAGCGTAGTTATTCATACCAGGGTCCGACTTGTTGGAATGATCTCCCAGTCTCGATCAGATATGCAGACACAAAACTATCTTTCAAAACAAAGTTGAAAACCCACCTCTTCACAGCCTTCAACCAATAACTGTTGCCACATCTTCATCTTGCTGGTCATGTGTGTGTGTGTGTGTGTGTGTGTAAGCCAGGGGCAGCCCGTGTATGATGCTGCACATCATGTGTTTTTAGTTAAATGTATGTGTGGAGGCATGTCGTGTGTGTTCTGGGTGAGTGGGTGTGCGTTCTTTGTAAGGCGCCCTGAGCTCCCGCGAGAGGGAGGGCGTCTTTTTAAGTACCCATTTTATTATTATTATTATAGACAACGTTGTCACGCGTCAAAAATCGTCAGAGTCTGGCGTCCTGTATGGGTCAAACAGATACAGATTCGACATATCACAGCAGAATGTGTGTGTGTGTGTGTGTGTGTGTGTGTGTGTGTGTGTGTGAGAGAGAGAGAGAGAGAGAGAGAGAGAGATAAAACAACTCAAAACAAGTTTGCTGTAAGCCGCCGCAGGTGTGAAAACTGCTGGACCGTGCAACACACGCCATGATTGTCGGCTGATGCACTGTTGACTGGCGTAGGGCGCCTTTTGAAAGAGCGGACAAAGGCACGTCCCCACGTCCCCATACTGCACAAGGACTGAGCCTCTATCTACTCTCTTGCACGCGCTAACTTCGTGGGTTAGTGTGTGAACAACAAAGCTGCCTATTCCAACCACCCCGTATGATTTACCTGGAAAATCTTGTCCACCCGCCACTGACTTCACTCAGCCACCCGGATGCTCGTGACTTTCACAGTATTGTACACGTATACTTCACCGAACCAGGTAGGGTTTTCTGTATACGTGTACATTATCATTTGCCTTGTGCATGCAAGTAGGCTGCTTGTTACTGCGTCTCACCACCAGTCGGGACAAGAGCTGAACTCCAGACCCACTGACACACGCATGTGTACTACAGTTACAGGGCATCACAGCAGATCACTTGTCATGTGGAAACAGTTGTTTAGAAGGGGCATTATACAGCCGGGGAACACAGCCCCGGGGCACATAAACCTGGAGGACACGGACCTGGGGAACATAGACCTGGGGAACATAGACCTGGGGAACATAGACCTGGGGAACACAGACCTGGGGAACACAGACCTGGAGGAACATAGACCTGGGGAACATAGACCCGGGGAACACAGACCTGGAGGAACATAGACCTGGGGAACATAGACCTGGGGAACACAGACCTGGGGAACACAGACCTGGGGAACATAGACCTGGGGAACACATACCTGGGGAACATAGACCTGGGGAACATAGACCCGGGGAACACAGACCTGGGGAACATAGACCTGGGGAACATAGACCCGGGGAACACAGACCTGGAGGAACATAGACCTGGGGAACATAGACCTGGGGAACATAGACCTGGGGAACACAGACCTGGGGAACATAGACCTGGAGGAACATAGACCTGGGGAACATAGACCTGGGGAACACAGACCTGGGGAACATAGACCTGGGGGAACATAGACCTGGGGGGAACACAGCCCCGGGGCACATAAACCTGGAGGACACGGACCTGGGGAACATAGACCTGGGGAACATAGACCTGGGGAACATAGACCTGGGGAACATAGACCTGGGGAACATAGACCCGGGGAACACAGACCTGGAGGAACATAGACCTGGGGAACATAGACCTGGGGAACATAGACCTGGGGAACATAGACCTGGGGAACACATACCTGGGGAACACAGACCTGGAGGAACATAGACCTGGGGAACATAGACCCGGGGAACACAGACCTGGAGGAACATAGACCTGGGGAACATAGACCTGGGGAACACAGACCTGGGGAACATAAACCTGGAGGAACATAGACCTGGGGCACATAGAGCTGGGGCACATAGACCTGGAGGAACACAGACCTGGGGCACATAGACCTGGAGGAACACAGAGCTGGAGGAACACAGACCTGGAGGAACACAGACCTGGAGGAACACAGACCTGGAGGAACATAGACCTGGAGGAACATAAACCTGACCTGGAGGAACATAGACCTGGAGGAACATAGACCTGGAGGAACACAGACCTGGAGGAACACAGACCTGGAGCACATAGACCTGGAGGAACACAGACCTGGAGGAACACAGACCTGGAGGAACATAGACCGGGGGCACATAGACCTGGAGGAACATAGACCTGGAGGAACATAGGCCTGGAGGAACATAGACCTGGAGGAACATAGGCCTGGAGGAACATAGACCTGGGGCACATAGACCTGGAGGAACACAGACCTGGAGGAACACAGACCTGGAGGAACACAGACCTGGAGGAACAGACCTGAGGAACATAGACCTGGAGGAACACAGACCTGGAGGAACATAGACCTGGAGGAACATAGACCTGGAGGAACATAGACCTGGAGGCATATGTCTGACCCCGCCTTGAAGTAGTACACGGTACTAGACATGTGGAAAGATGGGGATTTTGTCAGCTCCGAGCTCCGAATAAATCACCCCTGGCTATCTGCACTGACAAAACAACTGACACGGGTCCGTTAGGACACGACAAATGACAGCCTTCTGTGGACCGTCGTTGCAAACGCACGCGCCAAAATATACGTCACATTCCCTCGTACGTCATATCCCGTTCGTACATACACATTCTTTGACAATTAATTTGGTAGTTGATATTCATACGCTCGGGTGCTTGGCAGTCTCTGATTACGAAAGATTTGAAGCCTACACCGTTCAGCACTCAGCCCGGCGAACAATCACGTACTCTCTGTTTGCGCAACGCACAGGGCACCTCAGTTTTGAGTTAAATTATTCGGACTTAGTTCTGATCTGTCTTCTACTTGCGGGTAGCTGTGACGCTAGGATGTGGGGAGAGTTGATGTGTAATCATATTCAGTTAGAGCCTCGCGCGGCGGGCTAACAACAAAGGCAGTTTACGTGCTCGGTGCTGATTCATCATGTACACCCCCCCCCCCCCCAAAAAAAAAAAAAAAAACTATAATCAGCATTCACTGATTCAGTTCTGCCGAGTTAATGAGCAAACGACTCAATGTCTCAGGAGCTTGGAACATGAAGTGTAATGACATATCTCAGTCATCCGACAAAATGCAGCAATGTATTGATCACGTGCAATATAAATACAGCTGTCCTGTATTTTAATGTGCGTGTTATCACATTTACATACAGTTCAGTGCGTACACACACACACACACACACACACACACACACACACACACACACACACACACACACACTGAACAATACAAGTATACAACACGTCAGTCACGATATCGTCACAGTGCACCGACCGTTTCATTTTCATACTTTACTGACACAACCCGTATCTGACAAACAACCCAGTTCACGCTAGTCGACAGCGCCTCAGTAAGCGCCACACTGCGAAATGCGTCTTTCCGCGACAAGACTCGATTTTGGGAAATGACGAAATGTTTGGCCACACACTGAATGCGAAAGATGGCCCGCCCTCACACCGAATAACCAGTCTGTATGCCGGCAACTCTCTACATACATCACTGTGTCCACGAAAGAGAGAAATGATGAAATACCCTGTTCATATGACATCATACACAATTCCCGTCCGCGAAATTAGACTACATCAGTCTGACACATACAAACTCTCTGGAGAACTAGCAATGGGTTGATCGAATAGCACTCCTGAACTGGTATCCTACGCAACAAGCACTTTTCCCGGAAAGCATTAATGTGTTTATTACTGCGAGCAACTACTGCGTGTCCAAACTGAAACCGAGAGAATCCCAAGACCTGACAACACTGCACCGGCAGATGAAATCAATACACGTATAGTCATTCACATGTCACTACGACTTGCGTAAGAACGACGTGGGTCAGTCATTGGGGTGTACAGTCAAACCCGTCTGAACACACGTACCACTCAAAGTAACAATATGACTCATGATATATATTATGCGTCCAAACACACCAACGTCGAAGGAAGAATGTTTGCCGAATATGTTGCAGTGAAACTTGTGTTCAAAAACTGTGCCGCAGCCGGTGTATGGAGTGAAAACGTGACAGGCGTGGGTCCGCGCGGGCATGACAGCGTTCAGCGAGTCAGTATGCTTGTTATAATTATAGCAGCCCGCTCACGAACACAGTATTGTGGCCGTAACTATTAACTCTCCTAATCACGAACACAGTATTGTGGCCGTAACTATTAACTCTCCTAATCACGAACACAGTATTGTGGCCGTAACTATTAACTCTCCTAATCACGAACACAGTATTGTGGCCGTAACTATTAACTCTCCTAATCACGAACACAGTATTGTGGCCGTAACTATTAACTCTCCTAATCACGAACACAGTATTGTGGCCGTAACTATTAACTCTCCTAATTAATATGAACAGTTGTCAACACGTCACACTGTCCACAGGAAGCATTACTCCAGTCACACACAACACGGAGTGCAACAGTAATACTATTATTATTATTATTATTATGAAGCACCATTGTCGGCTTGTCAACAAACATTGCGAGTGATGGCGTGGTTAAAACACCCTGATAGTGTCATCGCGGCCCCAGCGGACAGGTGAGTAACTGGTCGGTAACCGTACGATAAACGTGGTGACGATCCGATAGTTGAATAGTGTTGTCGTTGTGCACCCCCCCCCCACCCCCCCCCCCCCCCGGCCCGACCTTCTCCCCTGCAACCTCTCCCCCCCCCCTCCTCCCACACACACACCCCACACGCATACCCTTCCCAACCCAACCACAAATCCTAACCCACCCCATTCTTCTTTGGCACGGTCTTCTTCTTTTCATGAGATCCGACACAAACAAGGTAGCACGGCAGCTCTAAATTACAATATCCGCAACGGCCTCACGCAGTTTCTTCATGGGGATCAGTTACATTTGTCGGTTTTGATGACACAGGTGGCGTGGCAAATCTACACACACACACACACACACACACACACACACACACACAGAGCGAGAGAGAGAGAGAGACAGGGGACTAAATACACGGGTACACGTAACTTCACGTAACTCAGTTGAAATCCTAGCCTCGTCCGGTCTGTCCTTTGATTATGACTGTCGGAAAAGTTGGGCTGGGGAATATGCTACAGCCGGGTATGTGTCGGTTTGGTAGTAAACACATCGCTATATGCTACAGCCGGGTATGTGTCGGTTTGGTAGTAAACACATCGCTAGTTCACTTACATTGTCTTCTATTGAGAAAGTGAAGTGAGTGTTACACAGGTCACTATAACCTACACGGCCACTGCGTCAACAATTGTCAGTCAGGTAGTACATGTACATTGCAGTTAGCTGTGACACTCTTATCATGTGTCCTACCGCTCACCTCTCGCTGGCCAGAATTATCACCACTATATTGACACTGGCCGGCTCAGGTAAGGCACGCCAGAGGGGAACTAGAGAGAGAGAGAGAGAGAGAGTCTCAAATCGTGAAACTATAATACTTTTTAACTTCTCTACTTCAGTCCGAAAACATAACCTTTCCCCTGAACAACAAAGCAAAAGCAAAAATTCCAGTACATACCTCACCTTGGATTCACTCGAGCAATGGCCGTAGGTCGCTGAACGCGGGTAGCGACGGAAATCGGCAGTTCCAAGAACCGTAGTGGCGTCACACCCACTTTCGCGGGCCGCTTGCGCTAGGCCTATCGCAGTGTCGTCTGCGCCCGCGGACAGCTTGGCACGCGTGAGGACGGATCGTATTGGTACACACTTCATGCAAACTGTTTTGTTCATCAGTCAGTCAGTGGCGTCACTTTTTCTGAGAGTTTCCCTCCAAGTTATCACCGCCGGCTTGTGTTACTGAGAATGAAGATTTCAAGTGACCGAACTGATTCTGTGGAATAACAACTTGATCAGTCTCCGTCGTCACGTGACTGAAAACTGAGCATTGCCGCAGTTTGCAGCCACTGAATGTACGTGTGTCCACTCTAAGGTGCCGGCGACTGACTTGACATTCGTTCTCACTGACTGAGTGCCGTTGGGTATGGCCTCATAAACTGAATGGTTTGATTAGTGTTTTACAACGGCGGTCGACGGTGTGCGGCCATTCCTTCAGTTTTTTGTTCAGTCGGAAGTTGAAATCTATCGTAGTCTGAGGCAGCTCGTCTCGGCTCCTCAGTGGACATGGTCGACATTAACACAGGAAGCTTTTTTTGTCCACACCGTCAGATATTTATTCTCGTAAAAATAAAGTCCACTTTCAGTTTTAGTCGGTGAAATTAACTGATAATCTCAAACAGATGATCACTTGTTACCAGCACACACCAGTTTTTCACAGAGTTCAGGACGAACGAAAAACTACAGATGTTCAGTCACTGATCCGACATTAGTCTAATTCTGCACCCGGAACATTGTGCGTATCTCGTCCCAACACCCACCCGCTCTGACCCAGCTTACCGAGGAAATCCCGCAGAAGTCCACACTGATGTCATCTCCATAATACTTCCTACTCTACACTGAAGGCCACAGTGTATTCCCATTGATCCTGCAACCTATATTACAGGCTCAAGATGCGAGCTGAAGTGAGAGGGGGCCGGCGGCGGGGTGGTGTGGGGCGGGGTGGGGCGGGGCGAGGGGGAGGGGGTTCAGATGTAACTTAGGAAGTTATAATTATCATATTCAGTACCAGTTATAAAGTGACGTTCCAGCTGAACATAACTACAAAGCTGCTACCTCTAAAACTGAAGGAAAAACAAGGAGGAATGACCCCATCCCAGAAAGTTGTTTCTCCAAATTAATGCTATTTTGTCTGTTTTGTTGTTATTGTTGCCGGCGTTTTGTTTGTTTGAGTTGTTGTCTTCTTCTTCTTTCTCTGTTCAAGTCTGTATGACCGATCAAGGCACTAGATCCGCTACGCTATAGCGGATCTACAATCTTAGGGAAGAGAGAGAGAGAGTTGACGTCAGCCTGACGCAGGTCACTTGGTCTGACAGCGGATGCTTGTTCCTGTCTTGTGATTTCCTAGGCAGGGCGTCCCTCTAATCGAGGTCACTTCCCCGATCACTCATGGGTTACCCGAACTAGTGATTTCCCTGCTGGTGTTGTGACTTTCCCGACTGAATTAATTTTTACAAAAGGCCTGGAAAATGTAGAGGGCTGGTGAAACGTGGACTTGAATACCTTGGATTGCGCTTACGAAAAAACTAGAACTCTTTGGACAGTTATGTATATATATTACTTTATTATCCCTTTCGGGAAATTCGGGCTGCCTCCCCCCGGGGGAAGCGCGTCGCCGCGGTGCAACGCTACCCAATACCTATCCTATATTTTTTACAATTTTGCTGAGGGAGGAAAGCCGGATAACCCGGATAGAAACCCCCGATGAGCAGCCCCTCAGCCAGGAAAAACTGGTATCACATATCACAAGCTCGACCTGGGCTCGAATCCCCGCTTCATCGCAAAATGACTGATTTCTTTAAATGGGCGATAACTCTTTTAAAAATGCGGCAAGAGAAAAATCGTGAAAAGTCGGCCTGGAAAATATGACTGGCCATTTCATCTCAAGATAAACAGCCCTCCAACAAAGTGGTTCAGGAGATGGCAATGATTACAGACCCCCCCCCCCCAAACACACACACACACAAACACACGCGTGCCACAACTCCCGCCAAAAAAAAAAAAAAAAAAATGCAGCGGCATAGTGTGCACGCAAGGTGTCTGTGACGCAGATTTCGTTACGTCACTGTCTGCATGAAAGTATTATTGTCTGGAGAAACGTCACAGTCTTGTTTTTTATCACTGAAACTTGCTGCTGAGCGCACGAAATCTGCCCCATCCCTTAAAAATCACCACCCAAAACAACAACAACAGCAACAACAACAACAACAACAACCTCAAGCGCTCACTCAGTTTTCTGGGTGTTGAGCCACTCTACGTACAGGCTATAAATAATTATAAATAAGTGCAAATCTGTGAGTCTCGCCCGCGGCTCGCACTGGCCTGTGATGTCACAGCTTTACCTAGTGACTGTTTTGAGTGCACACATCTTCAGTTGTACCCACGACCCGGGCCTAGAGCCTTTAAATCGGCATTCGGCCACTGATTGGCTGCCACACGGGGTGATAATCAGTCGTGTATAACAGCGTTATAACCCACTTATCCCTGGTGCTGGCACTGCCCAGGGGCGTAGGAACCACGGGGGCCCTGGGGGCCCAGGCCCCCGTTCGATTTTTGGAAGGGGGGCCCGAATATCTTTGGGCCCCCCCCCTTGCTTTTGATAAGAGGAGAGGGGGCCCAACAGTGGTGGGGGCCCACCAGTGGTGGGGCCCCCCTGCTCTGCTGTCGCAGGACACAGTCCTTGGCAGTCCACACACACACACACACACACACACACACACACACACACACACACACACACACACACACACCCTTCTTCACCCCGGCCGTATGGCTCACCCGACTGAGTGGGCCCCCCTTCCTCTCAGCATCTTCCTACGCGCCTGGTCACTGTGCAGGTGTCTAAGTGGTGCAATGCCAGACACCACCAAAACAACTCAGAACGATCTGTGAACTTGGGTATATCGGAGAATGGGCCTTTAGGTTTTGCCCCTTTTAAATTTGTGCGCAGTGTTGTTTTAAAAAAAAAAGGCAATTTGGGGCTGTTTCTTGGCTTTGTAAATAAAATCCATGCCATGTAATAGTGAAAACAGTGAAAAAATGAGCCTGGCACTGATGTGGACTGTTTGTATTCATGCGCGGCTGGCACAAGAGCTAGCAGCCGACAGAGGAATGAGGGGGTCGGTGTTAGCCTTGCAAGAAAGAGGAATTTTGGAATTTGTTTCCATTTATCCTATACACGAGTCTTTGGCTGCTGGACTTTTGATGAAGTTTTAAGCATTTTTTGGGTGTCCTGAACTGCATTGTGTTGTATAGGAATATATAGCAGGTTGTTTGTGTTTGTGTTTGTGTTTAATCCGTATCTGTAATGTATAGCCCGTATGAGGAGACCGAAAAGAACTGTTTATACACAGAGTTCGACATCCCAGGTTCCCAAGCCCATAAACACAGATTAAGACGTAGAACCACCAGACATAACCGTTTGAATGCATACGCTTTCAACATCAGCAAATATCAGCACAGTGAATACTGAGGGTGTAAGCAAATACAAGAAGGCAGGGGGGCCAGGGCTCATGGATACACATTTTGAAGAGTTGAATAAGTTAGATTATGAATGTCATTCACTGCGTGGAGGCTGAGATATAATTTTCAGTAAATATTGCGACAGATTTCTTTCAGTGTTGCAATGCATACAGACCAAGGGCACGGAAAGCCCGGGGGAGAGGGTGTGTGTGTGTGTGTGTGTGTGGGGGGGGGGGGGGGTAATCAAAATGGACGACCTTTTTCCGTTGCTGTGTGGCTTTGAAAGTTTCGACAACGATTGCTCTCGTCTAAAGCCGATGTTTTAAAACATGAACATATACTGACACGTCTTTAGATTGTAGTCAAGTATTAGTACATGTCGGTTTCTGGGTGGTAAACGGCCCCTACCTGTCTTTCGAACCGACAATTGAAAATCCAAAACCCTCTCTCTCTCTCTCTCACGCACTGACAGCTGGAACTACATGAGAGACTGCAGAGGGTTCAGAACTATGCAGCACGCATTGTCCTCCGTAAGCGCAAGTTCAACCACGCAAAACCCCTACTCAGGCAACTCCACTGGCTACCCGCAGGGGCGTAGAAACCACTGGGGCCCAGGGGGCCAGGCCCCCGTTCGATTTTTGGAAGGGGGGCCCGAATATCTTTGGGCCCCCCTTGCTTTTGAAAAGAGGAGAGGGGGCCCACCAGTGGTCCCAAAAGAGGAGAGGGGGCCCACCAGTGGTCCCCCCCCCCCCTGCTATGCTGTCGCAGGACACAATCCTTGGCAGTCAAAACACACACACACACACACACACACACACCCTTCTTCATCCCGGCCGTATGGCTCACCCGACTTAGTGGGCCCCCCTTCCTCTCAGCATCTTCCTACGCGCCTGCTGCCATACACACAACGTGTCAATGAGTAAAGGGCACCTAATTGACGGTGGGTCGGTCATGACTTCAATCAGTGACATAATCATAATTACTATACAGCACGCCCGCTCCTTTCAGCAATCAGTGACTTTATCATAGTTACTATACAGCACGCCCGCTCCTTTCAGCACTCAGTGACATAATCATAGTTACTATACAGCACGCCCGCTCCTTTCAGCACTCAGTGACATAATCATAGTCAGTTACAGCATGCCCGCTCCTTTCAGCACTCAGTGACATAATCATAGTCAGTTACAGCATGCCCGCTCCTTTAGGGAAACAGAAGGAGTACTACGCACTAGTGAATTTCCGGCAAAGTTAGACTCCGGGCTGACCCCAGTTCATGCAGAAACCCTGTCAATTCAGTGACTAGAGACGGGGTCAAATATGTGTATCATCAGTTGCAACCCGGGGCCAACTGATTTCCCCTGCAGAAGGAAATTTCTCTAAAAGGTCGACTCCGGGGGATTTTCCCTCACATGATTAAGTTGACTGCGTCACTCCGGAAATGTGAGGGGGCGGGGAAAGAGGGCGAAGTGTGTGGGGGGGGGGGGGGGGGCGGGGGGGAGGGGAGCCGACGAGTTTGTTCAACTGAATGCAACAACGAAATTATTATTATTATTTTTTTTTAATCTCTTGCAACCAAGGTAACATAATTATATATATAGTTATTCAGGCTCTACAACGCGCAGTAGGCCAGTAATGGGAGAGCACCCACGGCCAAACAAACGTTGTGTGTATGAGTTGCTTCCCATGGCAAGTGTCCGAAAATCGCTGACATTGTTTACCTAGCAGCGAATCAAGTTGCTATTGATTAAATGTCAGTAAGGTGTTTTGTCAGTCCACACAATAGTAATAAAACCATCTCCAACACCGGCCCCCGTAGTGTAGTGGTTAACACTTCGGATTATGGACCGGGAGACCCGGGTTCGAATCCCAGCCGAGTCAAGCGGGATTTTTCCTACCTAGGTCGGCTCCTACCCAGAGCGGGTGTGCTATGGGCCCGATGGGGAGGCTGTTGCCACACAGCCGAGTTTCACCCACTTCACGGGTGCGACTTTGGGGGTGCTTCCCTTAGTATGACACGTCTTATGATGTGGATGATTACACGGCCGGCACCGCAGGTGCCGTAGTTCCCGGGCCTGGTTAATGCCGGGATATTTATGACAGGAAGCGTGGAATGCGGCCCTGTCTCGCAGTCCCAAACCACATGGACCTCCATAGCATCATCTTACTATCATCCTCATCTCCATCATCATGCATAATAAAAATTGTCCCAGCTTCCGAGTCCTCCGTGGGTTCCACCCATGACCTGGTAGGAACACCACTGAAGCTGGCAAAGAGTTGGGGCAGCAAAAAAAAAAAAAAAAAAACATCTCCAACTGCATGTGTGTGTGTGTGTGTGTGTGTGTGTGTGTGTGTGTGTGTGTGTGTGTGTGCTGGTGTGTATGTGCCGGCCACCGTGACGGTGTCAGTGCCGTTGCCGCACGGCCGGTGTCAGTGTGTGTGTGTGTGTGTGTGTGTGTGTGTGTGTGTGTGTGTGTGTGTGTGTGTGTGTGTGTGTGTGTGTGTTGAGCTACACTAGTGTGCCAGCTGAGATCAAAGACTGGTTGTCTACCGTTTGACGTTGGGTGAAGCCGCCGGCGGCCGCGTGGACTGACGTGACTGAGACGGGACTGACGATGGTTGACTGGACTCACAGTGGTGTAAACTACGTAGTCATTAGTAGTGAGGGTCCGTCACACTGATCATACTACATCATATTACATGCATCATATAACCACCTGCCGACACCCACTCCAGTTCAATCTACATGCACACAGTAACCGTTGTGCGTGTCTCAAGTTGTCCGTCTTGAGCCGCCCGACCCTCACCTAGTCAGTCCTCACCCTCACCAGTACCTGTCCTACTCATTGTAATGGGACTTATACCATAGGTTCTACTACCACTATACCAATCCATGTGTACCGGTAATGACTTGTACTGAAGACTGAACAACTAGCGACAAGAACAACACCGTCACGGTCTGTTGAGTGTTACGCCCTAGTTGCGTCCGGCACTACCACACGATACCGACTGATCCCGTTTGACCGTGCGGTGATCTAAAGAATCTGCCATTAGCTTCTTCAGCCGGTCACACTGAGACTCGAGTTCTGTTTACTATAGTAGGTTCTACCAGAGGCCATACACAGAGAAGTGTATACTGTAGGTTCTACATGACCTTCTTCCCAGCTGGGCGGGGTCTAGGGGACATAACACGTCAGTGTCACGTAAACCTCAGTGGTGGGCCTTGTACCAGTGATCGACTCTTGGGTTTAAACTGGGAAGTATCAGGTTCACATATTTGTAGCTTCCCGTGGATAAAACCGGCCACTGAGATTACTGAACATAACTGCCGCGTCTGTCTAATGTGCCAAACAATAAAAGCATTGAATTTAATCAGCGCATTGTCATGGATGAGCCACAGTATCACACATGCACCAACCACAGACCAAAACAAGAAGTCTGTGGCACCAACCCTGTCTGGTTCTGCCACGGTTCTGCGTGTAGCGACTGTATTGTTTCGCGAAAAATAGTCACGGTTTCCCCTCTCCTGTAATCGAGGGTCACCCAGGATATGTCTTCCCCGAACACTCATTGGTTAGCCCGAACTACGCGAAAAACTGCTTTGTTGTGAAAAAACTGCATTTTTGTCTGCTTTCGCCAATCATAAAAAACCCACCTCCGAGGTCCGTCAAGCTTTTCACACGAGCAGTTTGCCGTTGACTCTGTGCCTCTGTCTGTCATTGTATATGTGCATCAGGCCGGTGCGTGTGTGTGTGTGTGTGTGTGTGTGTGTGTGTGTGTGTGTGTGTCTGTGTGTGTGTGTGTGTGTGTGTGTGTGTGTGTGTGTGTGTGTGTGTGTGTGTGTGTGTCTGTGTGTCTGTGTGTGTGTGTGTGTGTGTGTGTGTCTGTGTGTGTGTGTGTGTGTGTGTGTGTGTAGCGCTATGAGTTGCTTTGCTGCGAGAATAAGCGCTAGATAAGTACTGTTTATTTTTATTATTTTATTATCAGTCCTAATAAAAGAAGAGAGAGAGAGAGAGTGTTTAGGAGTTGAACGTCTTTTACCACGCCGTATGCCGGGTGACTGATATCAAAGACTGACGAGCAAACCGGCGCCGGCGGAAAAAAAGGCCAGCACTAATTATTTTGGCCCCAACCGGATTCGAACTCACGACCCGAACATTTAAAGCGCAACGCTCAGCTACTCTGCCACCCCGGCTCCTCACTGAGAGAGAGAGACAGAGAGACAGACAGACAGACAGACACAGACAGACAGACAGAGAGCGTTGCGATGCATGGTCAGTGTTGGATGGTTACAGTATTTGTTTGATCTCAATTATTGTGTGAGTGAAGTGTTGTCAGTGCTCTAGAAGGTGTATCAGTTTTGCCCTTCAAGTTTTCCTACAGAGTGTAGTAGGAAATTGACCGTAATGACAAGTATCAGGACATTTGAAATCATTATCCCTGGCACAACGCTACTCCCCTCAGTCCATTGTTCCGCTACAATAATCCGTTTTTCTGCTCGCACGCCTGGCCCTGTGTCGACACCACGCTACAAACCAACCAATCGCCTTGCAGGCTGTTCCACAAACCTGGCAGACACTATAAGAGATCCACGGAAGCATAGTAATGGGTGAACAACAACCCGCATGGACCGATTATAGCGCGAGTGTTAAGCGGGATACAATCCGCCAGTGCACTACCAGGTGTGAGAGGGGAAAGCAAGAGTTGGGTTTTTTTTAACATTACCACGACAGTTGTTATTGTTTTGTTTGTTTTTTTCAACCAACATGATCAGAAACATGTGATTGTAAGAGTGTGAGTGACTCGGCCGCACACCGTGACAACTGTAATTGACAGGTGAGTGTAAACCTGTTACAGACAATGTAGGCACAGTCAGTGAATGCACACAGAGAAAGAAAGCTTAATCAGCACGACAACAGCGCTGAAGCATTAACAGTGTGACAGTGCGTGTATACATCCTGTAGAATATGGATGTGCCTATATGTATGCTTATGTATGTGTCTGTATATGCATAAGTATTTACATATGTATGTATGTATGTATGTATGTATGTATGTATGTATGTATGTATGTATGTATGTTTGAGTACGCGTGTGTATATCGATATATGCGAGGGGTGTGTGTGTGTGTGTGTGTGTGTGTGTGTGTGTGTGTGTGTGTGTGTGTGTGTGTGTGTGTGTGTGTGTGTGTGTGTGTGTGTGTATGCACCGCAATTGTGGTACTTTAAATTGTGTGTGCTCAAAAACTAGAAAAACAACATGAAAACTGTGAAGGGGTGTGGGTGTGGTATCAGTAGGGGCATGACCGATTTGGGAAAATTGTAAACCGCTTAATATATCATTCACCTGATATTAAGGTCCACATACCAAACACATCTGGCAGTCACGTGGCAGGTCGCGCTCCAACAACACTTGCGTGTAGCATGTAGTGTACGTGTAGTGTGTAGTTGGCGTGTAGTGTGTAGTGTACGTGTAGTGTGTAGTGTACGTGTAGTGTGTATCTGGCGTGTAGCGTGTACTGACATGTTTAGTAATGTGTTGTCCGCTCTCAGCATAATCCTAGTGTGATTGATGGAAATCCCCGGCAAAACGAACACCTCCATTTTGTGAAATCCCACCTTCACCCCCACTCTATCACGCTTACAGCTTTACAACAATTCCCCTTCACCCCCACTCTATCACGCTTACAGCTTTACAACAATTCCCCTTCACCCCCACTCTATCACGCTTACAGCTTTACAACAATTCCCCTTCACCCCCACTCTATCACGCTTACAGCTTTACAACAATTCCCCTTCGCCTAAATCCCACCTTCACCCCCACTCTATCACGCTTACAGCTTTACAACAATTCCCCTTCACCCCCACTCTATCACGCTTACAGCTTTACAACAATTCCCCTTCACCCCCACTCTATCACGCTTACAGCTTTACAACAATTCCCCTTCGCCTAAATCCCACCTTCACCCCCACTCTATCACGCTTACAGCTTTACAACAATTCCCCTTCACCCCCACTCTATCACGCTTACAGCTTTACAACAATTCCCCTTCACCCCCACTCTATCACGCTTACAGCTTTACAACAATTCCCCTTCGCCTAAATCCCACCTTCACCCCCACTCTATCACGCTTACAGCTTTACAACAATTCCCCTTCACCCCCACTCTATCACGCTAACAGCTTTACAACAATTCCCCTTCACCCCCACTCTATCACGCTTACAGCTTTACAACAATTCCCCTTCACCCCACTCTATCACGCTTACAGCTTTACAACAATTCCCCTTCACCCCCACTCTATCACGCTTACAGCTTTACAACAATTCCCCTTCACCCCCACTCTATCACGCTTACAGCTTTACAACAATTCCCCTTCACCCCCACTCTATCACGCTTACAGCTTTACAACAATTCCCCTTCACCCCCACTCTATCACGCTTACAGCTTTACAACAATTCCCCTTCGCCTAAATCCCACCTTCACCCTCACTCTATCACGCTTACAGCTTTACAACAATTCCCCTTCGCCTAACTCCCCCCCCCCCTTTCCCCTGCGTCTGAGCCCCTACTGATTGTGGACAAGGGATAAAACCAGCCCAGGCCAGAAATGTACGCGCTTTCTTTGTGTCCAGAATCCGGTGCTAGTGATACCTGGTTTATCTGTGACAACCAGCTTCATCCCATACTGACTGCTAACCCCGCCTACAGTGCTAGTCACTAGTCAGTCAACAAGCCTGACACTTGCCGTGTGATTTGTCAAACTGAATCCGGTTCAAATAACGAAGTACATGTGTATCACTCACACGGGATTTGAGGAAAGCCTTGTGTGCTACCCACCAGTTTGGTAGCACTCCATGGAGACTGTTGACGGATGCACCTGACCACGACGTCAAAACGACGAGCGTCTCAGATTCTATCGTCAGAGATCCTGTTTAGATAATTATCTTAACATGCAATCTGCAGTACATGTTGCCCAAAGTCACCTAAATAAGAACGAACGATTTTCAAAGTGCCAGCAAGAAAAACGTATTAATTCTATATTACCAGCAGACATGGCAGTGAGTCAGCAAACACTAAGTTAGGTCTTAGCTGATACCTTTGTTCTCCTTTGTAGTCGGCAAATTGGGTGTCACGTGACAGGTAGAACGCTAGGTACCCAGGGTGGTATGACGTAAGCATACATTTCGATCACATCCTCCCATCGACGGCCCACAGGAGTCCAAACTGTTGAATCGTAAGTATCCCAGTTTTATCGACAGACAAACAAACAAAGAAAAACTCCGAAGCAAGGCTGATTATGAATATTGAAACTGATTGGACAGTCAGTCACTGCTGGAATGTGTAAATCATTGGCAGGTTTGTGACAATGAAGCAACGCGTTACAACTGATACAGCTTGGCCATTTGAAAAGAGGGTGCATGTGTACATACCCGTACAACTGGTTCTATTTCAGGGTGGGCTCCGTGCAGAAGAGCTGACCGTGGTTAAGTAGCCGGGGTTTAACCTAACTGCCGTAATCCGGATCAAGCCAGACTGTGACCTTGAGAGGCCAGTGAGAGTGAACCGTGTATCGTGAACGTGAGCAAGTTTCTCTGTAATTAACCCGGCTACCCTACCCTAGGGCCCCTTCTCTATCTTTTCCGATGGTCTGTCGTACGAACCATGATCAGTAAAGTGTGGGCTCATGCTACATTTTGAACTCTGTATACAGCATCGCCCAAACCATACGACAGTGAGTAGATACTAGCACCGGTTACAGAATTACGTCATGTGGACGTCGTGTGTGAACTCTCTCTCTCTCTCTGATAGATAGTCTTAAATTGAGATATCCGTAGCGCTGTCTCTGTATTTGTTGTTGTTGTTGTTGCGTGCGTGCGTGCGTGTGTGTGTGTGTGTGTGTGTGTGTGTGTGTGTGTGTGTGTGTGTGTGTGTGTGTGTGTGTGTGTGTGTGTGTGTGTGTTTCCCTCTCTGATTTAACGGACCCAGTGATTGCTATTTGAGAAATTACAACACAGGCCAATACATTTGCGCTACTTCCTTTTTGGAGAGATGCGACAGGTTTAAAACTCAGTCCCCCCCCCCCAACCATGCCCCCCCCCCCCCCCCTCACCCTCTCCCCCTCCCCTCCATCCCCCCCCCCTCTCCCCCTACACACCCTCCCTTCTCTGCCAACAACACCACACCATGCCGCCATCAACAGTTTTTCAGTAAACACACGCAATTATGACTCAGTTATCAGTCCTTCTTCGTCTTGTTGTTCCCGTCTTCCTGTTCCCTGTCTCCGAGCACGACAACGTTACGTGCCGCACGGCGCTCATAATGGCGCTGGTTCCAGCTGACGAAGTCTGTCAGGATTCTTTGTTGTCCAGTTTTGTCGTCAGTGTTACCGAGCAATCACCCGATACGCCCGCTGTTTGCAGCGCTTTTCAAAAAGAAGTTTTGGGGGTGGGGGGGGGGGAGGTCGGGTGGAATGTAGGGGTGGCACAATGACACAGTCACACGAGGTGATGTGTTGGTGCTGCCAAACGAACAACAATGACAGTCACGAGAAATCCGACCCACGTTCTGTATGTAGGCCTTGCGTTGGCGCTTGGTTGGCCCATGGACTCTTTGTTGAATACAGTTTCCCGGCTGCCAGCATTGTGTAATGCTTAATGAAGTGTACAGATGAGGGCAAACTTGGCAATAATAGTGTCCTGCTGTATTGTCTATATAATAGTGTCCTGCTGTATTGTCTATAATAGTGTCCTGCTGTATTGTCTATATAATAGTGTCCTGCTGTATTGTCTATAATAGTGTCCTGTGGTATTGTCTATAATAGTGTCCTGCTGTATTGTCTATATAATAGTGTCCTGCTGTATTGTCTATATAATAGTGTCCTGCTGTATTGTCTATATAATAGTGTCCTGCTGTATTGTCTATATAATAGTGTCCTGCTGTATTGTCTATATAATAGTGCCCTGCTGTATTGTCTTGGCAGGGGTTCGCATGTTCATCAACGGTATTATTATCAATATTAAGGTATATGTATATAAGGTATGATTAATGTCAGTATTTTAGTAGTACAGTAAAATCCGGTTATAGCGGCCACCCTAGGGACATGAATTTTGGTGGCCGCTATATCCGATGTCCGGTACAAACAACACATCGGATATAGCGGCCACTTTTGTCCTGGTGGACGGTATATCCGATGTCTCCGGCCACCGGATATACCGGACACCGGTTATACCGACAGGGCAAAGGCATTCCCCTGCCTTCTTTAACATGACTAGAAACTCATCGGTTGTAGCGGCCACCGGTTATACCGGACATCGCTTATACCGGCACCCCTTTCTCGTCCCCAGGGCCCCTTTTCTCCGGATAAAACGGCCGGCGCGCATATTGCATCGATTATACCGAGAAGAATGAGAAAACAGGCGCCGACCTTTTCAGGCCCAAAGACCTCATGATTGCGCAGAACACTTTTCAATTACTCCCAGGGTGTGCTGAACTAAAAATTTCTCTCTCTCTCTCTCTCTCTCTCTCTCTCTCTCTGTGCGCGCGCGTGCTTGTGTGTGTGTGTGTGTGTGTGTGTGTGTGTGTGTGTGTGTGTGTGTGTGTGTGTGTGCGTGTGTAGTGTGTGTGTGTGTGTGTGTGTGTGTGTGTGTGTGTGTGTGTGTGTGTGTGTGTGTGTGTGTGTGTGTGTGATGGGCTTTTCAACTATGTCATGTTCTTTGTACTGCCGCTCAAGTATTCTGTGTGAAGGACGCGTGTTCTATTTTCTCAATTCTTACGGACTATAATTTTAAGACAAGAGAGAGAGGAAGTACTTGTTTTTATACACGAAGATCTGCCCATAGTTTTGAGGACGTTTGTCAGGCATTTTGACAGAACAACCTATATGAAAGCCGTACATGAAAAGGTGGTGTTTGAAAGCGATTACGAATCAGTATTTCCAATACTATTCAGTACAGGAGAACATGTTTTTTTGTTTTTGTTTTTTTACATAGTTTGTTCTGAATCTTGTAACTCATCATGTACGATTTTATATGTAAGATTTCAAGGCAGACAGATCAAGTACTGCAAAGGAAAAGATTCTTGTTCTTTTTTCTCTCAAATTTACGTGAAGAAATTGCTCAAGTTTAACATAATCTCTCTTGGCATAGAGTCAGAATTTATCTACGGTCTTTGATTTTAGTTTCAGCAGTGAGTCTACACGAGACTCCCTGGTTTCAGAAACTGTAAACAAAGATTTTATCACAAGAATTGTTTTGTTACAGAACGCAAGGAATGGTTTTAGAATTTAGATAACTTAAAAAAAAAAAAAGCAATTATTTCATGCCGTTAGTTGCATTTCAGTCTGCATTTTAATTTGTGTTATCCATTTATTTCGCATTTTTGTCTGTAAGGCTTTCAGCGTTCAATGTTTCCTTTAGGGAATTAAAGGTTTTCGCTATAGATGTTTGCAAAATAGTGTGAACGTGACCACTTTTGTGTAATTCCAACCAGTATGGACGCATTACCAGCTATTCACGACTTTTTTTTTGGAATGTGTACACGGTACAGTAAGGCTAGCTGTCCACAGGCTGTGGGGCAGCTTGCAGGGCCAGCAATGAAAAATAAAATTGATATAATAGAGTGTGTGTGTGTGTGTGTGTCCGTTATTTGCGGAAACATCGGATATACCGGAAAATGTCCGTAATATACGGTTATAGGTGGACCCGACTGTAGTTAAGTAGTAGTAGTAGTAGTAGTATCGGTATTATAAGTATCATTAATATCAATATTGCTATTAGTCGTAGTATCAGTATTTGGTAGTATTAGTGGTAGTATTATCAGTATGAGTATTATCATTATTATCAGTTATTATTGCAGCATGTACTAGTGTGGTTGTGAAATGTAGTAATGGCAGCTAGCACCTCCTAGTATAACACAGTGAAAACTATGAATGTAGCAATGTTTAGGGAACGCAAAACAAGAAGAAGACTGTAGCACTGACTGCTGGGTGTCTTGTCTTGCTGACACATGTACACTGCACGACACTTCTCTGCACGACACCTCACTGCACGATACACTGAACGGCGGCACTTCCAGCACAGTTGAAATTTGATTGGCTTTACCGCTTCACCATGTACTGGTGTACTCGCTTAGGGTCAGTGAATTTCTGAAACACGACCTGTATCCTGTAATATCATACTTTTTTTATCTCGTGATCTTCACCACGACCTCACAGTAACCTTGACCATCGCCATGGCAACAAGGACAGATAACATCGGGCTGTTTGTGGTGGCGCTGTATCTGTTTGCCGCTATGTGTACTTCGTCATCATGCCCCGACCCGGAGCACAACGCCAGTGAGTCACAAGTTGTTTTCCTGTTTCGATAATAATCGCACAGAACACATCCCGGGGTTTGGAAGACAGGCTGGCAGGTGACAAAGTCATGTGATATTCACCGTGACGTGCAGTAGCATCCACTCATTTCACCTTGTACACACGCTCTCACCCATTCCGCCAGTGAATCATCAAAACACTTATCATCACTTTGTTCATGATTTTCATCAGCCTCCCTCTTATAAACAATCAGCTGATTGGGTGTTATAACCCAAGGATCCATCGGAAAAGAAAAACATAAGACAATACAAGGGATAAACAACTTCAACAGTAAATATTCACATGAATGGAATCCTGTATTTGGGCTGTTTTACGGGGTGTAGTTATTGTTCAAATAAATTGTTGTTGTTGTTGTTGTTGTTGTTGTTG
Organism: Batillaria attramentaria; assembly: GCA_018292915.2. Classification (NCBI taxonomy): domain Eukaryota; kingdom Metazoa; phylum Mollusca; class Gastropoda; family Batillariidae; genus Batillaria; species Batillaria attramentaria. Next base: position 730,228 of record JACVVK020000197.1, on the reverse strand, counting down.
TTGTTGTTGTTGTTGTTGTTGCTATTGCTATTGTTGTTTTTGTTATTTTCATTGAAACAAATAGATTCGATTAAGCCAATCAGCCAGTTGGTCAGGAAAAAACATCAATCGTTGACTTTCAAAAACAGGACTGTCGACAATGGTGTCGGTAGATATATTGTAGGTAGATATATTGTAGGCAGATATATTGTAGGTAGATATATTGTAGGTAGATATATTGTAGGTAGATTTATGTAGGTAGATGTCCTCACGGCTGTGCAAGCTGGGGGAGGGGGGGGGGCTCAACGCTGAGCGCTGAACTCAAGATCAAAAGGTCCGGGGTTCCAGTTCCGGCAGGACCAACATGAATACAGGTCTTTCTCCACTCACTCTGCTGTGACACCCCCCCCCCCACCACCACCACCACCAACCACCTCCCCCACGTTGAATAGAAGACGTAAAACCCTAGGAGCCCCAACCACGCTCTACACTGACACACTCTCTTACACAGTGACACCAGACGACCCGACCCTGTTGGCTGGTGACCCACTCCGTCTGTGTTGTAACCTGACTCACGCCAACGTCACACCTCACGAAGGACAGGTCGTCTTCTACAGACACCGTGAACAGCTCTCTGACGTCAGCACAGACTGGGCCACACCTCATTACGTATGCATGGAGCAGAGGGCAGATGTTACGGGAAAATTTGGAATCTTCTACTACTGTCATCAGAGGTCTAGACGGAAGGAACGTTGCCTTGGTTACCAGAACGTGCTGGTCGATGGTGAGTACTATAAAGAAATGAATGGAAAGTTGGTTATTTTGTTGGGGGATTACTTGCTTTGTCATCAAGTAAGGGTGGTGTTTAGCTCTTAGAACACATTGATTTGCTTTTACCGGCCAGTATTCAATCCATGACGAAAAGCATCGCCTCAGCTTGGGCTTTTCACACTCTCGTCATTGAATGAAAAAGAGAGAAAGTTTTTTTTGCGCAGAAATAAAATTGAAAATGAATGTGGTTTTTTTTTTTCCGTTCTGTTCTTGCTGTCAGACCGACCCCTGCCCGTGGAGTCTGTGGACTGTGTGATGGAAGCAGGAATCCTGACGTGTAGCTTCGCCAAACCCAGTACCACACAACACTTCTTGTTTCCTGACCGACTTTCAGTGGACGTGTTTTACTGGCCTGATGGGTAAGACCTGTGTCTGTCTGTATACCACGCAGCACCGTACATGTACTTTCTTTCTAAACTATTGGCTGTAGTTGCTCTCGCATTCTGGTGACTTGTCTCCAACACTGTGTTTTTGGGGTTGCTCCAACATAACACCCACCCACCCACCTACACACACACACACACACACACACACACACACACACACACACACACACACACACACACACACACACACACATGAGGAGAGTTACTGGGTAGTAAGGGTGAGGGTACGGGAAAGACTATGCAGCATTGTTATAGTAAACTTAAAGTCACCAGGCTGATCTGGCATGATGATCCTAGTGAACAACAGTGAACACGTAATAATTATGATTGTATAATACCATGTGTGGACATATAATAATCATGATTGTATAATACCATGTGTGGACATATAATAATCATGATTGTATAATACCATGTGCGGACATATAATAATCATGATTGTATAATACCATGTGCGGACATATAATAATCATGATTGTATAATACCATGTGCGGACATATAATAATCATGATTGTATAATACCATGTGCGGACATATAATAATCATGATTGTATAATACCATGTGCGGACATATAATAATCATGATTGTCTAATACCATGTGCGGACATATAATAATCATGATTGTCTAATACCATGTGCGGACATATAATAATCATGATTGTCTAATACCATGTGCGGACATGTAATAATCATGATTGTCTAATACCATGTGCGGACATGTAATAATCATGATTGTCTAATACCATGTGCGGACATGTAATAATCATGATTGTCTAATACCATGTGCGGACATGTAATAATCATGATTGTCTAATACCATGTGCGGACATGTAATAATCATGATTGTCTAATACCATGTGCGGACATGTAATAATCATGATTGTCTAATACCATGTGCGGACATGTAATAATCATGATTGTCTAATACCATGTGCGGACATGTAATAATCATGATTGTCTAATACCATGTGCGGACATGTAATAATCATGATTGTCTAATACCATGTGCGGACATATAATAATCATGATTGTCTAATACCATGTGCGGACATATAATAATCATGATTGTCTAATACCATGTGCGGACATATAATAATCATGATTGTCTAATACCATGTGCGGACATATAATAATCATGATTGTCTAATACCATGTGCGGACATATAATAATCATGATTGTCTAATACCATGTGCGGACATATAATAATCATGATTGTCTAATACCATGTGCGGACATATAATAATCATGATTGTATAATACCATGTGCGGACATATAATAATCATGATTGTATAATACCATGTGTGGACAGTATGGAAGACCGCCAGAGTTCCTGCCCTTTGAGCTGTGGTGATAACCATTGTGTCTGCACCTTGAACCCGGGAACTCCCTTTAACCTTGGACAGGTCTACAAAATGAACGTTACTGTCACATATAACATCACCAGATATGATGGCAGCCAAACTTTGAGGTCTTTCTTCAGCGACTTTATTGTCAAGCCAAAGGACGTCGGTACGAAACTCTCTCTCTC
>JACVVK020000197.1:657500-722500 GCA_018292915.2 Batillaria attramentaria | reverse complement strand
TGGTGGTGTTCGTGGTGGTGGTGTTCGTGGTGGTGGTGTTCGTGGTGGTGGTGGTCAGTTTCTTTGCGACACCGACCTGCGTACTTTCCTGTTGGTGTGTCACTCAATTAATTTTACTGCATGGAATTGTGTAGATGTGGGGGGGGGGGGGGATACTAGACATTATGATATCATTATACTTATTTAATAAGTATACTGATATCATAATATCTATTTTGTACATATCTAATTATGTATACCTTACACTTTGTTCTGTGCTGTTTTGTTCCGTATATTCGACTTTTTTCCCTTATTGTGTAAGTGTCGTCACACACAAAAAAAACTCTATACAGATTAATTACACTGATTTCAGATACCAGTGCCGACAGACAGGCCGAGACGCAGGAGCATAGAAGGTAAGCAACGGTTTCATGTGAACAGAATCAACATTAACAACGTCACACAATCAGACGAGCTACTGATTCAATAGGACACTTCCTACATCCTGCTGTAACATACTGAATGGGCTTCAGTCTGTCTTTTATCAAGGTAACACGTCCAGTAAGTTAACGGCTGTAACAAATCACTGGAGACTGCAATAAAATGAATAAATATTGTTTCCTGATCTAAAGTCCTAGCTCTGACACATCCTAGTGAGAGACGCGTAAAGCCTGTTCTAGGTGATGGTGGTCATCCATTGCCACTAGTCTGCTGCTGAGCGTGATGTTTCTGTACAGGTCTGTACAAAACAGCATTTACTGTCGACACAGAGGAACAGGAACCCTGTCTGCGGGTCAGCCAGCGATCACACTCAACTGGCCACAGCAGCAAGGGAGACAACTTTCCACCAGATGGCGCATCTGAAGAACGTCTACCGCTGGCGTCCCCTGCCGAGATTGTCACAGTGTCGCCTTGCGACAACCTTGGCAACACCGAACAGCCTGACACGGCATCATGTGGTGAAGATTACGTGAAAATGGACGAACACAATGTACCGGACACCGTGACCACAGCCCTAGAAATGTCGGCAGTTACGACTTCCGGTACATGCCCTGGCCCGGGACGACACCATCACTGCCATGACCAGACGTCCGAGTCCGGGATGGCGCCATATTGTCAGCTTTCTTCCCCGCTCAGCACGGAAAGGGACACTGATGCTGACGAAATCTCACGTGAAGAAACTGGTCCTCGAAATCACGTTCTCCCATCTGAGAAACCAGAAACACACACCTTGTATGTGTACAGTGTAGGCGTGCCGGCAGAGTTGCCAACACCGTGCGGCCAAGGTACCAGTCAGGCACTGACGCAGAACCCTCTCCCCGACTCTCTATACGGATCTAGTGACCAGTCAAACACTCCCGCTTCTCTGTCTTCTAACTCCACCCCGGAACAGCGGGTGTCACTATGTGCAGGAGACTCACTCCAACACACTTCTGCCGACTATATCGATACATCCCGTGTCCCTGTGACGCCTGTGGCATGTACTAATTATATTTACATGTAGTTTCTCTTCTTCGCCTTGTCACCTTTCCCTTTCCGTCCTGCCGGCTTATGTTTAATTACGCGTGTGTGTGTGTGTGTGTGTGTGTGTGTGTGTGTGTGTGTGTGTGTGTGTGTGTGTGTACTTGTGATGATGATGAAACGGTTTTTTTTTATTCAGGATAGAACATTTAGGCATTGCTGCCTATCTTACAGGCTGTCCTGCTATTCTACATTCAAGGGCAGGAGAAGAAAAAACAAACAAACAAACAAATTAAATAACTGCAAACTATCTACAGGAAATGAAGGAGAGAGAAAATACACACGATAAACAAATTCAACATACGTGGCATGTGCTGGTAATATTGGCCTTATGCCTTGTAAGATCTTCATAGCCATCACTAAAAGTATGTGTGTGTGTGTGTGAGAGAGAGAGAGAGAGAGGGGGTTGTATTTTGTGTCTGTTTGCAAATATTATAAGCCCGACTGATATGATCTATGTCTATATTATAAGCCCGACTGATACGATCTATGTCTATATTATAAGCCCGACTGATATGATCTATGTCTATATTATAAGCCCAACTGATATGATCTATGTCTATATTATAAGCCCGACTGATATGATCTATGTCTATATTATAAGCCCGACTGATATGATCTATGTCTATATTATAAGCCCGACTGATATGATCTATGTCTATATTTGCATATACAGTACATTGTTTCTTGTTTTCCTACATTAGTTTTGGTTGTGTGTTGTGTTGGTTGTGTGTTGTGTTGGTTGTGTGTTGTTTTGGTTGTGTGTTGTGTTGGTTGTGTGTTGTGTTGGTTGTGTGTTGTTTTGGTTGTGTGTTGTTTTGGGGTTTATTTCTTTATTACTTTATCGATATGTTTACCAGTTATGTATTTATTCATCTGTTTATCTTGATACATTTGTAATGGGCTTCTTTTACTTTGTGTGTGTGTGTTTATGTGAATGTTTGTATATCAGTATGCAAAAAGCACAAAAATAAATAAAAAATAGAACAAGCCCGGCTATACTGGAATTTAAAAAAATTGCTTTGCATTTTTGCTCGAATTTGGTTGTATCTTATACAGTATGTTAAATACTAATTCTGACGGTTTAATTCATATTCATCCGCAATCGGTCTGAAACTCCCGGCGTACACCGCGCGCCTCCTGGGCGGTTTCCCGCCATTCTTTTCGATTGATTCAATTGGATAAACCAATATATAATTATTATTCAATATGAGATAAGATCAGATAAGATAATTTATTTATAATCCCAGATGCGAAATTACAGTGTCTGTTCTGTTGGAGAGTAAGTGATATCCGTCTATACAATACCAACAGTCGCGATAACTACTGAGATACTAAGTGTGCCAAACTGACACAAAACTTATATGCCACAGTAGTAATGAAGTACATTGTCACAGCTTTAATCTCTCTCTCTCTCTCTCTCTCTCTCTCACACACACACACACACACACACACACACACACACACACGGTCTTTGACTACAGCGTGTTAATATATGGGAGGTAACCTCTACCGACGAACTTTTTTTCGTGTCAAATGACTGGAGATAAAAGAACTCTGAAACAAGAAAACAACAATAACAACAAAACAAACAAACAAAACTGACAGAAACAAAACAGATTCCCCCCTCCCCTCCCCCCCTCCTCAGTTTCCCTTCCTCCTTTAATTAAATTTAATGGTCACAGTTGAGTGAAGCGGGCAATCGGCTGAGCGATCAGCGTGACGCTATAATTATATCACTGGTGGCAACCTGCACCACACCAGTCAGTCAGTGCTCGTATGACTGTTGACTGTCAGTCAGTGACTGCACACCTTGGTGGTAAAATAAATCGTTGGGGTGTGCTGATCGCGTGTGGCCGGCGGCCAACATTTCACAAGTGCCGCTACTGGTAGTGGAGTGGCACAGGTTTTCCTGTGGTTTCACTGACCGTGAGTCAGTGATACGCCACAAAATATCGCAATGGAAATGAGCAGAAGCACGGGACCACATTCAATGTTATTTTCTGCCTGATGACGTCAGCTACTCTGTCACGTCATAACTTACACAATAAAGACAAATCGTCGTCATTAGGGAACCTTAAACAAATAAAAATAAAAAAGTGACAGGCTTGAAATGGAATTATTCAGACGCTATCACCAAGCAGTGTAAACTAAATTCTGTCAGCATCAAGATAAAATTATGTAAAGTACAAAATAACTTTTCACAGGTTTGAAAAACTGCACTTTTGCAATTGTACACCTCTCTCTCAGTCTCTCTCTCTCACACACACACACACACACACTCTCTCTCTCTTACACGCGCACACACACACACACACACACACACACACACACACACACACACACACACACACACACACACACACACTTCAAAAGTCTCCCTACCCTACTTTTCACTAGTTTAAAACGCAGCATTTTCTCTAACTGTTGGGCCTCTCAGTGATCGGACTCAAAATGAATGCTCGACCCGTAACATGGCCATCTTGAGCTTATCAGTAATGATATGCAGTAAGGCGGCCAGTGTTGCAGCAAAAACAACACCCCGTTTCTGACAGCGGCCGTGAACAGTGCACGAGGACTTGGCCGGGGCAACAACGGCCGATGTGACATTTGTAGAAGGATTTCAGGTCTTTGTAAAATGTCATGCTGACCTTTTCCTGTGTCTTGGGTTACATTGTTTGTCACATTGACGCCGTCAGTCTGCCGCAGATTGTTCAAGGTAGTGACTAAATACTGGCATCTATACTCGCGTGTGTAAGAATATTGTGATAGCGCTGTACCCAGAAGAAGTTGTATAACTGAATTTCTTTGTGCATTTTGGCTTCATGTATCAGTTTCCACGGTTACTTCGTGCACCGTGCTTTCCTCATAGATCAGTATCGAGTCAGTTGTTTGGTTTTTGGTGTGTGTGTGTGTGTGTGTGTGTGTGTGTACAGCGCACTAGTGCGGCACCACGGACGTAAATGGTTGGTTGGTTAGTTGGGTATAAGATCTTTGGAATAAGTCACGTCCCCGAGCGTGTTTGCCGGGAGAGGCCGGGCCTTAATGATCAGGTTATGAACGGAGGGGAACTGTAACAGCTATCTTTACTGCACAGTCCAGCTGAACACTATTCAGTTCAGACAGACTGAGAGGTCGGCCACATTAATTTTGATGTATCCTTGACTGTGATGGACAAATTACACAAACAAGTCCAGTTCACACATGCAGCCACAGGACGCTGACAACGTCAGTCAGTGGCACACCCGGCCTGACCGTGACAACACACAGGTAGGGGGTAGGGGAAACCATCTGCTTATCAACTTGTTCAAGCTCAGGTCATCAGCATGTTACCATCATTCCCAATACCACCCCCCCCCTCCCCCAATCATCCCCTCCTCAGCCCAGCAAGGCATTGGTAGCGACGCGTCGTGTGAAGCCAGGTGGAAACACGCAGTGTCTGTACTCCAGTCAGTGTAGCAGTGTATACAGTCGTGCTTTGTGCTGGACTAATCTGTACTCAGACCCGGTACTACCTTCCCGTCAATACTTGCCCCAAGCCGCTTGTCAGGATGGCAGCAGCATGTAGCGACATATAGCTGATCGTTCAGCGTGCGAGCTGACTGTCAGAGCTTAGCCGCCCAGTGATAGATTTCAGGTCGTGGGAGTTTTCTGTTTCTTCCTGCTTTCTATGTGATTAGTGTGGACTCCGTCGCTTCAGCACAGCTGTTCAGCCCCGAAAGGTAGTGACAGTGAATCAGTGCAGCCTGTGTCAGCTTGGCCTCAGTGTCGCGCGGTCACTCAGTCAAGATGCCACTGCCACTGGCAGTTGAGTCTAGTAGTGCAACGACTTGTTAGTTGACAGAGCCCCTCAATCAGCAGCCTGCCTCTCCGGTGAGTTTCAGCTTTTTTTAAAGATTCATTCGCCTTTGTAGTTACCTTCGCCATATCGTTACTTGGAGCTAGGTAGATCAGTAGCATCTCGGTGTGTCGTCCGCTGCTGATGTCGGCTCGTTCCCGCCATTCAGCTATGTCGTATCGCCATTTCGTAACATTCATTAACATTATTTTCAATGTGTCATCATTATGGTTTTGCCTCACTATGATATCTTCCTCTTCCCCTGTAGACAGCGAGTCACTTCAATTGATTTTTCGCCGTCGGCGTTCAGTTCGCCGGGCCGGGTACGACTGCCGTCAGTGGGTGGGGCCACACTGACAAGTTCTAGGCCTAGTATTCCGGTTCTGAGTAGGCCACTACAGTACAGGGTGCACGCGAAGATGACGCCGAACTCAAAAATTAACAGTAGCGTCACAGTGTTTAAGTATAGGTCTCACATGATGATGAGTCGTGTAATGTGCCGCACCTCTGCGCGCGCGCGCGCGCACACACACACACACACACGGCGCGCGCGCGCGCGCACACACACACACACACACACACACACACACAAAAGCAACTGTTCGATTTCAGTTTACACGCACCCGTATGACCATTCAGTCTCCATACACTGACACACTACAGCTGCTGTGGCAATTACTCCCTCACTCAACCCTGCCTTTAACCCCAGTATTCACTTTGTAGCAGGGAAGGAAAGGTGTGTGTGGAGGGGAGCGAAGGGGCGGGTGTGGGGGGTGGGTCGGATGGGTTGGGGGGGGGGCAAAACAGTCTCAGGTTTAAAACTGATCTTACATGACCACCAACAGTGGAATCACACGTTCACCACTCACCTACGACGTCTGTCAGCGACCGAGCACGTCAAGTGTGACGTCAAGTGACATTAACTTACTTTATGTCACTTTTCTCGTCTTGAGTACGTATGATTACGCTGACGAACGATGGCACAGTTTGTTGTTTTATCACCATGGCGCTGGTTCAAGTTTCACAACGCCTGACACTGAGTAACTTCTATATATACGACGTGTACTCACTATACGTCATTAACTGGATCGGGTCAAGCACTCTGACAGTCCGCTAGTTTACCTCCCTCACTCCAAGCCGCTACGCTTCTCTTAAAGGTATGTACATATTTAGCACTCCACCGCCAGCCGGAAGAAGAAGCTAAGTAACATGGGTTCCAGAAGCGCTTTGGCCTTTTTTCCAGCTCACTATAGCACTGATTGGTAACGGTACTAGGCTACATAGTGCAGTGAAAAATGCTAATTGATTGACTGACTGTAGTGGTACTGTCTAAAGCCAAAAGTAACTAGCTCTTTGTACTGGCAGTAGTGTGGGTGCACAACGAGACGCTGATTTGTAAACCCTCCGTTTGCCGGAGCCCTGAACGACAGTCACGTGAACTGGATTAGTTGTGGCCCGGCTTGTCCGCCTGAATTGAACCAAAGACCCGAGAGAAAGACCGTACATCCGCTACGCCATTCTCGGTAGGGTGTTTGACACAAGTAAGCTCGTGTTGCCGCCCTGTCCGTTAAAGCCAACGCTAATCCGTGTAACGTAAGGCGGTCTCACACTTTCACTCCGCTTTCACATCACAGACATTCAGAAAGGCACGCATGCAAACGTCATCCACTCCCTTTCATACACACAAGCAAATAGTTATTCTTTTGACTGAGACCTTTTATACACGAAAACAAGCAGACAATCAAACGAATTAATAAATAGTTTTAAGGCTTAATTACGTCCACAGCTGATAAACAGAAACCTCCAATTTCACCAGCACATCGGTTATTCTAAGGATATGTGCCTGGATATAAAATGTACTACAACGCGGACAAAAGCCACTATACACAATTAGATGTGAAATGAATAAAGTGAAATAAACAAGATGAACTCAACAAGCTTGGTCGACACGATGCTGTAGACTGGGTGAAGACTTGTTGATGTTGGGTAGAAAATATATATACACTTAAGCCAGACGATTCCTCTGGGAATTCCGGACGATTCAAATCTTTTCACCTTCTCCTGGAATGAGTGAATGGAAGCACTTCTTCTGGAAGTGACTTGAACTATGCTGGACCGCAGACACCTTCACCAATCATACGCTGAGGATGGTGTACCCCATCAGACTCAGGGATAGCTCCACCTTGACACGGCGCTCGACTGGATGGCTGCACGTGATCTCAAGGGAGACAAACACACGTCGCTGGCTTCAAGCTCCACAACGACGGGGCAGACAATAGTAGACAAACATGGTGTCGTGTACGCTGATCAGGCGGACATATTACTATGCGGTCAGCTCACCGGGTCTCCGGCGTCGTTCCTGTACAATATTAACCCGTAATTACTACCACTATCTCGGATAGTATGTCTTCTCCATAAACTAACTTTGATCCTGAACAAAGTTCCATTTCAACAACAATAACATCTGACATCGATCTCGAAAGTTCCAGTTATGAATTGATATCAGAAATTATCAACAAATTCACCTTCCAGTTACCAAGTACTCATACAATATCAAACAGTTCAAACTTATATCCTCATCATCAACCTCAAACCATATTCTCACAACTGATTCCTCACAAGAATGAAGTTCAAAACATCCTACCAAAAATTCTCTCATTTGAATAACCATTTGAGAAGTCCAACATTCAGAACTAAATCAGATATACATCATAATAGCATCAAGTTACCCATAGGGTTACCAAACAATCCACTTGGTCTTGAAATAGACAAACAATATTCAAAAATCAAACATACCTGTAGCGCTATGGCATACGGAACACAAAGAAGCCGGGTGGGGAAAAAAAGAGACCTGTTCCCTCCACCGGTCAATAGTAGGACTGCGCACAATCTTTGTCGCAATTGCTCACTTCGTAAGCTGACAACAACTCAGGTCTACTTGTGTTACAACAGTCTCTAGTATAGAGTAAAACTCAAGCAACCGCTATAGCCGTGCATAGGCATTTTCCCGCACGTGAAAACGTTAGGTAGACTGGGATAAACTCCAGTACAGTACTACCTGTCTAAAACACTAGTTAACACTACACATGAAAATACACTTTTGAAAACGGCAAACACACAACTAATGAAAACCCCATAAATGCGGTTTGTCACAATCCGGTGAATGATTCGTAATACCAACATGTACAACTTGTACGTGGAGTTGTAACCTCTCCCTTAGCTCACACTGTGTGTACGGGAATGTACGTGTAAAGTGTACAGCACTTTGAACCTGAACTAAGGAATAATTATGTTCCTCCCATGTTCGCAATCCACGGTGGGCTCGGAAGCTGGGGTCAATTTTCATTATACATGATGATGAGGATGGTGGTATGATGAATCTGTGGAGGTCCATGTGGTTCCCCCACCCCCAGCAAGCAAGCAGCCAACCAACCCTCCACTACTGTATCACGTGGTTAGTACTACTGTTGTTTGGATGCCCGTCCTTTCAAATTATCAGCGAAAAGTGAGAATCTCCGCGCCGCAAACTTAGGTCAGTAGGAAGTTGACTGACTATATTCTGTATATGACTACAATACGCATGTAGTTTGTTTTTACTTTTAGTCAACCCAGCTTCTTATATTCCACATTAGAACAATCATTTTTTCCTCCGATTTTTCTTCAGCCGCCGGAAAGTGTTCATGAGCCATCTGATTTCACCTCTATCGTCTTGTGGGAAAAGGGCATAAGCGTCTGTCAAATCCATTGCGCCTAGGCCACTTTAGCAAGTGACGATAGACTTCTTACCGGTGTTGCGTGTAATCCATGGCCGAGTTGCCAGTACCACGTGTGCATAATTAATTTACTGCGGGACTGATGCTTTTTTCATTCTCTGGGGCTGTCGTGAGTTGAATCAGTGTATCGAAAACCGTACACGCAACGTACATTTGAAAGCTAAGCGTCTTGTCTTGCCTTGTCTACAAGAGCCTGTTGATGGTATCGGCTGCAGTGCACTTGGTAGTGCACGTCAGAATTGAAAACCACTTGCGGTTCGAAAGAAAATAGATGTGTCCTACCGTAACATTTTGGTGCCGCGTCAGTTTCTGTTCTTTCTTCGTTTCGTGCCAGTGATAAGGCGAAGCCGCCATCATTTCACTACAAACTGCCCTGCTGCCGGTCATGGTAGAATTTGTATGCATTGTATGACAACCAGCAGTTTTCCGTAAGGAACATGGGTACCTGATATCGCTACCCCCATCTGAGGAAAAAAGGCCTGAGTGGCATTGATTTTACAGCCACATTGGCCCTTCTTCCTGACAACCGCCGTACGTCTGCGTTGTCATTGTAAGAGGGATCAGTGATTACCGATATTAACAGTCAAGTCCCTCAGTGGCAGAAACACACAAGTTTATTGGAGACGTTTTTACCGCCAGGTTTCGTCAGTCGTGTGCGAGTCATTCTCTTCCTGCAACATGGATGAGGTTTTCACGGCAACATTTGAACACGCCTATACCACGTGACGATCACCAGGCATTACCGGCATTCGACATATACCACGTGACGATCACCAGGCATTGCCGGCATACGACATATACCACGTGACGATCACCAGGCATTGCCGGCATACGACATATACCACGTGACGATCACCAGGCATTGCCGGCATACGACATATACCACGTGACGATCACCAGGCATTGCCGGCATACGACATATACCACGTGACGATCACCAGGCATTGCCGGCATACGACATATACCACGATCACCAGGCATTGCATACCACAGCGTATGTTTTGGAACAGTTTCCCCTTGTCAGTTCGAGGGGAGCCGGGATAGTCGAATGGTAGAGAGTTGGATTTTCAATGCTTGGGTCGTGAGTTCGAATCCCGGCTGGGGCCAAATATTTTTGCTGGCCTTTTTCTCGTTGCCCCGTCTTTGATATCACCCATACGTGGTGGAAAAGGATGTTAAATTTCTCTAAACACCCACCCCACGTCAGTTCGTATGTACACTGGGCGTAGTGTGTCTTGATGATACGTACAGTTGTGAATGCACTACACTGGCAAGGTGTGCACGCGGAAAACTGCGCAAAGCTCTTTTACTGACTCAGCGGTTGACAGCAACAGTTAGCTGACTCCCGGTTTTTCACGTCGCGTGTAGCTTTGTTGGCTCAGTGCCAGCTGTCAGATGATGCTGTCACTATGCGGCTGGGTTCTAAGTGGTACTATGTCAGACACTATGCCAGACACTATGCCGGACACGAGTTGTAAGATGAGAAATGCCGACGGTAAGGGGGATGTGTAATAAACATGGACTTTACTGTCAGCGCATGCTCAGCATTGGTCGGCCGGATAGCGCGCTGGTCTTTAGTTTCCATGGCAACGCGTCCGTCGGGGAAGGAATCTGACAGAGCGCAAACAAGAGTATGAGAAGTAACAACATGTTACAATTCGTTTACAGGTAGCCAGGCTGTGCCCATACTGTACGGAAGTCAGGCGGCATCAGCAACTGCTGGCATTAGGCTGTGGGCGTCGGAGGTTGTGAACGCTGCTGGGTCACGGTGACGGTGTAAATACTAAGTACCCAGTGGCAACAATGAACAATTAGTGATCAGTGAGAGCCGGACAGTCGGAGTGGCGGACGAGCACTCGGGGGCGGTGCATGCTGGAATCATTGTGATCGGGTAAGTACGGGTAAACTGGTGCCGCTATCGTGTACGTGTAGGTTTTGATACAGAATGATACGGTGCCTACCATCACTAACACTAACACTACACGAGCTTAGCAAGCAACTTGTGTCGTTATTCCTCCAGTGTTGCTAGCGACACAGTACGCGATGGACCATGTCACTAACACTACACGAGCTCAGCAAGCAACTTGTGTCGTTAATTATCAAGTGTTGCTAGCGACACAGTACGCGATGGACCATGTCACTAACACTAACACGAGCTCAGCAAGCAACTTGCGTCGTTAATTATCAAGTGTTGCTAGCGACACAGTACGCGATGGACCATGTCACTAACACTACACGAGCTTAGCAAGCAACTTGTGTCGTTTTTCCGCAAGTGTTGCTAGCGACACAGTACGCGATGGACCATGTCACTAGCACTACACGAGCTGAGCAAGCAACTTGTGTCGTTATTCATCAAGTGTTGCTAGCGACACAGTACGCGATGAAGCCAAACTGCAAGGCGGTGACCAATAATTATTTAGTGCGACGTCGCGTAACGTTTACTTGTTTCACACTGCGTACAGTACTGTGTCGTTAGTGACGCTGTACGCCGCGTACAGTAGACAACAGTGACCAGCGCAGCGTCAAGCATTCCCGTTCCGGGGGCCTAACGCTACTGTTGGCCCAGAGTTATCGACGGACCCGGAACAGGGTTGAGCGTGAAGTGACGAGTGACCGCATGAGGTCCAGCTTTTCCACAAAACAGTCCGCACGGCGGGCTGACATTCAACTCACGTCAATAAAAAGTTGAAAGAACTAGTCCGGCCAGTCCCGCGTGGCCATTGTTCACTGAGAGGTCAAGGGAACTATTCCGTACTAGGCACGTCTAGTATGTAGCGTTGTTGTGTTGAGCTGGGCGTTTTCCTCAGGTCTGGTCGACCCAAGTTGTTTGCGTTTGTCGTTAGAAGCACAGGATGACCAGGAAGTGAAATCAAAGGGACGCGTTTCTTTTTTGTACGTAGGCCTGCGTGCTGTTGGGATCCTGCCCCCCCCCCCCCCCCCTTCTCTGTCTCTCTCATACTCATACTGATATACAGTGCGTTTTCTTTTAATTATAATTACTGTGAAATGACGTAGGTGGTATTTTGAATTTGTTAGCTGAATGTTCCCCGTCTTCCGTGTACTCTGTGTGTGTGTGTGTGTGTGTGTGTGCGTGTGTGTCTGTGTGTGTGTGTCTGTGTGTGTGTCTGTGTGTGTGTGTCTGTGTGTGTGTCTGCGTGTGTGTGTGTCTGCGTGTGTGTGTGTGTGCGTGTCTGTGTCTGTGTGTGTGCGTGTCTGTGTGTGTGTCTGTGTGTGTCTGTGTGTGTGTGTGTGTGTGTGTGTGTGTGTGTGGTGTGTGTGTGTCTGTGTGCGTGTGTGTGTGTGTCTGTGTGTGTGTGTGTGTGGTGTGTGTGTGTGTGTGTGTGTGTGTGTGCGTGTGTGTGTGTGTGTCTGTGTGCGTGTGTCTGTGTGTGTGTGTGTGTGTGTGTGTGTGTGTGTGTTTGACTTCCCTCAGGCTTGCATTCAGGCTCGCTCTCTCCTCTGAAAGTCTGGTGACTCAGTTCAAGGTGTCCCCCCCCCCCCTCCTCTCCCGCTGACAGCGTGTCTTGTGATCGCCTTTCAGTAGCTCACCTTATCTCCCCAGACCCGTCTTCAGCAACACGGTGTGGGTTGACGCTCTGTACCTACCTGTACATGAATAGTCTGACCGCCTCAGTCGGCCGTGACTGAGGGGGGGGGGGGGGGGGAAGCAGGAACAAATAAATACCTCTGGTGCACATGACGTGTGACGTCATCAAGTTATTTGCAGTATTCACGCCGTAACTGATATCGAAATAGGAGAATGGTATGTGCGTTTGTCACAGTCAGTACCGGCTCAGATACTTGGAAGTCTCAGGCCGCCTTGTTTAGTTTCGCCGGTTGGCTGGCGCTTACCGCCACTGAGTGTTTCGACCTTGAAACCTGCAGCAGGTAAGGTGTTCAGTCACGCCGGCATGGTTGCTTCGATTTCGTCGGGATACGTGTAGACTATATGTTGAGAGGCAGGCACATCTTCAATGTTTTCCCACAACGGGGTCGCGCTAAGTTAGTTTGGAGCGCAGTCGGTATCACAGTACATGAACAGAGCGCAGTCGGTATCACAGTACATGAACAGAGCGCAGTCGGTATCACAGTACATGAACAGAGCGCAGTCGGCGTCACAGTACATGAACAGAGCGCAGTCGGCGTCACAGTACATGAACAGAGCGCAGTCGGCGTCACAGTACATGAACAGAGCGCAGTCGGCGTCACAGTACATGAACAGAGCGCAGTCGGTGTCACAGTACATGAACAGAGCGCAGTCGGTGTCACAGTACATGAACAGAGCGCAGTCGGTGTCACAGTACATGAACAGAGCGCAGTCGGTGTCACAGTACATGAACAGAGCGCAGTCGGTATCACAGTACATGAACAGAGCGCAGTCGGTATCACAGTACATGAACAGAGCGCAGTCGGTACCACAGTACATGAATAGTCCTGGGGAAATGTAGGAACATCGGACCAGGGTCAGCGGCGCTCGACCTTGAGAAGATCACGTGACTGTTAGTTTGTTTCACCAAACGATACGGTAAATCACGTGATTGTTAGGTTGTTTCAACAAACGGTACGGTAAATCACTGATCAGCTAATAGCTGCATAATGTTGTAAGAGAGAGACAGAGCAGCTGATAGCAGACGTTGTCAGTGGTCAAGTTGTGAGGTGGTAGCCTACACTGCTATAACTGACGAGGTAAGTTCGGGCAATAAAGGCCGCGTTTTATTTTATCGTGGATTAATTCCCTGACACCGGATCCAGTTACCCAGTACACCAAGCTTCTCTTAGGTTTCTTAGTCCTAGTAGTTGTTTCAGTGATGATGATGATGATGATGATGAGTGATGTCGACGACGATGATGATAATGATGATGGTTTGGAAGAAAGCTCGGCCAGAGAGCATGTCGCTACTGACGCCGGCTCTGGCTCGACTTCCCCCTGAGTAGTGACAGCGCTCATGGAGATCGAGGTCTGATCATGAGGGAATGATGGCGGGTTGGGGCGTGGTCAAAACATGATATAAATACTTCGGAGACAGGGTGGTTGGGTGTTCGGGGGTTTAACGTCCTTTTCCGCCACATACGGGTGATATCAAAGACGGGGCAACGATGAAAAAGCCAGCACAAATATTTGGCTCCAGCCGGGATACGAACCTCGGGAGACAGAACCCGGGGAGGAATAACATTCGCGACCACCAGTACTGACTGAGCACCGTGATATAATAAGGCCGTGATACTTCACTACTCGAGATAACCCAACTCGTGACCTTAACTTTTTATTGCTTCTTCCATCGCGTGTCAACGTGAAGGTGTGCAGCTTTATACAGCGTCAGTGATCCCGCGCAATCTCTTCTACAGCTGCTTCATGCACGGTTGTCGGTTTCCTTCACTTTGTAATCCGCTCAGTTGAATGACCAAGAATTATTCGTCAAAATCCCAGACTCAGCAACGTGAACCGGAGACTTTCAGCTGAACACTGCACACAGATACTGCAAACGAATGGAAGATAGGTGTGTACAGTTTGGTTCAGTATCTTATTCACCGAAATGAATGGAAGATAGGTGTGTACAGTTTTGTTCAGTATCTTATTCACCCAAATGAATGGAAGATAGGTGTGTACAGTTTTGTTCAGTATCTTATTCACCGAAATGAATGGAAGATAGGTGTGTACAGTTTTGTTCAGTATCTTATTCACCCAAATGAATGGAAGATAGGTGTGTACAGTTTTGTTCAGTATCTTATTCACCCAAATGAATGGAAGATAGGTGTGTACAGTTTTGTTCAGTATCTTATTCACCGAAATGAATGGAAGATAGGTGTGTACAGTTTTGTTCAGTATCTTATTCACCGAAATGAATGGAAGATAGGTGTGTACAGTTTTGTTCAGTATCTTATTCACCCAAATGAATGGAAGATAGGTGTGTACAGTTTTGTTCAGTATCTTATTCACCCAAATGAATGGAAGATAGGTGTGTACAGTTTTGTTCAGTATCTTATTCACCGAAATGAATGGAAGATAGGTGTGTACAGTTTGGTTCAGTATCTTATTCACCCAAACGATTGGAAGATAGGTGTGTACAGTTTTGTTCAGTATCTTATTCACCCAAATGAATGGAAGATAGGTGTGTACAGTTTGGTTCAGTATCTTATTCACCGAAATGAATGGAAGATAGGTGTGTACAGTTTTGTTCAGTATCTTATTCACCCAAACGATTGGAAGATAGGTGTGTACAGTTTGGTTCAGTATCTTATTCACCCAAACGAATGGAAGATAGGTGTGTACAGTTTGGTTCAGTATCTTATTCACCCAAATGAATGACCAAGAATTAATGACATGCTTGAATACCGACAATTATCAAGGTGAAGAGGAAAGTTTCAGCTCAACACTGCATGATAACACTGGCTTCCAAGAAAGATGTGGAGGCGCGACTTGCATAAGGCCATTCATGATTCTTGTTCTTGTAGCGGACACACCGCCTCTCTCTTCTCTCTACCGCCTCCATACACTTGCTGGACATGTTCGTGTTGATGATGATGATGTTGGTGATTATGACTAGGTAAAAATAATCCTCTCCTGGTCAGTTAGTTACCATGGTACCGCGAGGGCTACACTCGGTTGGGCGTGGTATCATTGATATCTCAGGCTGGGGTCTTTGAATCAAGACTGGGGTCGTTTAGACTGGAACCAGTGACATCCAGGCTGGGGTCTTTCATTTTGGCATCAGTGAAATTCACGCTGGGGTCTTTCAATTTGGCATCAGTGAAATCCACGCTGGGGTCTTTCAATTTGGCATCAGTGAAATCCACGCTGGGGTCTTTCAATTTGGCATCAGTGAAATTTACGCTGGGGTCTTTCAATTTGGCATCAGTGAAATTTACGCTGGGGTCTTTCAATTTGGCATCAGTGAAATTCACGCTGGGGTCTTTCAATTTGGCATCAGTGAAATTTACGCTGGGGTCTTTCAATTTGGCATCAGTGAAATTCACGCTGGGGTCTTTCAATTTGGCATCAGTGAAATTCACGCTGGGGTCTTTCAATTTGGCATCAGTGAAATTTACGCTGGGGTCTTTCAATTTGGCATCAGTGAAATCCACGCTGGGGTCTTTCAATTTGGCATCAGTGAAATTTACGCTGGGGTCTTCCAAACTGGCGCCAGTGAAATCCAGGCTGGGGTCTAGGGGTTGTGACGGCTAAACCTGTCATGTGCTCCCTGTGTGTAGGAACAGTCTGCCATCGTCAGGCTGGGGTCTAGGGGTTGTGACGGCTAAACCTGTCATGTGCTCCCTGTGTGTAGGAACAGTCTGCCATCGTCAAGGAAGTTACAAATAAATACATTTTCAAATTGTTCGCTTTTCGGTGCCTGCTTAATAATTGTACACATCAAATTTTCAAGTGTCGGTAAATGCATGGTAAACATCTCAAACTGTTTGTTTTCAGAGGAGAGACTGACAAGACTTATCAGCCTGCACGCACACCTCAACACGTCGCCTCTGTCGTCCAGATGGAGGTCACGGAGAAAATGGCCTCACAGACGTTGAGCGGGATGTTGAGGAAATGGCGGCGTGACCGGCGTGGGGAGTGGAAGTGGTTGTTGCTGGCCATCTTCACCCTCATCCTCTTCATCTTCCTCACGCAGACGGACGACCTCACGCGTCACGAGGTCAGAGTTCATTTCCTGGAGATGCCAACTGGTGGTGATGCCGGACGTTCTGCCGAGTGGTCGGACATTTTTAACAACTTTACTCTTCTGGAGCAGCGTGTGCCTGTGAAAGAAGCCACGCATCGCGTCCTTGTGAACGAGGCGAATCTGTTAGCCAGGCTGCGCCATTATGAGGGACGTGTGATGGATAGTTACGTGCGCGTACAGCTGGCTGTGGCCGAGTCTTCGGGCACGACGACCTTGTCCGACGGTCCTGCCCTGGTTGATGTTGGCACACTTCGTGACCTGCGCTCCTTCAGACCCCTGCTGACGGCGCGAGAGAAAGCGAGGCTGCTGTACGTGTTCGACATGTTCGACACAGCTTGCCAGCTGTCCAGGCTGAGTTACTTCCTCCTCGACACTTCTCTCGTTGGCTCGGTCCGTCACCATGGCATCGTCCCCTGGACCGACTTCACCATCTCGGTGGGCATGCGCAGAGAGGACCAGGGCCACGTGCTGCATGTGCTAGATAACCTGGCCGGGCTTACCCTGATCTGGCCCAACCCTTACGAGTGGAGCCTCCGTCTGCGGGACACAAAACCCGACCCTCCAGACCTCGTGCGCGGGACGTTCGTGCACATCCACTTCTACCGCGAGAACTCCACTCACATCTGGGGCGAGACGTGGGGCGCCAAGCGGACCTTCACTGCCCCGAGAGAGCGCGTGTTTCCGTTAGTCTCGCGCCCCTTTGAGGGCCGGCTAGTGCCTGCCCCGTGTGACGTCACGGCTGTGGTGGGGGAGGAGGTGGGGGTGTGCCGGGTGATGGCTGAGGACGAGTGGGAGATGGAGTGGCGTGACGCGGGTCACGTGCCCTGCGCCGTTCTCTCACAAGTGTTCCCGTTCGTAACGCGCCGCGTGAACACCACGTCTCGCTTCGTCACGGAACAGTTGTACGTCAATGGCACGTTACTGTACTCTTTGGACGTACAACCTGGTTGTTCTGACCGGGCGGATGATAAGGACATGAAGACCAGCGTCCAAGTATCGCAATAATTCTACATGTACTGCTAGTGAATGCTCAGCAACCACAGCAATATGAGAATGGGGCGTTGTGGGAAGATGTAATATTCCGAAAAACTAAGCAACAATCAAAGAGAAATCGACCCCTAAAATCCGCGACAAACATAGTTACGTTACTGGCTGGAACACGTGACGTAGTTTAAAATGTATGACGTAAAAATGTACGCGCGCGCGATTACAGACGGTGGTGACGTAACAATATAGCCTAAAACTGACGTATGGAGATGAATAATACAGGCACCTCTTGGATACGCTCAACGCTTATTCACATTGGCAGCACAAGATGTGACCACAGCCGTATCTATCGCCCATTCCGTGCCTGACGAAACTGTAGTTATCATAACTAGCGAAGAATCTCTACATTCGGTTGAATGCCATACTGTGGTGTCTCATTCAACAGCAATTTTCATAACTGATGACGTTTTGTAGTCACCACGACTTCATCCCGCATTCTGCCACACCTGTAGCCCCGATGGCTTCGTGGACTGACGCGGCCTGGCATGGTTTAGCTCGGTCCGCCCTGTATGATTGGCGATGATGATAATAATAATGATAATAAATCAAAAATAATTATAATAATAATAAATGAGAACGCATTTGATGGAGGGCACGAAGTATGTGGTAGTGTGTGCTGCAATCACTTTCCGCTCCCAAACCCTTTCTTTCCGAGTGGTGTGTGTGTGTGTGTGTGTGTGTGTGTGAGAGAGAGAGAGAGTTCTCTTTACTGGTGCCCTACAATGATCAATGTTTGGCACCCCCGCCCCCCACAAAACAGTGTCACTTTTTACATGTTGTCTGTAAAACATTCAATTTCAGGCATGCATTATATGGTATTTAGCGTTCTCAAATGAACCATTCATTACTGTTACATATCTTTTTGTTCTTGCAATCCGCCTTACTAAATGTGTTGTATCATATGTACAAGAGCCATTCATGCCAGTTCCTTGCTGGCAGTATGTACACGACACTTTGCCCGTGCACATGTGGGAAATATGATGATGATAAAGACTGAATATAGTGCTCAGCTCCAACAGGAGTGAAATTAGTGAAAAGAAACAACTTCATATTGAAGTTTTTGTCAGTGGTTCACCTAGAACATTTCCACGAAATTGTAATTTTTGAAAAAACACAAATCTTGTATCAAAAATGTGCATCTACTGATTGCTCTGTGTGTGTGTGTGTGTGAGTGTGAGTGAGTGACAGGGTGTGTATGTGTGTGTGTCCCTGTGTTACCAAGGAAACACAACACTGTCTAACAACACACATCATGAAGTATAATACATTTGCACTTTGGTTACAAATCTGCAACAACAAAAAAACAAAAGAGTGAGTGTAAAATGAATTTATCCAGATCCCTCTGGAATTCAACCAGACATTGCACAAGAACTGACTACAAGGATTACATATACAATCCAAAATCTGCCTCACACAATTTGTAAACTAGAGAGGCAGAAGCCTCCATGGCTCCCTTGTGACACAGGTCAAGGTCATTCACAAGAGTATGTTTGTAAAGCTCTTATCACTATCCATTATCATGCGAAGTAAAGTGTCTCTGGCGCTGAGTCCCTGGCAATATTACAATTTTCCCCGAAACAGTTTGTATGGCCTTCACCTTTGGCCAAGGTCATTCAAATGAGATCTCATCAATGTCTATCATCATGCCAAGTTCGATGCCTCTAGTATTTGTAGTTCCCCTGAAAACGGTAATGTTAAAATTCATAACAGACAGCTTTAATGACCTTGACCTTCAGTCAAGGTCATTCAGAAAGGTAGGTCTCAATGCTGTCTATCATCATGCCTCGTTTGGTGCCTCTACTGTTTGTTGTTTTGGACAAAATGCCAAGTTAAAGTTTCAAAAAAACTGCTTGCATGGCCTTGACCTTGACAAAAGGTCACTGAACACAGGTATGTCTGTAAGCTGCTGCCAATGTCAATCATCACACATAGTTTTAGGCCTCTGATCCTTCTAGATTCTGAGAATATGCAAATGTAAAATTTCCCAACACTGTTTTAATGACCTTGACCTTGAGTCAAGGTCATTTAAGATGGTATGTGTTTATCACTGTCTATTAGCACGCCAGGTTTGGCACCTCTGCTGTTTGTTGTTTCTGAGAAAATGCCAATGTTAAGGTTTCACAAAAATAGCTTGTACGGCCTTGACCTTGACACAAGGCCATTGACTACATGTATACCTGTAAAGTTCCTATCAATGTCTATCATTATGCAAAGTTTACAACCTCTGGTGTTTGTAGATTACGAGAAAATGCCAATGTAATTTAAGTTTCAAACAGAGAGCTTTAGTGACCTTGTGTCAAGGTCATTCAAAATGATATGTTTTGAAAGGTCTTGTGGTTGTCTATCAGCATGCCAAGTTTGGTGCCTCTGCTATTTGTAGATTCTGAGAAAATGACAACGTTAAAGTTTTCTGCACACACACACACACACGACGGAGGGTTAATACATAGACTCCCATTGTTACACAAGGGAGCCAAAAAACGAAACAAGAATCATGCACATGTACTGGGTACACGTTCAAACAAAGAGTGAGTTATAAAAGTCTACACAGTAAAATAGGAAACATTTCAAGGCGGTGATAGCACATGTAACACTGAAATGGTGACAGGCATAGAGTATGACTGGTGTAGGATGGATCACATACACAGTCGCTGGTGACTGTCTGTCATTAGTCATACATTTACCGTGAAACCTCCACCATGATGACCATTTCAACACCATCATATTTCAACACTTCTGCCTTTCACCACTGCTACATGTAACAAGGTTACAGGGAGTAAAACCTGTAGAAAAAGGGGCACAGGTAGCCATCATATATGAGGAGACAAACTCTTATAAATCTATTGCACAAAACATGACTAAAGGATACATTTGCATATCAATTGTCCTGAAACTAAGTGCATATAACGCACTGGACCCCCCCCCCCCCCCAGCATGCAGTGTATGTTGTTTAGACAACTCGACTATCATTTCTTGGAAACAAATAAAAATGCACATTTCTGTATTACAGAGCTTCAGATTGTCGGCGCGCCCGCGCCATTGACGCGTGAAATATCAAAATGACGCGCAAGAGTTAATGTGTATGCGCCAGTGTGGCGCGCGTACTTTTGGCCTTCTACACATCGGAGTAGGCCTAGTGAAACTAAAAACATCGTGTCTCTGCAGCCTTGCCTTCCCAACATGTATTGTGTCGCAGCACGTCATTGGATGACAGATCTTCCCGAAAGCCAATCCGCGAATACCTTACATATATTACTTGGTGATGCCAACATCGCTGAAAATAAACGTGAATCTCATTGGTTTTCTCTATTAGGAACATCCAATGAAAACGCTTATAATATTAACAGAGCGTTGGCTTGGACGTCTGCAGATTCCGAGAACTAATGCTTGTTTCTGTATCAACTGCTCCATCAAAAATGTCGAAAAAAACCATCGGCGAAGAAAATAAAATTGGTGGCAGGCCAGTTTCTGCTCACATTTGCTCGGACTGAATCTGCAGCTGCAAGTAGGTCGTTTACATATTCATGATCTCATCAAATTGAACGCCGCAACGCATCGGCGTAAGAGATCTATATGATGCTTTTTTCCCCAACGGCATGACTTCGTTTCCAAAGTGAAAATGATGGGTCATGACGAAATCTAACAGAAAGGTCGGGGAGGAAAAGTTGGAGGGAGGAAAGTAGGCCAAAACTGTGTGTGTGCGTGGGCTGCCCGGGGGGGGGGGGGGGGGGGGCTGAGAGAGAGAGAAAGAGAGAGACAGGCCTTGTACAGCTCCCAACAATCCAGCTAATTTTAAGGATAATATCATAACCTTTGTAAATATCACACATTTTCATTTGAAAACATGCATGTCAGGAAAAACTCTCTCTCTCTCTGTGCTTCCTTACTAAGTTTCTGTGTGTGTGTGTGTGTGTGTGTGTGTGTGTGTGTGTGTGTGTGCTTCCTTACTAAGTTTCTGTAGTTTAGCAACGACAAGGTTGTAAACTGGCCGATGGCCAAAATCTTATACCGTTGAAAAATAAAGGTTTGTCTGTCTGTCTCCCTCTCTCTCTCTCACACACACACATACACACACACTCACAATGCCAGACCCAACTTCCAAAACATGCCCTTTGAAAAAGCTGTTCAGGTGTGGGTGCAGAAAAGAAAGTGCTACCTCTTCAAGAAGGACTAAATAAAGTTAGTACACCTCTGACTTTTTTCGTTTCAAGATTTTGTCAATGACCCATCATTTTGAAAATTGACCCCTCATTTTGCTCAGCCATGGGTCATTGGGCCCATGACATTTAAAAACAATCTGAAGCTCTGCTGTAATGAACACAACATAGGGGGGATTTCAAATTCATAAACTAAACAAACAAATATTGCTGTGAGAGGACTAGAGTGACAGAGTATGTACTGTACGTGGAAATACACGCCCATGAACATCTTACAACCCACATAAAACAGTCTCCATTGCACAGGTCTGACATACAACCACAACTTGCTAGCAAAACATTTCTCGAAGTGCACCATCATCGAAAGAGGGTACATGTATTGTAAAAACCAAAAACGACAAAAATAAAAGAGAAATGCCCATTATGTTTCTTGTCTTAAGCTGTGCGCACACCATCGACACATGACCAAGAAAAGGGAGTCACACACACATTCCTGTACAAACTCAAAATTGGACAACCAACACTAGGAAAGACAACTAGAGCAGAGACGGCGGAGTTTGGTGTGAACTGGCAGGTCGCATTAAGAATGTTATGAGGGTTTGACATTTTTCAAAACCCCACTTTGTATCACCTGGTAACCAATACAGTGCATTTTGATTTGTTTTACCTATCCAAAAAAAAAAAAAAAAAAAATTCACCCATTCCTCATGGAGGAAAAAACAAAGAAAGTAACAGAACAAAACAACAGACGGAGATTAATCTAAACAGAAGTCCTGGTAAAAGAACAACAAATCTCCCTGATGATTCACTACAACTTGCAAGAGCACCAATGGGATAAGCTTTAAAAAAATCAAACAAGGTACACGTACCATCAGCTGATTTGCACATATTTCAAGGAGTCAAGTTATGCAAAGCTCTATTACTTGAGGACAGGTAAAACTAACTGACTGGACTGGACTGGACTGACTGACTGAGAAACCTGGAAACCAGACGGGAATAGCTGGGATGTTACAGTCCTACTCATGAAACCCAACAGCCAGACGCTGGACTAAGGGAGACCACTGGAAGAGGGGAAGAAAGTTTCACCACAATACATACGGACACGCTAAACTTGGGCTAAAGAAATCATTTCCATCCTACTGTCCTCTGTCCACGTGTTTCAGTCTGAATCCACTGTACAGGTTCAGATCAAGTACAAGGCAAGTAGAAAGAGTTCTTACAGACTCTTCACACATACTGTTACCTGTTTGATGGCCATGTCACACGCTTAATACTGGCAGTCTATAGACACAATTATCATCAATAGTGTAAAACAACAAAGTTTAAATGCCTGGTCACATTGTATACTGCTGTGAAAAAGTATACACAGATCTGCTCTTAGCAAAATATCAGCAATGCACATGACAGTCTTCTCTTTTTACTTGAAAAAAAAAAAAAAAAAAAACCCAAGAGGATCAGACAAAGTGAAGTAACTCCCCGATGACAAGGTCCCTACTTCAACAGGCACTTAACATGGCCAGGCTGTTTCACACGCCAGCTGTTATCACTGACAAACTGGTTGCTATATGCTAGCCCCCCCCCCCCCCCCAACACACCTTTGGGGGGGACATACAAATTGCACCTACTTTGTTTATAGTTATATGTAAAATTGTCCAGAAAAAAGATAAATAAAAAAATAAAAACATTAAAGATCTAAGCTCCTCCCCCCCCCCCCCCCCCAAAAAAAGTTTGATAGCTAGCAAACCACTTATTTTCTCGTATAGTATATAAATGTAACAAATCTTTAGACATTTCTCATTTTTTTTTAAATATCAACTCAGCCTTGTTTTGTCATTATTGACAATAGTTATGCTATTCGCCCGAACTTAGTTTTAAAGGTAACGGTCCTTGTCCATTTAACACTTGAGTGCATACCGCTTGTGAAATGACCACTTGTATGTTCATTACATAAACCCGTTGATGAAAAAAAACAAACAAAAAAAACAAATTGCGCCTACACAACATGATGCAAACCATGTACTGTAATTCTTGAGCAAAACGTTTGACAAGCCAGACAAGCATGGCAGCCATTATAAATGTCACTAATGTCAGTACTAAACACACCTGCACATCAGTGAAAACTGCACTGACACACGTCATACTAGTACACTGTGATGCACATAGTTAAAACGCCTTCCTTTCACAGCACGTACCAACTACATAAAGTATTTAGCATGCTGTCACTAGTAGCAGATTCCTTCACCAGACGTAGAGAGACGAGCTCGCACCTGACACAAATAAAAGACAAAATGGCAGCTGAGAAAATGGCACTTCTGAGAGTTCCGTAACATACAACCAACAAGACTGTGAGAAAAAACACACTCACTCAGTCACAACAAAAGTGTTCACCAACTAATCATACATGAATAAACCTGCCTTGGTTTATAACAATACACAATGCTGATTCAGATCAAGCATACTAGCCGCGTCTCACACGTAACTAATACCTGTTGTAATACTGATGAAGCAGCACTATTACAAGTCACATTAACACACTGGATACAACTTTACAAAGGGATTTGTTTTTTAAAGCAAGAACCGCCACAACACAAACAGAAAAAAATCAATCAATCAACTCACAATAAAGTGATTACAAATTAACAACCAACTGAAGACACAAGTGAGACATTGTTAAACTGTATAAACAAAGATGGCACATCATCAATATGCCTGTTTTCAAAAGGAATTGACGGAAGGGCATCACCTGGAGTGAAACCACCGAGCTACTGAGCTTCCCATCCTGACAAAATGTTAAGCAGTGTGTGTGTGTGTGTGTGTGTGTGTGTGTGTGTGTGTGTGAAGGCACAATCAACATAATATGAAGGCCCTGCCTGTTAGGGCAAGAATCATGTATACAAGCGTGAATGTACCAGCCACAACTGTTGTAGGCGGTGACACGTCATTTCACCGCCAACAATTTAGCGCCACCATTTCAGCGCCGCGTCTTATCAGCGCCGTACAATTCAACGCCGTACATTTCAGCCCGGGGTGTGGGGTGTGTGTGTGTGTGTGTGTGTGTGGGGGGGGGGGGGGGGGGGGCATTTGTTTTACGTGTGAAAACCATAATCCTGCAGCACAATGCAGGAGATCGTTCTCTCATGGACACGATGGAGGGACTTGCATTTGCGTTCATGTTTTGGGCCAACTAGGCATGTTTTACAATGGAGAGACACCAAACGACCCATTTGGAATTTAGTGATTTTAATGGACACCATGGGTTTTAGATAATTTGTCATTAAAGTTTAACTTGTTAAAAAAATGCGATTAGCTAGTTTATGTGTTTAGCTAGTTCTCTCGCTCTCTCTCTAATCGTTTGGCGCTGAAATGTACGGCGCTGAAAACTCGTCGCGCTGAATTGGTGGCGCTGAAATGTTGGCGCTGAAATGGTGGCGCTGAAGTGTCATGGAACTGTTGTAGGCAGGGTTGTGAAAGGACCTCAGTTCCACCTGTGCCACACACTACCAAGCATTCTGACAGGATGGAAGCTGATCCTTAGTTAAAGGGTACGGACAGTCAAGAGCACTATTGGGTTTAAATGACAGATATTGAGGTCCTAAGCTGTTAGACAGCATTTCGTGAACAAAGTACCATTTACTCAAAAATGCGCCGGAAACACCCTCTGCTTTCGGTTCCTGGGCTGCACCATGTTGCCGCGCTCTTTCGCGAATGAGACAGGAAAGGTGTTGATGGTGACGTCACTCCCCCACCACTGTCGGCAGTGCCAGTAGCTTTGAGCGGGTTGTTTCAGAGTATTATTTTGTGTTCAAGATGCCACAGTGCAAAGCGTTTGGTTGTTTCAGCAAACAGGGCATGTGTAAGAATGCAGATGGAAGCCACAAAAGCTTTTATAAATTTCCGAATCTAAACAAATCAAAGGAAAAACGGAGGTTACGTGCGAAATGGTTGGAGACCTTGAAGAACGATCGCTTGCCCCGCCGAGTGCAGGAATACGCCTGGAAAAATCGAGACTGACCTCGTTTGTGGAGATCATTTTACCCCGGATTGTTTCATTGGTGCTTTTGCGAACGATGTTACTGCTCTTCTTGTCAAACACGCATCGATCGGGTCTTCCCCATCGTCACAGTCCCCACTGTTTTCTGCCCGACCCCTTACTGAGCTCTTCCTTAGAATGTTCTGGCTCAAAATTATACAGTACAGTATCCCCAAATCCATTCTAGCTTTCAGGAAATAAGCAAAGTTTGTATACGAGCCAGAAATAGCATGCCTAAAACGTGTAGCAGGCACACCTGCACGCACAGAGAGTGTGCCAGCTTAGTGTCGTCTGCTGCTGAGTGGTGCAGTGACGTCACTGCTAGGATCAACATGGCAGCCTCCATGGCATCGCATTTCGGCTGCCGTTTGGTGTGATAAATGCTGAATGGTGTATTCATGTTCAAATCTTTTGGGCTGCAGCCGTCTAGGACATCACTATCTATCACTTAAACCCAACATTGCACTTGACTTGCCTTACCCTTAAGTGCAGGCCAAATATCATTTGCTGATCTGTAGATAATCCGACAAACCAGTCTCACCCTGCCCGTCTTGGGAACCCCGATTGTCAGGCCGACTTACGCCAAGAAACGATGGACTGTTTCTCCCATGTGCGGCTGCTGCAGAAGGTTCACGTGAGCCTTCATCGCTATTGGCATGATGTTCACCGCCCCAGTTCTCACATCTTACGTAAGATCCAACTGGATGTCCATCATCAGCATTTGGATATCCCACTGTTACATACGCACCCACGGCACCAGTTACACTGTGACCCACAGTACCGGTAACATTGTGACCCACGGTGTCGGTTACACCGTGACCCACAGTACCGGTAACATCACGACCCACTGTGCCGGTTACATCATGACCCATGGTGCTGGTTACATCGTGACCCACAGTACCGGTTACATCATGACCCACAGTGCCGGTTACATAGTGACCCACAGTACCGATAAAATCATACGCACCCACGGCACCAGTTACACTGTGACCCACAGTACCGGTAACATTGTGACCCACGGTGTCGGTTACACCGTGACCCACAGTACCGGTAACATCACGACCCACTGTGCCGGTTACATCATGACCCACAGTGCCGGTTACATCGTGACCCACAGTGCCGGTTACATCGTGACCCACAGTACCAGTAGCATCGCGACCAACCACACCTCCATTTCCCACCATTAGATAGGGATCCACTGCCTCTTGGTGTCGTACATAGGGACTAGGAACCTGTCTAACATACGCTGAAGGTTCCTGTACATTGCCTGACATGACTGAAGGGCTGGTGGCTGTGCATGGGATCGCCTGCTCATCCACACACAGTTCTTTCCCTTCACTAGGAACCTGTCTAACATACGCTGAAGGTTCCTGTACATTGCCTGACATGACGGAAGGGCTGGTAACTGTGCATGGGATCGCCTGCTCATCCACACACAGTTCTTTCCCTTCATATTTTGTGTCATTGCCTGCTGCAGGTTTGACAGGCTGTAATGGAACGGGGTTATCTTTCTTGTTACAGCCCTCTTCAGTGACACCAGGGGGAGCATTTTGCCATTCTTTGAGCTCATCTGGCAGCCAGAACCGCGGTAAATACCCCGGATTTCTTGCTGCCTCTACCCGTGGACTTCTTGACTCGGCCAAACCTTCGGCTCCAATGTCCATGTTGTCTTCTTGCTGACGATCACGTGAATTCGAGTGTTCTGGGTACTGGGGTATGTTGCCGTTATCAATGCTGCAGTCAACGTCCAGTACAACTGATGCCACTGACTGAGGGTGCCAGGCTGCATTTTCTGCTGTTGCCCCAGCAGCTCTGTTGAGTCCATTCACTCCACTTTCCAACGACAGGAAAGTTTCGCCCTGGCACAAGAAGAATGAAGGCACATCAATGTCTATCAAACAAAATGATGCAAAAGATGACCTAAAACATTATCTTCCTAGGACAGAGGAGTTTTGCAGAGGAACACACACTGAGCACACACTCATCCACATACTGAATACACACACACACACACTGAGTACACACACACACACACACTGAACACACACACACACACTGAACACACACACACACACACTGAGTACATATACACACACACACACACACACTGAGTACATACACACACACACTGAGTACATATACACACACACACACTGAACACACACACACACACACTGAACACACACACACACACACACTGAACACACACACACACACACACTGAGTACATACACACACACACACACACACACTGAACACACACACACACACTGAGTACACATACACACACAGAGTACATATTTTGGTGTACAATCAGTCATGAATTTATTTGCCAAACTGACCTCCCAAAGCAGAAGAGTCAAACGATGCATCTACCGTACTACTGACAATAACAACAGCCAATATGTAGAGTGGAGGAGTAAGATAATTTTACTGTAACTGGACTGCCAAGTATCTTGCACTCACTGCCTTTGAGTCAATAATTATACCGTAATTTGACTGCCGAGCATCTTACACTCACTGTGTTGGCCGATGTCTGAGGGTCTAATGGCTGTCTGGATGGAGAGCTGGGAGATGGCTCTCTCTTTCGTCGACGGTTTGGGCGTGGCTGTGGATAAAGTTAACAGACAAGGTAAGTCATGATTAAATATGAGCTGTTCCCTACATTAACTACTCCTGGTATTGCTTGTATGTATCAGAGACAATTTTAGTTTCCAGTAAATGACCCAAGAGTGATTTGAGGCAGAAACAGGTAGCAAACACAAGACGGCCTCACCTTGACATCCCGCATAAGATCCAGCTTTGCCCTCCTGTTGCTGTAGCACAGTTTCACCTTGCAACTGCAGCAGATCACAAAGGCGAGTTGTAAGGCCAAACAGTCACTCCAAACAAAGTTGATCAATTTGTTCTCCTTTATCTCTAACATACATGGCTGTATCCCTTGTTTGGAGCATGGCGCTCTGTGTGTGTGCGCGCGCGCGTGCACACACATGCTCATGTACATATGCATGCATGTGTGCGTGCGTGTAAAACTCACTAGTGACACCACTTACATAATGAATATCACACAAGCAAACACCACCACAGACGCCACAGCTGTGATTATCCAAATAGGACGGTTATCCTCCTCCTCTGCAACAATCAACAGAGAACAGGTGGTGTGCACAATTATAAAACATATCTATAAATATTAGACACAAACATGTTCACTAACGCACATCAGCAAGCACAAAACCATCAGCTGCATAACAACCTCCCAAATTTCACCTGCACCCTACAAAACCTCTCACTCTCATGTACCCCCAACCTTCACCCACAGCTTTGTGGCAGAGGCCATACTTACTATTCTCTTGTGGTACGCCAAACACAGGTGGAGATGGAGGGCCAAGTTTTCCTGTGGCGGTCAAAGCCTGCACGACCACCTTGTGTTGAATTCCTGGTGTTGCGTCGATGTTCAGGGAATAGTTGTCGGCCCCACGCACCATGTAGGACGTATCTGTACAGGAAACCAACCCACGGTAAAGACGAATAGCTAAATGAAAGTGAAAAAGAAAATTTCCTTTCTATCACTTTGAAAGTTTATACCAGAACATGGCCTGCAGGCAACTCACTTCTGAAACTTCAAAATGAAACCATTCAACAAAACTTACTGCCTTCAAAGACCACCATTTCATTCCGGACAACTTTACTCCAGCACACAGTGTTCACATTCAGTATATATATACTACTCACACGGACAACTGTCTGCACCACTGGAACATTCAGTACATAATACTCACAGGGACAACTGTCTGCACCATTGGAACATTCAGTATATAATACTCACAGGGACAACTGTCTGCACCACTGGAACATTCAGTATATAATACTCACAGGGACAACTGTCTGCACCATTGGAACATTCAGTATATAATACTCACAGGGACAACTGTCCTGCACCATCTGGAACATTCAGTATATAATACCTCACAGGGACAACTGTCTGCACCATGGAACATTCAGTACATAATACTCACAGGGACAACGGTCTGCACCATTGGAACATTCAGTACATAATACTCACAGGGACAACTGTCTGCACCATATTGGAACATTCAGTACATATACTCCACAGGACACTGTCTGCACCATTGCATTAGTATATATATACTACTCACACAGGGACAACTGTCTGCACCATTGGAACATTCAGTACATACTACTCACAGGGACAACTGTCTGCACCATTGGAACATTCAGTACATAATACTCACAGGGACAACTGTCCTGCACCATTGGAACATTCAGTAACCATAATACTCACAGGGACAACTGTCTGCACCATTGGAACATTCAGTATAATATATAATACTCACAGGGACAACTGTCCTGCACCATTGGAACATTCAGTACATAATACTCACAGGGACAACTGTCTGCACCATTGGAACATTCAGTACATAATACTCACAGGGACAACTGTCTGCACCATTGGAACATTCAGTATAATACTCACAGGGACAACTGTCTGCACCATTGGAACATTCAGTACATAATACTCACAGGGACAACTGTCTGCACCATTGGAACATTCAGTATATAATACTCACAGGGACAACTGTCTGCACCATTGGAACATTCAGTATATATATATTACTCACAGGGACAACTGTCTGCACCACTGGAACATTCAGTACATAATACTCACAGGGACAACTGTCTGCACCACTGGAACATTCAGTACATAATACTCACAGGGACAACTGTCTGCACCATTGGAACATTCAGTACATAATACTCACAGGGACAACTGTCTGCACCATTGGAACATTCAGTATATAATACTCACAGGGACAACTGTCTGCACCATTGGAACATTCAGTATATATATATTACTCACAGGGACAACTGTCTGCACCACTGGAACATTCAGTACATAATACTCACAGGGACAACTGTCTGCACCACTGGAACATTCAGTACATAATACTCACAGGGACAACTGTCTGCACCATTGGAACATTCAGTACATAATACTCACAGGGACAACTGTCTGCACCATTGGAACATTCAGTACATAATACTCACAGGGACAACTGTCTGCACCATTGGAACATTCAGTATATAATACTCACAGGGACAACTGTCTGCACCATTGGAACATTCAGTACATAATACTCACAGGGACAACTGTCTGCACCACTGGAACATTCAGTACATAATACTCACAGGGACAACTGTCTGCACCATTGGAACATTCAGTACACAATACTCACAGGGACAACTGTCTGCACCATTGGAACATTCAGTACATAATACTCACAGGGACAACTGTCTGCACCACTGGAACATTCAGTACATAATACTCACAGGGACAACTGTCTGCACCACTGGAACATTCAGTACATAATACTCACAGGGACAACTGTCTGCACCACTGGAACATTCAGTACATAATACTCACAGGGACAACTGTCTGCACCATTGGAACATTCAGTACATAATACTCACAGGGACAACTGTCTGCACCATTGGAACATTCAGTACATAATACTCACAGGGACAACTGTCTGCACCATTGGAACATTCAGTACATAATACTCACAGGGACAACTGTCTGCACCACTGGAACATTCAGTACACAATACTCACACGGACAACTGTCTGCACCACTGGAACATTGGGCGGTGCTGACATTGACTCTGTATCCAGCCACTTTGACTGGGTAGCTGTAGGAACATTTCAACGTCCTCCACTGAATGAACAGCTGACCAGACATTCTCCCAGCGCGCACTTCCACACCACCGGGCTCTTTGTCAGGCGCTGCAAACATGCAAAATCAATCAGCTCTGTAACGGCCACACATGCAGTGTACATGTGCTGTGTGATACACATATACTGTACTGTGTAATGCATGTGTAGTGTGTGATACACGTGTACCGTGACACACTTGCGATGTGTACCCCGTGTACATTGTTACAGTTATACCCATACCTCGCTCTTGGAAGAGACAGTCAGTCCAGGTAATAGCACGACCAGCAGTGGAGATGCCAAACAGGTAGTTCCCCGAGTCACTGACGCTGAGGGGAATCTCCATGGTGTTAGCATCTACATGCGAGGTGGCCCACTTGACTTCTCCCTGTAACAAACCAGTAGTCAGTGCATGTACATGTTGTCGCAACAAAACAAAACCTATTTTATTGAATGTTTTAAATGGTGGCACTAACCAATGTGTGTGTATGGATGTCCATCACAGAGGCAGAATAATAACTCCAGAAGAAGTACGGCAGAAGCCTCCATGGCTCCCTTGTGACAAGGGTCAAGGTCACCCACTAGAGTATGCTCATAAAGCTCTTATCATTATCTATCATCATGCCAAGCAAGGTGTCTCTGGCCTTCCGAGTTTGTGGCAATATTACAATTTTGCCCAAAACGGTTTGTATGGCCTTGTCCTTGGGTAAAGGTCACTCAAATGAGATCTCATCAATGTCTCTCATTATGCCAAGTTTGACGCCTCTAGTATTTGTAATTCCTCCAAAAACGGTAATGTTAACATTCACAACAGACAGCTTTAATGACCAATAACGGTTCACTCACACACCTGACATCAACACGTTAAATGACCAACAACACTTCACTCACACACCTGACATCAACACGTTAAATGACCAACAACAATTCACTCACACGCCTGACATCAACACGTTAAATGACCAACAACACTTCACTCACACGCCTGACATCAACACGTTCAATGACCAAAAACAATTCACTCACACGCCTGACATCAACACGTTCAATGACCAAAAACAATTCACTCACACGCCTGACATCAACACGTTAAATGACCAACAACAATTCACTCACACGCCTGACATCAACACGTTCAATGACCAACAACAATTCACTCACACGCCTGACATCAACACGTTCAATGACCAACAACAATTCACTCACACGCCTGACATCAACACGTTCAATGACCAACAACAATTCACTCACACGCCTGACATCAACACGTTAAATGACCAACAACACTTCACTCACACGCCTGACATCAACACGTTCAATGACCAAAAACAATTCACTCACACGCCTGACATCAACACGTTCAATGACCAACAACAATTCACTCACACGCCTGACATCAACACGTTCAATGACCAACAACAATTCACTCACACGCCTGACATCAACACGTTCAATGACCAACAACAATTCACTCACACACCTGACATCAACACGTTAAATGACCAACAACAATTCACTCACACACCTGACATCAACACGTTAAATGACCAACAACACTTCACTCACACGCCTGACATCAACACGTTAAATGACCAACAACAATTCACTCACACGCCTGACATCAACACGTTAAATGACCAACAACACGCCTGACATCAACATGTTAAAATTACAGGGAGGCAAATTTCATCAGCAGAATGAGGTTGTCCAAGACAGACAGTTGTTTTTTCACCTGACATGTTTTGGTCTGAATGTTGCCACGACACCAAAATATTGTGACATTGTCATGACCAGGTACTTCATCACCATCATCGGTGTCCATTTCATCAGACATGACCCCAACTGGTAATGGAGTTGTTGACACGACACTGGTGCCATTCCACACTGCTTGCACTTTACCATCACTGGTATTCACAGCAAGATCCAGTAGCTGCCCAGTATCTGTCAGAACATCACCAACAGAAATTGTTGCTTCCTAATCTGTCACAGTATGAAAAGCAGCTAATTCCTTGTCATGTTTGGCACGCAGGAGGTACATGTATGTCAATTCATAAAACTTTACCATCCTGTGAAATGCAGAACAGGAAGTAATATTACTGCAAAAGTCAAAATTGGCTGAGGGACCAAAAATGAAACTTCTGTGTATTGAGAGAACACACATAGTTAAATAAATAAATACATAAAGGTTCCTGTAGCCTGGTGCATTCTGGTATTCAACAAAAAGAGAACTGCACAGGAGTTTTATTTTCTTTCAAGTTTCCTTCCAAGGAAAGGACCTCTTAGTCTTACTGGACAGAATCATGAGGACACTACAGTGGAAATATGCTGAATGGTGGAACAATTCTGTTTGTACCTTTGTACATGTCATGTATTTCAAACAGGAAAGGACCTCTTAGTCTTACTGGACAGAATCATGACGACACTAAAGTGGAAATATGCTGAATGGTGGAACAATTCTGTTTGCAGAGATGCATCTAGGATTTCAAAAAAGTGGGGGCAATCCCCCCCTTCCTTCAAAAAAAGGGGGGACCTGGGAAAAACCTGTGTTTTGTTATCGCACAATGGTACCGCAATGCAGCCAACTTTTCATTAACTTATGCACATATTATTAACAGTTATTACTTTTGTAATTTGTAATGCAAAGCTAGTCCTATCTGCACACACAAAAAAACAACAAAACCACAAAAAACTCACCTTTTAAAAGAAGTAATGGTTAGGTCTTGAAAATCCTTTTTTATTTTTGCTTTAAATTCTTGCCTGTCCTCGGTGATAGAGGATCACATACACAATGGAATGTTTCAAACTACAGTCCAAAATAGTGATAGGGGGGCTTGAAAATTATTGCACTTTTGCCTCCCAGTCCTACAGTTACACAACTTAATTCTTTTTCTTGTGCTTCATGCACAAAGTGCACCGCATTCCATCTTCTTCCTTCTTCAACCACGGCCATTTTTTGGCCCACTCCGGCTGACACCTTGAAGTTTTTTTGGTGCCGCTAGTTTCTAACTCCGTTTCGAGAACCGAATCGCTGTCAGCATCATCAGATGCGGTATCGCCGTGCTCGGTTCTGGTAGAAGTCGCGGCCGGTGGATCGACTTTTTGTTTTTCCGATTTGTCATCTTTTTCTGCGTCGGGCTCGGTACTCGTACTAGTGGTGGGCTTAGCCGGGCTGATCTACTTTCTGCTTTTTGAAAGCAAAATGAAACAGTGCACTTGTTTGTAGGCTTACTACTTTGCTGTCGCTAGTTTCTAACTCCGTTTCGAGAACCGAATCGCTGTCAGCATCATCAGATGCGGTATCGCCGTGAATTAAGTTTAGCAGCCTTCAACATCTTGAACGAAAAGCAGACGACAATTCTACTTCCGCTCCACGGAAAACCTAATGTGGTTGGTCGGTTTAGCTTGACTTTCGTCAAAGAAAAAATTTCATTGGTCAAAAACGTTTATCGGAAACTCTTTCGTGTAGGAGACAGAAAATATCGGCAGCTGGAAAGGGGCCCTGCGCGGGGTACTGTTGTATCGAAAAATTCCGTCGCGCTCTACTAACGCCGTAACGCGCGATCATTTTATTTTTTGCGCGCGGGCTCGCGCACCACATATCAATTTTTGCGCGATTTTCGAAAAACGTGCAAATCCCGCAATCGCGCGTCCTAGATGCATCTCTGTGTTTGTACCTTTGTACATGTCATGTATTTCAAACAGGAAAGGACCTCTTAGTCTTACTGGACAGAATCATGAGGACACTACAGTGGAAATATGCTGAATGGTGGAACAATTCTGTTTGTACCTTTGTACATGTCATGTATTTCAAACAGGAAAGAGCCAAACCTGGGAGAATACTGATCTTTGAGTTGGTCCTGGACGCCCCTGCCCGTGTCCTGGCAAAGATCCGGACCGACGTAAGGGAGTCACATGACACATTGTGGATGAGTGAAGACATGGGAGACGGGACATCTCTGTCAATCTCCTCATCACCGTTGATGATCAAGCGATAGCCAATGATTTCTCCATTCCGTTTGGTGGGAGGCACGCTCTGCAAAGGCAATCAACCATTTACTATTTACTACACACAAATGTTTTACAGAAATGTTGACTACGGCGACATGCACATTTATGCACATATCACATTTATGCCAGATCAAAAACCTTCTTAATTTTTTGTCAAAAACTTTCACACAAAAACAATGACAAAATAAAACAAGAATAAAAAAAATAACGATACTGCTCATTTCTATCAGGCTCTGAGTACGCGTGTTGGGTGTTTGACAGTTTCACGTCCTTTTCCACCAGAAATGGTTGATATCAAAGACGGGGCAACGAGTCAGCACAAATATTTAGCCCCAGTTACTCATTGAGAGTCCAACAATCCATTATTCAACCATCCTTGTTCCTCATATCAGCCTCATCATGAACGACATCATTAACGACGTCATTAATGACATCATTAACAAGATCACACATCAAATCAAACTGCATAATGTCTCATCTTGTTCTGGCAGTCATCCCTGAAATACTTACAATTACAAAATGCATGACCACGTGTACAACGTCTCATGCATGCACAGTGAAACAGAAGGCAGTCATCCCTGAAATACTTACAATTACAAAATGCATGACCACGTGTACAACGTCTCATGCATGCACAGTGAAACAGAGGGCAAGATGAATGTTACTAATTGTATTTCTCTCTGCACCCCCCCCCCCCCTCCAAAAAAAAATAAAAAAATAAAATAAAAAAATAAATAAATACAAATAAGAAACTAAGAAAAAACAAAAACATAAAAAAAACAACAACCAGCAAACAACCAGCAAAGTTCGGAAGAAGCAACAGCAACTAAACAAGAAGACAAACATGAAGATTTTAACTCACCCCCCACAACAGCGTAACATTTCTCCTGCCGTCTCTACAGTGATGCAACATGTAACTGCCGGGGGTCAGTGGAAAACTGGTCTCTGGCTCTGATAAACATACACAACACAACACAACTTGCATTCTCTTATACATCTATACAGATACTGGGTTTAACTAGCACAAATATTCAAAATCTGAGTGCCAACTACAAATGCTGGGGTACGACAAGCAACTACTCATTTTGAGCACAGGAATTGAAACTGTTAGTGTGGAAGAGGTACATGTACTGACACACTGACAAGGAACCTTAGTTTACCGCTGGCCAAGTACTCCTAGTTCCATTCAGACCTTTGCTGAAGCTAGTGAAAATAAGATGAGAAACTCATTCTCTCTCTCACAGACACAGACATGGCGCACAGTGCCAAAGCTTTGGTGCACGGACTGAATGCACAGTTCAGGTCCAAACTTTGTCTGTGAAGACTACAAAGTAGTACATGTAGTCTTACAATAAACAACTGTCCACTTTAGTGAAACAGTTTACCTGCTTCATCAGTGGTGACGGTGACAAAGCGAGGCTCACTCCAGAAACCATCATCAGGACTGGCTGGGTGAACCTCAACAGCAAAGCTGTATGTTGTGTACGGGTCAAATCCACAATGCTCAAATCTTGAGGACTCCCCAGCAGAATCCTGGAAAATACATTTGAAAAAACAAAACAAAAAAACAATTGGTCAGTTCTGCAGTTCTAGAAGCACAATTCTCTCCCCTGCAATGTCAAAAGCCCCTTTGTTCATACAACAGAAAACAAATTTTACTTTAAGGTAAATTAGAATTGTAGTACTTTGTGTTATTGGTACAATAAAGGATTTCGTCCATGACCTAGAAGGAGAGTCACAGGCATTAGAGAAAAAACAAGATGGCCACCAGCCCAATATGTTGTTTCCATTTGATCACCTGCTATCGTCACGGTCGTTCTTGTGTAATGCCATGTATCCACACACACACACACACACACACACACAATCTCTCTCTCTCTCTGAATGGAAACAACTGACAGGGCTGTCACACCAATCTTGTTTTTGGAAGAGAGACGTCAAGTTGTATTCTTTGAAATCTATGACGTTTTTCCTCACTGGGATGACGCATAATACATTTGGCGTAATAACTTTGATACAGTTCTTGCAATGAAAGCAGGCCATGAAAATTGAAGTGTTGCTGCTGCGTGCGCAGTGTAAAGATCGAATTAATACCGACCCAATATGTTTAACAGACAAGTCTGCGCGGCGAACGTTTTCTAACTATGTGTTATGTCAGACATACACACGCGCGCGCGCACACACTCACACGCACACGCACACGCACACCACACACAGACTCGCGCGAGCCGCATTTGTGCTCCATTGAGACCTATGTGGTG
Organism: Batillaria attramentaria; assembly: GCA_018292915.2. Classification (NCBI taxonomy): domain Eukaryota; kingdom Metazoa; phylum Mollusca; class Gastropoda; family Batillariidae; genus Batillaria; species Batillaria attramentaria. Next base: position 684,480 of record JACVVK020000197.1, on the reverse strand, counting down.
TTCTCTCACTCTACTATGCTATTGAGTGAGAGTCAGTGGGAAAAACATGCACACTACATCAATGAAACTCCCGCTTTCCCCGTCTACAAATAGAGAACGTCCAAAAAGTGGCGACACATCCCCAAGAAATGCCAGTATCACGTCAATCAAACATGACGTCGGGAAAAATGACGCTGATACTGCCTTTTGCGTCAGTGCGCGCGTGCCTTTTCTGCGATGGATCTGACCTGTTCAATACGTAAGCAGCCCTGCACAGCGTTCTGGGTTCTTCTTCTTTCATGAATTTGTTCTCCGTGCATATTCTGTTCATAAAGTATTGGAGTTGTATTCTGTTATATCCCGTGTCTTCTCTGCGATTGCACGAAGATGGCGACATAGTAGAAGTAAAATACACCACGTCTCCAAACAGAGGAATTCCGAAAGAAAGTGGCGAGACACCCCCAAGAAAAAACAGCATCACGTCAATCAAACATCACGCACTTACTTTACGTCAGTGCGCGTGCGTCTCTTCTTCGATGTTTGTGAGGCGTGTGGCTTGTAGAGGAAATGTGCTGTGAGTACAAATTTTCGAGTCAACTGACGATAATGGCTGCAGTGAATTTTTTTAATTTTTTGGTATATTTTTTATGGCACCCTAGGCTCATTATCTATGAATAGTAGGAGCGATTTTGAGATCTAAAGTGTGTTCACCAGCACTTTCATCAGGTACGGCTTACGCCAAAAGTATACAAGCGACAACCTCCAAAATTCACTTAGTTGAGAGTCCGTATTCATGCTATCTATGTCCAAAAAATGGAGTGGTTTAGGTAAATATTACGCCTTTAAACGCCAGAAAGCCACTTTTTCTGAACAGGGCGATAACTCGCAAATCATGTGTGCAATCGTACCTGGATCGGGCCTTCTATTCAACAATCTTGATTCATTTAGAAACCCCAAATTTGAAATCGATCGGTTCAGTATTTTCGGAGAAATAGGCATCTGAACTGGGTTCACATGCAATGTCAACTCAGGCTCGGTTTACATGAAAACTATAAGAGCGACCATTTTCTAGTAGTGACTCTGTTCAGAGTCCGTATTCAAGCTATCTACTGCCAAAAAATTGAGTGATTTAAATAAATATTACGCCTGTAAACGAAAGACAACCAACTTGTCTCAAAAGGGCGATAACTCCCAAATCACTTAAGCAATCATCACACGCTTGAATCGTCTAATGTAACATTTTGATATATTTGGATACCCCAAATTTGAAGCCATTCGGTTGAGTATTTTCCAAGAAACGGGCCTGGACACAATTCACACACACACAGCCGCATGCACGCACGCACGCACACACGGCACTCAGGAGGAGAAGCGCGTTCGGCGGACCGTACATGTCAGCATCGATGACGCACGTTTTCTTACGTCATTGTCAGAGTTACACTTGCAAAATCGTCTCTGCGGGAGATCGGCAGTGACGTGCATTTGTACCACAGATGCTTGCCCATGAACGTGGAAAATTTAGCCCGTCCTATGATGTTGTTTCCATTACTATGGAAACAACATAAAAAGTTCAATATTTACATTATAAACATGATCAGACAGAGCACTGGGCTGTCCACGGCCGGCTTTGCTGATCACCCGGTAGTATTTGTCCCGATGTCGTCGCTCGTGGTTCCAACCAAGCTCTACACACCGGCTGCTTTTGTTTGCCACGTGTAGATCAACCACTGGGGCAGGTTTGACTGAAATGCAAATATTTCAAAATTAATCAATTTTTAAACTTGCAAGTCTAAACAAACATCAGCACTGGGACACTACAAAGCTCCGTGCCTTGAGCCACAAACAGTAACAGACGACAAAAATGTGAAGAAAAAAATTCTCTCATTTAACCCTGGTCTTGCTGTGTCATTTAACCCTGGTCTTGCTGTGTCATTTAACCCTGGTCTTGCTGTGTCATTTAACCCTGGTCTTGCTGTGTCATTTAACCCTGGTCTTGCTGTGTCATTTAACCCTGGTCTTGCTGTGTCATTTAACCCTGGTCTTGCTGTGTCATTTAACCCTGGTCTTGCTGTGTCATTTAACCCTGGTCTTGCTGTGTCATTTAACCCTGGTCTTGCTGTGTCATTTAACCCTGGTCTTGCTGTGTCATTTAACCCTGGTCTTGCAGAATGACTTTGTCTTATGCTATAGAGGTAAGCCGGAATATTCTGAGCTCACCAATACCACGGTTAACTTTTAGTTCTTTAACTTCAAGGGTGGGTGGGTGTTTGGGGGTTTAACGTCCTTTTCCACCACATAGGGTGATATCAAAGACAAGGCAACGATGAAAAAGCCAGCACAAATATTTGGCCCCATCCTGGATACGAATTCACGACCCGAGCATTAGAAGTCCAACACTCTACCATTCGGCCACCCCGGCTCCCCCTTCAGTTTCAAAATGCAATCCCAAACAACATAGGTACTGTATGTGTATGGCAGGATGTCATGTGTGTAAAGAATAATATATATACATGAAGAACGGTGAACAGGATCAAAGCTCATACACACTCTTGGGCAAGTTGCATTTGAAGGAGCCGTACTTTTTCTGTTTTTGTTACTTCATGTGGATTCCTAACCCACCTACATTAATCCACTGGTGTATTACACAGATGATAAACTGAGCAAGCTACTTGATGCCAGTAAAGAGGGCCGTGGCAAAAAACAATTCTCTGAACTACAATGTGTCCTTATAGTGCATCCATAACACACTCTAAATACTGCATGAACTACAATGTGTCCTTAGAGTGCATCCTTAACACACTCTAAATACTGCATGAACTACAATGTGTCCTTAGAGTGCAGCCTTAACACACTTTAAATACTGCATGAACTACAATGTGTCCTTAGAGTGCATCCTTAACACACTCTAAATACTGCATGAACTACAATGTGTCCTTAGAGTGCATCCTTAACACACTCTAAATACTGCATGAACTACAATGTGTCCTTAGAGTGCATCCTTAACACACTCTAAATACTGCATGAACTACAATGTGTCCTTAGAGTGCAGCCTTAACACACTCTAAATACTGCATGAACTACAATGTGTCCTTAGAGTGCAGCCTTAACACACTCTAAATACTGCATGAACTACAATGTGTCCTTAGAGTGCAGCCTTAACACACTCTAAATACTGCATGAACTACAATGTGTCCTTAGCGTGCAGCCTTAACACACTCTAAATACTGCATGAACTACAATGTGTCCTTAGAGTGCAGCCTTAACACACTCTAAATACTGCATGAACTACAATGTGTCCTTAAAGTGCAGCCTTAACACACTCTAAATACTGCATGAACTACAATGTGTCCTTAGAGTGCAGCCTTAACACACTCTAAATACTGCATGAACTACAATGTGTCCTTAGAGTGCAGCCTTAACACACTCTAAATACTGCATGAACTACAATGTGTCCTTAGAGTGCAGCCTTAACACACTCTAAATACTGCATGAACTACAATGTGTCCTTAGAGTGCAGCCTTAACACACTCTAAATACTGCATGAACTACAATGTGTCCTTAGAGTGCAGCCTTAACACACTCTAAATACTGCATGAACTACAATGTGTCCTTAGAGTGCAGCCTTAACACACTCTAAATACTGCATGAACTACAATGTGTCCTTAGAGTGCAGCCTTAACACACTCTAAATACTGCATGAACTACAATGTGTCCTTAGAGTGCAGCCTTAACACACTCTAAATACTGCATGAACTACAATGTGTCCTTAGAGTGCAGCCTTAACACACTCTAAATACTGCATGAACTACAATGTGTCCTTAGAGTGCAGCCTTAACACACTCTAAATACTGCATGAACTACAATGTGTCCTTAGAGTGCAGCCTTAACACACTCTAAATACTGCATGAACTACAATGTGTCCTTAGAGTGCAGCCTTAACACACTCTAAATACTGCATGAACTACAATGTGTCCTTAGAGTGCAGCCTTAACACACTCTAAATACTGCATGAACTACAATGTGTCCTTAGAGTGCAGCCTTAACACACTCTAAATACTGCATGAACTACAATGTGTCCTTAGAGTGCAGCCTTAACACACTCTAAATACTGCATGAACTACAATGTGTCCTTAGAGTGCAGCCTTAACACACTCTAAATACTGCATGAACTACAATGTGTCCTTAGAGTGCAGCCTTAACACACTTTAAATACTGCATGAACTACAATGTGTCCTTAGAGTGCAGCCTTAACACACTCTAAATACTGCATGAACTACAATGTGTCCTTAGAGTGCATCCTCAACACACTCTAAATACTGCATGAACTACAATGTGTCCTTAGAGTGCATCCTCAACACACTCTAAATACTGCATGAACTACAATGTGTCCTTAGAGTGCATCCTTAAGTAACACACTTTAAATGCTGCATGAACGACAATGTGTCCTTAGAGTGCATCCTTAAGTAACACACTTTAAATGCTGCATGAACTACAATGTGTCCTTAGAGTGCATCCTTAACACACTTTAAATACTGCATGAACTACAATGTGTCCTTAGAGTGCATCCTTAACACACTCTAAATACTGCATGAACTACAATGTGTCCTTAGAGTGCAGCCTTAACACACTCTAAATACTGCATGAACTACAATGTGTCCTTAGAGTGCATCCTTAACACACTCTAAATACTGCATGAACTACAATGTGTCCTTAGAGTGCAGCCTTAACACACTCTAAATACTGCATGAACTACAATGTGTCCTTAGAGTGCATCCTTAACACACTCTAAATACTGCATGAACTACAATGTGTCCTTAGAGTGCATCCTTAACACACTCTAAATACTGCATGAACTACAATGTGTCCTTAGAGTGCATCCTTAACACACTCTAAATACTGCATGAACTACAATGTGTCCTTAGAGTGCATCCTTAACACACTCTAAATACTGCATGAACTACAATGTGTCCTTAGAGTGCATCCTTAACACACTCTAAATACTGCATGAACTACAATGTGTCCTTAGAGTGCATCCTTAACACACTCTAATACTGCATGAACTACAATGTGTCCTTAGAGTGCATCCTTAACACACTCTAAATACTGCATGAACTACAATGTGTCCTTAGAGTGCATCCTTAACACACTCTAAATACTGCATGAACTACAATGTGTCCTTAGAGTGCATCCTTAACACACTTTAAATACTGCATGAACTACAATGTGTCCTTAGAGTGCATCCTTAACACACTCTAAATACTGCATGAACTACAATGTGTCCTTAGAGTGCATCCTTAACACACTCTAAATACTGCATGAACTACAATGTGTCCTTATAGTGCATCCTCAACACACTCTAAATACTGCATGAACTACAATGTGTCCTTATAGTGCATCCTTAAGTAACACACTCTAAATACTGCATGAACTACAATGTGTCCTTATAGTGCATCCATAACACACTCTAAATACTGCATGAACTATATGCACAATGCTCACTAATATCAGCTGTGATGATGGGAAACAAGGCAGAAATCTGTGGCTCTGCGTCCATCCTTCGCTCATTTGTTACATTGATGATCAAACCATAACGATCAGCTGCTCGAAAGTAAGTTTTGTTCCATACACAGTTTGTCTTCAGAGGGGTTTTGTCTGGACACGCATCACTGTAGCCAAGCCCGCCATTCCTGCAAAATATGCACAATACAACAGTGGTGTATCCAGGATGCATGTACATTTAGGGATGTGTGTGTGTGTGTGTGTGTGTGTGTGTGTGTGTGTGTGTGTGTGTGTGTGTGTGTGTGTGTGTGTGTGTGTGTGCACATGTGAGAGAAAGAGAAAGCAAAAAGGGAGAGACAGACAGACAGTAACAAAATGCTTGAAACATATACATGTATGCATGTATAAACTGTAGAAACATAATGCTAACTGAAATAAACATTGATAAGGTCAAGGTCATAAAAATACTAATACTAAATCAAAAACAAAATACTAATACAGCATGTGTACTGTAAACACCAGGTAATACATACATACATACATCCATCCATACATACATACATGTATACATCCATCCATTACATCCATCCATCCATACATATATACACATCCATACATACATACATGCAGTTTTTACAAGTTACACAGTGCAATTTATATAAAGCCTTCAGAGATTTAAAATAAAAAATTTAAAAAAAAAGGTGTGACTGAAGTTCATCTGATCAGACATACTGTACGTAACAGAGTTTCTCCTGCACTCCCTCACAGACAAAAAGAGGACATTGTGTCAAATGCAAGCTGCAAGTGTATTGGTTTACGACGTACCTGAAGACTGTGATTGACACATCAACTTTCACATCCGGATCATCTGTAGTATCTAAGTACGTCACACCCAAATCCCATGTGCAGGTAAGACTGGTATCCCAATCATAGACGATGCAGGAAACATTCTGTGCCTTTCTCGGTGGCTCTAGAAACACATTAATACAAATAAATCCATGTTAAGTCCAACTTAAAGTGAGCTTCAAAATGCTTCAGTCTTAGTTACAGCACTGCCCACTTGCTGGTCCACAAAGATTTGAATGATTTCAAAGTATTATTAGAGTATGAAGTAACTGATCACTTCACTGTTACAATTTAAACAGTGTAGTACAGCAATTCCATGTACATGCTTTACAATAACTTTAACATTACTTTGACATTCCAAAAGGCCAGTCAAACTTCTGCAGACAAAACGTTCTGTGGAACAAACATCTTGCACAAACTACATACATACAAACAGACAAAACGTTCTGTGAAACAAACATCTTGCACAAACTACATACATGTATAAACAGACAAAACGTTCTGTGAAACAAACATCTTGCACAAACTACATACATGTATAAACAGACAAAACATTCTGTGAAACAAACATCTTGCACAAACTACATATGTATAAACTAGACAGAACCAATTTTATATTGAAACACAATCTGTAAATTATAGACAAGTGTACTGTGATGCATGTATGCTGTTGGAAGTTCATCATGTTTATCACACGCTAGTCTGTTGTGGTTTGTTTGTTTGTTTCGGTTGTTTTTTTAAGTGTGCATGAAATAATACATAAATCTGTCTTACCCTGTACATATACATACTGCTCATCAACATAGTCATGCTCATAATTGTTGGAGGTTGAATGAATAAAACAGCAGTATCGCCCCATGTCTCTGGCACCGGACACATTAAGCGCAAGCTGGAGAGTGTTGCCGCTGACAGCGTGTAAATACTCAGAGGCAATAACCTCATCCTCATCCTGGAACACACGCAACAATTTGAGTTCAGTTTATTCCCTTCACAGCATGAAAAGTTTGAGCACAAGCATTTGAAAACGTGACAATACATGACAGTGCTAACTGCTTACCGTGTGATTACTTCAGACACGGTTCAACAGTTTGGCAATACACTACAGTGTAGTTTGATTTCTTCCCATAAATATAAAGAAATGCCTACATGATCAGCCACAAGAAAAACTTAATCAACACATCAGTGTTCAAGTGACTCCTGCTACATCAGCCTGAAGTAGCAAAGTTGTAGAGTCCATCAGTACAGGCATCAACTTCACAATAAACAATAAAAGTCAACATGAGTACTAGCGAGCAACAACCAAGATCATCATCTCTGAGCCAGCGTCTGCTGGGATACTGCGCTATATATATAAAAGCAATTTAGTACATGTAGTAGTAGTACCCCCCCCCCCCCCCCATCAGTAGCCAACACACACACTAACAGACAAACACCATGCCCATGCCACTGACATCTGAATGAATGCAACTTTGCTTGGCCATCACACTGCTAACATGATCACAATACATGACATTCCAAAAATTTACTGTTTGAACTGCAGAACACAGTATTGCACTTTTTCCTTCTCTTTGTACTGACAAAACAGGCGCATTTTCTCTTGAACCCTTTAAAAACAAAGATTGTGGTGTGCATTCTACTACAGTGTATTTTAGACCTGCACTTTCAAGCGGAAGATAAAGTGAGGACAGCCGCTGACAATGATACAATGTCTAACAGAACATCAGTCTGACATCAGTAAGGCTTCGCAGTCACTGGACAAACTTATCCCCCCCCCCCCCCCAAAAAAAAAAAAAAAGAAAGAAAAACAATGCAAGAGAGATGAATATCATTCTGTCTACAACATGAAATAGCAACAGCACGTGATTATGAGAAATGTGTGATGTACAGTACACGATGCAATACTGCATTACATTGTACGTGTATTCATGCAGGTTAGGATCATTTAACACTGCATGCACCTACCGGTACCTTGTTGTCTTGATACATTGTACTTTCAAATCTTAATACATATATATAGGTTTTCATGAGAAAGACACAAACATGCACATCAATGACCTTTCTGACATTAGTACTTGTTATACCCTTGTTGAAACATAACATAATGCACCAGTAACACTGTATCTGCAGAGCCTGTACAAGGAATCTCCCACAGCAGATCTATCTACACCTAAAATCCACAACTGAATATATACAGAAATCCAAGCTGCTTTAGCAAATCAGCATGACCAAGGTGGACGGGTAGAAACGCACCTTTTTTAGGGCAGTCCACAGAAGTTATAGATGAGTCGAGTGTCTTCCACATACACACAGTCACACTATCACATACACACAGTCACACTATCACATACACACAGTCACACTATCACATACACACAGTCACACTATCACATACACACAGTCACACTATCAACTTGTCATTTGTAAAGCACAACTTACAAGCCCATGCAAACAAAGAAACTGACATTTTGACTTGAAATCTTTAGCTCACTAGAAGCCACTTGGACACGTTGAAGCCACTATCATGCAATGTGTAGTGATCTCGCGGCAAGTGGCAAGGCTCAGGCCCCGCAGACAGTGGTTCCTAATGGTGTGACATTTTGACTTGAAATCTTTACATCACTAGAAGCCACTATCATGCAATGTGTAGTGGTCTCGCGCCAAGTGGCAAGGCTCAGGCCCCGCAGACAGTGGTTCCTAATGGTGTGACATTTTGACTTGAAATCTTTACATCACTAGAAGCCACTATCATGCAATGTGTAGTGATCTCGCGGCAAGTGGCAAGGCTCAGGCCCCGCAGACAGTGGTTCCTAATGGTGTGACATTTTGACTTGAAATCTTTACATCACTAGAAGCCACTATCATGCAATGTGTAGTGGTCTCGCGCCTAGTGGCAAGGCTCATGCCTTGCATACAGTGGTTCCTAATGGTGTGACATTTTGACTTGAAATCTTTACATCACTAGAAGCCACTTGGACACGTTGAAGCCACTATCATGCAATGTGTAGTGATCTCGCGCCTTGTGGCAAGGCTCATGCCTTGCATACAGTGGTTCCTAATGGTGTGACATTTTGACTTGAAATCTTTAGCTCACTAGAAGCCACTTGGACACGTTGAAGCCACTATCATGCAATGTGTAGTGATCTCGCGCCAAGTGGCAAGGCTCAGGCCCCGCAGACAGTGGTTCCTAATGGTGTGACATTTTGACTTGAAATCTTTACATCACTAGAAGCCACTATCATGCAATGTGTAGTGATCTCGCGCCTAGTGGCAAGGCTCATGCCTTGCATACAGTGGTTCCTAATGGTGTGACATTTTGACTTGAAATCTTTACATCACTATCATGCAATGTGTAGTGATCTCGCGGCAAGTGGCAAGGCTCAGGCCCCGCAGACAGTGGTTCCTAATGGTGTGACATTTTGACTTGAAATCTTTACATCACTAGAAGCCACTATCATGCAATGTGTAGTGATCTCGCGCCTAGTGGCAAGGCTCATGCCTTGCATACAGTGGTTCCTAATGGTGTGACATTTTGACTTGAAATCTTTACATCACTTGAAGCCACTATCATGCAATGTGTAGTGATCTCGCGCCAAGTGGCAAGGCTCAGGCCCCGCAGACAGTGGTTCCTAATGGTGTGACATTTTGACTTGAAATCTTTACATCACTAGAAGCCACTGTACTCATGCAATGTGTAGTGGTCTCGCGCCTAGTGGCAAGGCTCATGCCCCGCAGACAGTGGTTCCTAATGGTGTGACATTTTGACTTGAAATCTTTACATCACTTGAAGCCACTATCATGCAATGTGTAGTGATCTCGCGCCAAGTGGCAAGGCTCAGGCCCCGCAGACAGTGGTTCCTAATGGTGTGACATTTTGACTTGAAATCTTTACATCACTAGAAGCCACTATCATGCAATGTGTAGTGGTCTCGTGCCTAGTGGCAAGGCTCATGCCTTGCATACAGTGGTTCCTAATGGTGTGACATTTTGACTTGAAATCTTTACATCACTAGAAGCCACTTGGACACGTTGAAGCCACTATCATGCAATGTGTAGTGGTCTCGTGCCAAGTGGCAAGGCTCATGCCTTGCATACAGTGGTTCCTAATGGTGTGACATTTTGACTTGAAATCTTTACATCACTAGAAGCCACTATCATGCAATGTGTAGTGGTCTCGCGCCTAGTGGCAAGGCTCATGCCTTGCATACAGTGGTTCCTAATGGTGTGACATTTTGACTTGAAATCTTTACATCACTAGAAGCCACTGTACTCATGCAATGTGTAGTGATCTCGCGCCTAGTGGCAAGGCTCATGCCTTGCATACAGTGGTTCCTAATGGTGTGACATTTTGACTTGAAATCTTTACATCACTAGAAGCCACTTTGACACGTTGAAGCCACTATCATGCAATGTGTAGTGATCTCGCGCCTAGTGGCAAGGCTCATGCCCCGCAGACAGTGGTTCCTAATGGTGTGACATTTTGACTTGAAATCTTTACATCACTAGAAGCCACTATCATGCAATGTGTAGTGGTCTCGTGCCTAGTGGCAAGGCTCATGCCTTGCATACAGTGGTTCCTAATGGTGTGACATTTTGACTTGAAATCTTTACATCACTAGAAGCCACTATCATGCAATGTGTAGTGGTCTCGCGCCTAGTGGCAAGGCTCATGCCTTGCATACAGTGGTTCCTAATGGTGTGACATTTTGACTTGAAATCTTTACATCACTAGAAGCCACTGTACTCATGCAATGTGTAGTGATCTCGCGCCTAGTGGCAAGGCTCATGCCTTGCATACAGTGGTTCCTAATGGTGTGACATTTTGACTTGAAATCTTTACATCACTAGAAGCCACTTGGACACGTTGAAGCCACTATCATGCAATGTGTAGTGATCTCGCGCCTAGTGGCAAGGCTCATGCCTTGCAGAAAGTGGTTCCTAATGGTGTGACATTTTGACTTGAAATCTTTACATCACTAGAAGCCACTATCATGCAATGTGTAGTGATCTCGCGCCTAGTGGCAAGGCTCATGCCTTGCAGAAAGTGGTTCCTAATGGTGTGACATTTTGACTTGAAATCTTTACATCACTAGAAGCCACTGTACTCATGCAATGTGTAGTGATCTCGCGCCTAGTGGCAAGGCTCATGCCTTGCATACAGTGGTTCCTAATGGTGTGACATTTTGACTTGAAATCTTTACATCACTTGAAGCCACTATCATGCAATGTGTAGTGATCTCGCGCCTAGTGGCAAGGCTCATGCCCTGCATACAGTGGTTCCTAATGGTGTGACATTTTGACTTGAAATCTTTACATCACTAGAAGCCACTATCATGCAATGTGTAGTGATCTCGCGCCTAGTGGCAAGGCTCATGCCCCGCATACAGTGGTTCCTAATGGTGTGACATTTTGACTTGAAATCTTTACATCACTAGAAGCCACTATCATGCAATGTGTAGTGGTCTCGTGCCTAGTGGCAAGGCTCATGCCTTGCATACAGTGGTTCCTAATGGTGGTGACATTTTGACTTGAAATCTTTACATCACTAGAAGCCACTGTACTCATGCAATGTGTAGTGGTCTCGTGCCAAGTGGCAAGGCTCATGCCTTGCATACAGTGGTTCCTAATGGTGTGACATTTTGACCTTGAAATCTTTACATTCACTAGAAGCCACTGTACTCATGCAATGTGTAGTGGTCTCGTGCCAAGTGGCAAGGCTCATGCCTTGCATACAGTGGTTCCTAATGGTGTGACATTTTGACTTGAAATCTTTACATCACTAGAAGCCACTATCATGCAATGTGTAGTGATACTCGCGCCTAGTGGCAAGGCTCATGCCTTGCAGAAAGTGGTTCCTAATGGTGTGACATTTTGACTTGAAATCTTTACATCACTAGAAGCCACTGTACTCATGCAATGTGTAGTGATCTCGCGCCTAGTGGCAAGGCTCATGCCTTGCATACAGTGGTTCCTAATGGTGTGACATTTTGACTTGAAATCTTTACATCACTAGAAGCCACTTGGACACGTTGAAGCCACTATCATGCAATGTGTAGTGATCTCGCGCCTAGTGGCAAGGCTCATGCCTTGCATACAGTGGTTCCTAATGGTGTGACATTTTGACTTGAAATCTTTACATCACTAGAAGCCACTATCATGCAATGTGTAGTGATCTCGCGCCTAGTGGCAAGGCTCATGCCCCGCATACAGTGGTTCCTATGGTGTGACATTTTGACTTGAAATCTTTACATCACTAGAAGCCACTATCATGCAATGTGTAGTGGTCTCGTGCCTAGTGGCAAGGCTCATGCCTTGCAATACAGTGGTTCCTAATGGTGTGACATTTTGACTTGAAATCTTTACATCACTAGAAGCCACTTGGACACGTTGAAGCCACTATCATGCAATGTGTAGTGGTCTCGCGCCTAGTGGCAAGGCTCATGCCTTGCATACAGTGGTTCCTAATGGTGTGACATTTTGACTTGAAATCTTTACATCACTAGAAGCCACTATCATGCAATGTGTAGTGGTCTCGCGCCTAGTGGCAAGGCTCATGCCTTGCATACAGTGGTTCCTAATGGTGTGACATTTTGACTTAGAAATCTTTACATCACTAGAAGCCACTTGGACACGTTGGAGCCACTATCATGCAATGTGTAGTGGTCTCGTGCCAAGTGGCAAGGCTCATGCCTTGCATACAGTGGTTCCTAATGGTGTGACATTTTGACTTGAAATCTTTACATCACTAGAAGCCACTTGGACACGTTGAAGCCACTATCATGCAATGTGTAGTGATCTCGCGCCTAGTGGCAAGGCTCATGCCTTGCATACAGTGGTTCCTAATGGTGTGACATTTTGACTTGAAATCTTTACATCACTAGAAGCCACTATCATGCAATGTGTAGTGGTCTCGCGCCAAGTGGCAAGGCTCAGGCCCCGCAGACAGTGGTTCCTAATGGTGTGACATTTTGACTTGAAATCTTTACATCACTAGAAGCCACTATCATGCAATGTGTAGTGATCTCGCGCCTAGTGGCAAGGCTCATGCCTTGCATACAGTGGTTCCTAATGGTGTGACATTTTGACTTGAAATCTTTACATCACTTGAAGCCACTATCATGCAATGTGTAGTGATCTCGCGCCTAGTGGCAAGGCTCATGCCTTGCATACAGTGGTTCCTAATGGTGTGACATTTTGACTTGAAATCTTTACATCACTAGAAGCCACTGTACTCATGCAATGTGTAGTGGTCTCGCGCCTAGTGGCAAGGCTCATGCCCCGCAGACAGTGGTTCCTAATGGTGTGACATTTTGACTTGAAATCTTTACATCACTTGAAGCCACTATCATGCAATGTGTAGTGATCTCGCGCCTAGTGGCAAGGCTCATGCCCCGCAGACAGTGGTTCCTAATGGTGTGACATTTTGACTTGAAATCTTTACATCACTAGAAGCACTATCATGCAATGTGTAGTGGTCTCGTGCCTAGTGGCAAGGCTCATGCCTTGCATACAGTGGTTCCTAATGGTGTGACATTTTGACTTGAAATCTTTACATCACTAGAAGCCACTTGGACACGTTGAAGCCACTATCATGCAATGTGTAGTGGTCTCGTGCCAAGTGGCAAGGCTCATGCCTTGCATACAGTGGTTCCTAATGGTGTGGACATTTTGACTTGAAAATCTTTACATCAACTAGAAGCCACTATCATGCAATGTGTAGTGGTCTCGCGCCTAGTGGCAAGGCTCATGCCTTGCATACAGTGGTTCCTAATGGTGTGACATTTTGACTTGAAATCTTTACATCACTAGAAGCCACTGTACTCATGCAATGTGTAGTGATCTCGCGCCTAGTGGCCAAGGCTCATGCCTTGCATACAGTGGTTCCTAATGGTGTGACATTTTGACTTGAAATCTTTACATCACTAGAAGCCACTTGGACACGTTGAAGCCACTATCATGCAATGTGTAGTGATCTCGCGCCTAGTGGCAAGGCTCATGCCCCGCAGACAGTGGTTCCTAATGGTGTGACATTTGACTTGAAATCTTTACATCACTAGAAGCCACTATCATGCAATGTGTAGTGGTCTCGTGCCTCAGTGGCAAGGCTCATGCCTTGCATACAGTGGTTCCTAATGGTGTGACATTTTGACTTGAAATCTTTACATCACTAGAAGCCACTATCATGCAATGTGTAGTGGTCTCGCGCCTAGTGGCAAGGCTCATGCCTTGCAGAAAGTGGTTCCTAATGGTGTGACATTTTGACTTGAAATCTTTACATCACTAGAAGCCACTGTACTCATGCAATGTGTAGTGATCTCGCGCCTAGTGGGCAAGGCTCATGCCTTGCATACAGTGGTTCCTAATGGTGTGACATTTTGACTTGAAATCTTTACATCACTAGAAGCCACTTGGACACGTTGAAGCCACTATCATGCAATGTGTAAGTGATCTCGCGCCTAGTGGCAAGGCTCATGCCTTGCAGAAAGTGGTTCCTAATGGTGTGACATTTTGACTTGAAATCTTTACATCACTAGAAGCCACTATCATGCAATGTGTAGTGATCTCGCGCCTAGTGGCAAGGCTCATGCCTTGCAGAAAGTGGTTCCTAATGGTGTGACATTTTGACTTGAAATCTTTACATCACTAGAAGCCACTGTACTCATGCAATGTGTAGTGATCTCGCGCCTAGTGGCAAGGCTCATGCCTTGCATACAGTGGTTCCTAATGGTGTGACATTTTGACTTGAAATCTTTACATCACTTGAAGCCACTATCATGCAATGTGTAGTGATCTCGCGCCTAGTGGCAAGGCTCATGCCCCGCAGACAGTGGTTCCTAATGGTGTGACATTTTGACTTGAAATCTTTACATCACTAGAAGCCACTATCATGCAATGTGTAGTGATCTCGCGCCTAGTGGCAAGGCTGATGCCCCGCATACAGTGGTTCCTAATGGTGTGACATTTTGACTTGAAATCTTACATCACTAGAAGCCACTATCATGCAATGTGTAGTGGTCTCGTGCCTAGTGGCAAGGCTCATGCCTTGCATACAGTGGTTCCTAATGGTGTGACATTTTGACTTGAAATCTTTACATCACTAGAAGCCACTGTACTCATGCAATGTGTAGTGGTCTCGTGCCAAGTGGCAAGGCTCATGCCTTGCATACAGTGGTTCCTAATGGTGTGACATTTTGACTTGAAATCTTTACATCACTAGAAGCCACTTGGACACGTTGAAGCCACTATCATGCAATGTGTAGTGATCTCGCGCCTAGTGGCAAGGCTCATGCCTTGCAGAAAGTGGTTCCTAATGGTGTGACATTTTGACTTGAAATCTTTACATCACTAGAAGCCAACTATCATGCAATGTGTAGTGATCTCGCGCCTAGTGGCAAGGCTCATGCCTTGCATACAGTGGTTCCTAATGGTGTGACATTTTGACTTGAAATCTTTACATCACTAGAAGCCACTATCATGCAATGTGTAGTGATCTCGCGCCTAGTGGCAAGGTTCATGCCCCGCATACAGTGGTTCCTAATGGTGTGGACATTTTGACTTGAAATCTTTACATCACTAGAAGCCACTATCATGCAATGTGTAGTGGTCTCGTGCCTAGTGGCAAGGGCTCATGCCTTGCATACAGTGGTTCCTAATGGTGTGACATTTTGACTTGAAATCTTTACATCACTAGAAGCCACTTGGACACGTTGAAGCCACTATCATGCAATGTGTAGTGGTCTCGCGCCTAGTGGCAAGGGCTCATGCCTTGCATACAGTGGTTCCTAATGGTGTGACATTTTGACTTGAAATCTTTACATCACTAGAAGCCACTATCATGCAATGTGTAGTGGTCTCGCGCCTAGTGCAAGGCTCATGCCTTGCATACAGTGGTTCCTAATGGTGTGACATTTTGACTTGAAATCTTTACATCAACTAGAAGCCACTTGGACACGTTGAAGCCACTATCATGCAATGTGTAGTGGTCTCGTGCCAAGTGGCAAGGCTCATGCCTTGCATACAGTGGTTCCTAATGGTGTGACATTTTGACTTGAAATCTTTACATCACTAGAAAGCCACTTGGACACGTTGAAGCCACTATCATGCAATGTGTAGTGATCTCGCGCCTAGTGGCAAGGCTCATGCCTTGCATACAGTGGTTCCTAATGGTGTGACATTTGACTTGAAATCTTTACATCACTAGAAGCCACTATCATGCAATGTGTAGTGATCTCGCGCCTAGTGGCAAGGCTCATGCCCCGCAGACAGTGGTTCCTAATGGTGTGACATTTTGACTTGAAATCTTTACATCACTAGAAGCCACTATCATGCAATGTGTAGTGATCTCGCGCCTAGTGGCAAGGCTCAGGCCCCGCAGACAGTGGTTCCTAATGGTGTGACATTTTGACTTGAAATCTTTACATCACTAGAAGCCACTATCATGCAATGTGTAGTGATCTCGCGCCTAGTGGCAATGCTCATGCCCCGCAGACAGTGGTTCCTAATGGTGTGACATTTTGACTTGAAATCTTTACATCACTAGAAGCCACTGTACTCATGCAATGTGTAGTGGTCTCGCGCCTAGTGGCAAGGCTCATGCCTTGCATAGTGGTTCCTAATGGTGTGACATTTTGACTTGAAATCTTACATCACTAGAAGCCACTTGGACACGTTGAAGCCACTATCATGCAATGTGTAGTGATCTCGCGCCTAGTGGCAAGGCTCATGCCTTGCAGAAAGTGGTTCCTAATGGTGTGACATTTTGACTTGAAATCTTTACATCACTAGAAGCCACTATCATGCAATGTGTAGTGATCTCGCGCCTAGTGGCAAGGCTCATGCCTTGCATACAGTGGTTCCTAATGGTGTGACATTTTGACTTGAAATCTTTACATCACTAGAAGCCACTTGGACACGTTGAAGCCACTATCATGCAATGTGTAGTGATCTCGCGCCTAGTGGCAAGGCTCATGCCTTGCATACAGTGGTTCCTAATGGTGTGACATTTTGACTTGAAATCTTTACATCACTAGAAGCCACTATCATGCAATGTGTAGTGGTCTCGTGCCTAGTGGCAAGGCTCATGCCATTGCATACAGTGGTTCCTAATGGTGTGACATTTTGACTTGAAATCTTTACATCACTAGAAGCCACTGTACTCATGCAATGTGTAGTGGTCTCGTGC
This sequence comes from Batillaria attramentaria, assembly GCA_018292915.2. Classification (NCBI taxonomy): domain Eukaryota; kingdom Metazoa; phylum Mollusca; class Gastropoda; family Batillariidae; genus Batillaria; species Batillaria attramentaria. The sequence continues at coordinate 666,977 of JACVVK020000197.1, read as the reverse complement.
CAAGTGGCAAGGCTCATGCCTTGCATACAGTGGTTCCTAATGGTGTGACATTTTGACTTGAAATCTTTACATCACTAGAAGCCACTTGGACACGTTGAAGCCACTATCATGCAATGTGTAGTGATCTCGCGCCTAGTGGCAAGGCTCATGCCTTGCAGAAAGTGGTTCCTAATGGTGTGACATTTTGACTTGAAATCTTTACATCACTAGAAGCCACTATCATGCAATGTGTAGTGATCTCGCGCCTAGTGGCAAGGCTCATGCCTTGCATACAGTGGTTCCTAATGGTGTGACATTTTGACTTGAAATCTTTACATCACTAGAAGCCACTATCATGCAATGTGTAGTGATCTCGCGCCTAGTGGCAAGGTTCATGCCCCGCATACAGTGGTTCCTAATGGTGTGACATTTTGACTTGAAATCTTTACATCACTAGAAGCCACTATCATGCAATGTGTAGTGGTCTCGTGCCTAGTGGCAAGGCTCATGCCTTGCATACAGTGGTTCCTAATGGTGTGACATTTTGACTTGAAATCTTTACATCACTAGAAGCCACTTGGACACGTTGAAGCCACTATCATGCAATGTGTAGTGGTCTCGCGCCTAGTGGCAAGGCTCATGCCTTGCATACAGTGGTTCCTAATGGTGTGACATTTTGACTTGAAATCTTTACAATCACTAGAAGCCACTATCATGCAATGTGTAGTGGTCTCGCGCCTAGTGGCAAGGCTCATGCCTTGCATACAGTGGTTCCTAATGGTGTGACATTTTGACTTGAAATCTTTACATCACTAGAAGCCACTTGGACACGTTGAAGCCACTATCATGCAAGTGTGTAGTGGTCTCGTGCCAAGTGGCAAGGCTCATGCCTTGCATACAGTGGTTCCTAATGGTGTGACATTTTGACTTGAAATCTTTAGCTCACTAGAAGCCACTTGGACACGTTGAAGCCACTATCATGCAATGTGTAGTGATCTCGCGCCTAGTGGCAAGGCTCATGCCTTGCATACAGTGGTTCCTAATGGTGTGACATTTTGACTTGAAATCTTTACATCACTAGAAGCCACTATCATGCAATGTGTAGTGATCTCGCGCCTAGTGGCAAGGCTCATGCCCCGCAGAACAGTGGTTCCTAATGGTGTGACATTTTGACTTGAAATCTTTACAATCACTAGAAGCCACTATCATGCAATGTGTAGTGATCTCGCGCCTAGTGGGCAAGGCTCATGCCCCGCAGACAGTGGTTCCTAATGGTGTGACATTTTGACTTGAAATCTTTACATCACTAGAAGCCACTATCATGCAATGTGTAGTGGTCTCGCGCCAAGTGGCAAGGCTCAGGCCCCGCAGACAGTGGTTCCTAATGGTGTGACATTTTGACTTGAAATCTTTACATCACTAGAAGCCACTGTACTCATGCAATGTGTAGTGATCTCGCGCCTAGTGGCAAGGCTCATGCCTTGCATAGTGGTTCCTAATGGTGTGACATTTTGACTTGAAATCTTTACATCACTAGAAGCCACTTGGACACGTTGAAGCCACTATCATGCAATGTGTAGTGATCTCGCGCCTAGTGGCAAGGCTCATGCCTTGCAGAAAGTGGTTCCTAATGTGTGACATTTTGACTTGAAATCTTTACATCACTAGAAGCCACTATCATGCAATGTGTAGTGGTCTCGCGCCAAGTGGCAAGGCTCAGGCCCCGCAGACAGTGGTTCCTAATGGTGTGTGCAGTGGCTTCTTCTTGTTAACAAGTCTTATCACATAGTGGGCAGGGGAGGTGGGCTGGGGATGGTAAGAGTTCCATGTACTGTATGTATGTATTATCCCATTTCCACGGTAACTAAGAGAAATTTGGGCTGATCCCCCCCACCAAAGATTCGAACCTGTGCCTCAGGATCAGTAATGGATGCATCATCCACGGAACACAACTCCGTGACATCAAATACAAATAATTAAAGTTAAACCAACACCATAGACAAACTACCGTAATATAACTACTGAAACATGGTCTTCATCAGCAACAGTATTAGCACTGGGGAAAGTGTTTGACAAGCATCTTCAAAATGCAAAAAACTGAAAATAAACGTACTTCTAAATTCTGAACCTGAGCAGATGAGCTGAGCTGAGCTGAGCTTGTGCAGCACATGACTTTAGTGTGTTGATGTTGAGTGTGTGACTGTGAGTGAAACAGGAAACTGTCCAAGTGGGTATGGCTGGGTTACCAAGCATGCTGACAGTAAGACTGATAAAGAAAACACACTACACTCTAAGAGGACAAGCAAAAATTCCATGACCCATTCATGTCAGTTGTCACCTTTTTTACACAGGGTGGAAACGACGACCGATCCTGTCCACGCATCTGGAAATTTGTCGTTATCAGAAACTAATTGGTAAGAATGAAACCAGGTACAGAAGTGTAATTCATATCACAAGCTCTTGCGGAAAAGATCCCCCCATGGACTCTACAGTTAGTGAGTAAGCAACACCTCCCAGGTCCTTCAGCTGCACCACAAAGATAATGTCCAAGTACTGGAGGAAGTAGTTTACTATACTATAGATCTCTTTTCACATTTCCAGGTGTAGTTACAAGTCTCATAGTGAGAGATCTAGAGAACTCAAACTCAAACATGTTTATTGTTGTGGGTCACTGGCACTGGGCCCTTCAACACAACTGACAAGGCGAGCATTTAGCATAACTATGACACATACATGTACATGTATATTAATACCCAATTTGTTTTTACACTCAGGTTGGTAAAGTCTTATTTAGAGAGAGACAGACACAGACGGATCCAGAGAGACAGACAGACTGCAGGGACAAAGAGAGAGCGAGGGACAGAGAGAGACAGACACAGACGGATCCAGAGAGACAGACAGACTGCAGGACAAAGAGAGAGCGAGGGACAGAGAGAGACAGACACAGACGGATCCAGAGAGACAGACAGACTGCAGGGACAAAGAGAGAGCGAGGGACAGAGAGAGACAGACACAGACGGATCCAGAGAGACAGACAGACTGCAGGGACAAAGAGAGAGCGAGGGACAGAGAGAGCCAGACACAGACGGATCCAGAGAGACTGACAGACTGCAGGGACAGAGAGAGACAAGCAGACTGGCAGTAATTACAAAATTACAATTTTATAAACCAGTATGCACATTTGAAATCCTCACAGATATTCTCACCTGAAAGTCTGAAACAAGTATGAAGATGAGATCGCGTGCATCGTAACCTGTACTACTGTCCACGCTGCAGTTCAGTCTCAGCGTTTCTCCCACAAACACATACACGCCATCCTCACCATCAGGCATCACCATTCCCAGGGAACCTGAAAGGTAACACCACTTTCTGTATCACTATCACAATGTGAAGATAGTGTTAGAGTACTGTACTGTACACCCACAAACACATACACGCCATCCTCACCATCAGGGTCACCATTCCCAGGGAACCTGAAAGGTAACACCACTTTGTGTATCACTATCAGAATGTGAAGATAGTGTTAGAGTACTGTACTGTACACCCACAAACACATACACGCCATCCTCACCATCAGGCGTCACCATTCCCAGGGAACCTGAAAGGTAACACCACTTTGTGTATCACTATCAGAATGTGAAGATAGTGTTAGAGTACTGTACACCCAGGGCTTTATAATTATATCCATGGCAACTATATATGGTCAAGAGTACAGAGGTGAGTCGACTGCTCAAAATGGCTACCCATTCACATGAATGATGCTACAAACTTGTTTAAAAAGCATGCACAGTTGTCTCCTTTGGCTCACTTGTTCAGTATAAATCAGAGTTTCAAACAGTGAGAATTGGATGTGGTACATTTACTTCTTGTGTTTAAAACTCTGGGTTTTTGGCGAAAAATCGGTGATTGCAGTGGAAGAAAAACGTGACAGAAAGTACTTGCGATCGCTGAAGTGTTATTTTGAGAAACATGGAGAACGGTCAGTGAACCCATTTGCTGTCTCCAAATGCTCAAAACTGCCTTTATTTCAGTCGGCATACTGGCAGGTGTCAAATATTTTCCGTTTTTTAGAAAAATGACTGAAAATGTAGGCACGTTTGGACATAACGTCGTCGTAAACTTCCGATGATCAACATCGACCACCGAGGTCGAACGTACTTTTGTCCTGCGAAATACCTAACTTGCATAATCTCAACATCGTTTTTTCACTCTTTATTTTTCATGGAAGAACACCGATATATCTCGTGTTGTTGAAAAGAAACTTCGTGTTGATTTCGAAGACCCGACGGCGTGTTAATTTTACTGTTATGTTCACGCGAGAAAAATCGATCGGTACACTCGGGTATGAGATAAATTCAACCAGCGGCCGTTTCAAACACAAGCTGGAAGCATGATTTCTTTGAGCCGATGACTTTGATTACCGTCACTGGAGGAGGCAGCCGATAATCCCGAGGGTAAGTTTTAGTGTTAAGTGTTATCTTCAGACAAATCTAGTCAACTCGGCAGCAAAAGTGAATAAACACAAAGAGTCTGTGTTCTTGTGCATTTTGGAATACTGCTGACAACAGCGGTAATGGTAAACTCGATGTTAGTATGGTGATTGGTATCACCAACACGTGGATGTTAATCCTTGTCGTGATTCTAATCGATACAGCCGTGGAGACATTTGTGGTTTAGGTTGTAAACGTTATGTTCATGACTCTGTTACAAAAGTTGTGTATTCAGCAACAAACAATGAATGCCTTAGGTATTTTTGGGTGGAAAGCTACTCGGAAAAAGATCCTTTGCGGGGAGTAAAGCTTTCTTATGTAAAATTTCAGATGTCTCTGGTTTGAACACAACTTTACTCACAAACGAAGGTCGTCAGCATTATGTTCAAACTCATACGACGACAAGTCTAGCACCAAACAAAATAAAATATCCTGCTAAACATCTTTGGGATAATTTTTCTCCCTGGAGTCTTGAAAATTTCCATTCAAAACATTTTTGTGTGTTCATCTGTTTGTTTATTGAAGTAAACTTTACACACCATACCCAGATTCATGCAGTTGTTATATTATGTACAAACAACAACTTGGGCATTCCTTCATTTTTTTAATGGCAAGAAATAGAGGACAGCGAAATTATGTGTTTTTATTCATGACTGTGGGTTTTTTTCCAGGATCACACAATAGAAAATGTGCAGGAGCTGTTTGTGTTTGAACACAACTTTATACACAGACAGTGGGTTTCAAGTTATGTTCAGTCAAAGGTTACATTTTTTTCCTTTGCTGGACATACTGAAAATGATATGTATTCAGTATTTCCTATGCTGTGAGCCCCTTTTTGATTATAGCAGTTTGTATACATCATCCCTGTGTGTGTTTGAGTGAAAGCTGTTGCATGAGTGTTTGTCAAGTTAAGTTCCAGCAACTTGATAATGACAGTTATCAGTTTTATTATGCTTTTAAATCATATTTTTGTGAAGAGAATGTGTACCTTCGATTAAAGCACACTTCCTGGTAATACATTGTTTTGTTCCGTTTCCTCTTGTTTGATTTTGACAGTCTCAAATGAGTCTGTCACAGTGTAATGTTATGTTCGAAGTTGTGTAAAGTTACATTCATGTAGCTTGAGATAGCAATTATCTATGGGATTAAGCTTAAAATCATACTTTGAGGGGGTTAAAGAGTACCTCCCATTGAACCACACTTACTACAACTGATATGTTTTGTTCTTTTTCCTTCTGGTTGACTTTAGCTATCTGAAATTTGTCTGTCACAGTGTAATGTTGTGTTCAAGTGTGTCAAGTTATGTTCAGACAGCTGGATATGGTAATAATTCATGTGTTAAATCTGTTAGATACATCTTTGTGTGAGTACGGTGTACTTACCATAAAAACAAAGTCACTGGTAATGTATTTTTTGTACCTTTTCCTTCTGTGTGACATTAAAAGTTTGAAATAAGTCTGTCACGTCGTAATGTTATGTTTAAGCATGCTCAGTTCTTTCTTTGATCACTTTATTCAGGGACACAGTGAAGTAGCAACTGTTATTTTTGTTTTTGCATGTATTTCAAGGGTCAGTCTTTAATTTTACTGGGAAACAATAATAACTGGAATAAAATGTTTAGCTTTTTAAAGGGTTTTATTGACATGTTCCGTCAAGCAGAAAACCAGAAACATTTGAATCCATTTCTGTTCACGTATCATTTATTTTTGTTCATGTATTGCATTGCATTATTATTGAGTAACCCAAGCAATGTTCTTAAGAAGTTTTTTTGACCAAACAGTATCAGTACTCTGTCATAATGGTGCTCATTTCAGTTTAACTTGCCACTTGACGTAAAGTTATGTTCACACCACTTTTTCATTGCATTTCTTTGCATCTGGTGAGTCTTTCCTTCTCTTTTGTGATATTGCTGAAGGTTAAGCCTTCAAAATAAAAACACAACATGCAAACAACATCACTGGTTTGTTTTTGCCTTGAAATATCAAGTCTGCAAAATTGTGACAGTGTTTAATGTTATGTACAAACTCACAACTTATTTCTTCAAATACGACCAATCGACAACTTGTATGAGAAAATCAGATATGGTGAAGATTGCTCATGACAAGACACACCAAATTCATATAAAATAGTTTGCTTATGACTTTGCTGAAAACTGGGTACTCATGTCACACTCACTCGACTCAACTCTGTACTCTTGACCATATGTGTATAATGAGACAAAATGTCCTTGTTGACCATACAAGTATCCGCCTTTGAGGAGCCTTACCATTCACTGTGTTTCCTTCCTGTCCATGTAAGTTAGTGGTATGAAGCATGAAGACCAAGAGCAGCAGCCAGCAAAACCTCACCATCATGTACTGTTACTGACACCATCCTAAGGCAGCACCTGCAATCAGGCAAAAAAAAGGGGGGAGGGGGTGGGCGTGAGGGGGCGGGGAAGAAAAAAGGTATGAATATGAAGTGGTAGCAACAAACAAGCATTACTGCATGAACAAACATATCTCCCTCTCTCGCTCTCCGCAAACTAAATTGTAAATGATGTGCGTGTAGGATCGTATTACATGTTACATAACGTGTGTGTTGTGGCATGCATTAATTCTGTAGGATGTTTTGTTTGTGGGTGTGTTTTGGGTTTTGTTTTTGTTTGTCTGGTTCTGTTCTTTTGTTGCAGTTTTTTGGGTTTGGGTTTTTGTTTTTGTTGTTGTTTTGTTTGTTTTCTATTAATGTTCACACAGCCACTCAAATCCATGATTTTTGGGTACAGAAGGAGTCACCATATTTCATACACTTTTGACCACACAGTACTGTTGGATTACGGCTGTTCTCTTCCCCGAACAATCATTTCCAGAAAAGTAGTTTGTACATTGTACGTTCCTGCTGAAACAGTTTGAGACGTTCTGACAGGCCACCGCTATATTTATACATCATCAGAAACGGGTTGAGGATGAGGACAGGGAAGAAGACCTACTAGAAGGGGAAACAATTAACATGAGGGAAGGATCACCAACAACAACTACACTAATGCACATTATATATATATATATTAATATCAATGAACTGTACCTTACACTACAGTAAGAGTTAGACACAAGCCAAGGTGCACTGGATTAAAAGGAGGCAGCGTAAGATTACACTGTACATATCATGTGTTGGGCAATCCAACAAGCTGTTGCCATTCAATGCAATTCACGTACACTATCATGCGTATATTTAGTGTAGGTCAACTGCTCAATAAATCACTACCACCACATTCAAGTCATAAAAACAATCTGTGGGCCCCTTGCTTCCTAGTCCTACCATGCACACGCACACACCAACAATTCTTCCAATCCATGATCAATTCAGAACTCGGCCAATTCAATTCGGCTCAAAACTAAGGCAGCCTGCGTACTGTGCACCAGATGGCAGGTGCTGTTTTTCGTGGGTTGAGACTCGAGTTGATTAGGCGTGAAATGGACGACTTCATGACTTACAGGGTGCAGTGTGTACTGACTCAGTGGCTGCTAACCTCAACTGCCAACATGCTCTACTGTCCACATCAGCAGCTGCCTTACATCAAACTTTCAAAGGAAGGCGCAAGCTTGCACTGTATATTGATCAGATCACCATGACAACTATGTCAACACCCCAATCACTGAACCATGCAGGTCAGCCCGACACAACACACTCTGTACTGTACAGTGTAGCCTGTAGTGTCACATTCACAGAACTTTGAAAAGGATGATGGAGGAAAAACAACAAAAACACCCACTTCAATAATTTTGTGACAAAGTTACCAACACCTACATTATGTAAAGTTCTGAAAGTGCTCTGCTCATGAAATATTCTTAATTTACTGAGCCTAACATAATAATACAGGTAATTAAATAAACACAAAATAAAATATTTAGAAAAATTGAAAAACAACAACAAAATACAGACCTAGTTTTTGGTCCACTTTCAATAACATTAACTGTCTCAATCTTGATTAGACTGACAAAGTGTGAGTGGGCGAGTGAAGGTGAGTTACAGTACACAGATGACAATACACGTACACGTATTTTGATTCTGACAAATTGGACAAGTCACTTGAGGTGTGCTTCGCATTCCAGTTACACAGTTGACAAAATCCGATAGTGGCAATTTCTCCAGAGAATTCATGGAGTTTCATAGAAATTCACAAATGTTTTCCCTTTCAATCAGTCACACTGGCACTATCCCTCCACCTGCTGCACTGTTCACTCACTTAAAAAAATAATTTCGAAACCGGTAAATGAATCATTATGATACTGATTACCCGGAATGGATAATGAAACTCTCACTGTCAGCAATCCCTTACTGAAACTAAATTAAACTAACAATGCACATTCACAGGGCAGAATGTCGTATTCCATTTCCCCAAAAAATCTGGACTTATTCTGCTGGACTTTAGGACGACAATCAAACTTTATACTTCACAGTCAGCAGAAATGTTTCCCTTTTCCCCGAGAAGATACAGCAATGAATGATGTAAGTGAGTACACAAAGGCCGTCTTTCACTTTCAGCAAGAGAAACTAGAACGTAGACGGGCTGATCTATAATTACATCACTGACCTATTTCATATGCAGACAAGTGTAGCTTTCCTCTAAACTGCAACTGCAAATATGCCAATCTTCCAACATACAATGATCATGATATACTATAGTATTAGTAGTTAGTACAGTGTATAGATCTAGATGCTCACAAATCATTCTCAGCTGTTTTGGTAGTGAGTAGTGTCTAACATGGTAATATTTGTCATCTGACACCTGTCCAGTGGCAGCATTTCACAGTCTGGCAATGAAACAACAGAGTGCTACCTGCAACGTGAATTTATGCTCACAAGTAGAGCTGTGAACCGGTTCAAAAATCCAAACCGGTTTTAAACCGGTTTTTAACTTCAAACCGGTTTTTTAAACCGGTGTTTTTTTCCGGTTCAGTCATCACCAAAAGGTGTTTGAGGTCTGCAAAAATATTGGCGTTTTATGCGATGCGTGTTCATATATATA
>JACVVK020000197.1:460000-655000 GCA_018292915.2 Batillaria attramentaria | reverse complement strand
GTGCATCGCCGTATCGGTCTTGTGTTTTGAGCTGCGAGCGACTCGGGTGCCAGCTCGCGCACGCTGCAGAGTAAATCCAAAGACCTTGGGATCAGAAATATGTTTCCAAGATCTTTGGTAAATCTGTTTAAACTTCAACGTCAGCGATAAGGATGCGCGCGCTTTGTGTTAGAGAGTAGCATCCCTTCCTGTTTTTCGCACCAAAATGTCGCTTCTTCGCTGGCTCGGGCGGGTTGAAACCAGAGGCAGGGCGAGAGGGGATTGAGACAGAGAGAGCGACATTATTGTAGAAGAGGGAAATTCAAACAAGAGGAAACACGGTCATGATTCCGAAGAACAAGTCAGTGCCGCGATGTCGCCAACTTTCGAGTCTGAATCCGCAAGTGCCAGATCTACATCGGAAGGTGATATCACTCTCAGTGTGGAGTAGTGCAGGGGAGGTCACGGGTTGGGTGGGGGGCGGGGGCAGAGAGCCTGAGTGAAAGTGGAAGTAGACTGTAGCGGTGAGAGAAGGGGGGGGGGGGGGGGATTTCAGTTCCCGGCCCAGAGAAATAAACTACTGTTTTCACCTCACAAAACCAGGCCCAAAATGTACCAGATTGCACTCGTGGCTTCGCCACTTCGAGGGACTCCCACTTTTTTCAGTTGGGAGTCCTTGGACTCTTGGGAAAAAATCCTATGGGGAGCTCTGCCTTTCAGTTTCTGTGTTCTTCAGTAATTGCGTCATAACAACTTATCAAATATCAATCATATCTCGCTGCAGCCCCACCCTGGAAGACTAAATTTGACAGAGTGCAAAATTACAGAGTTGACCCTTTCTTAGTTTCTTAGTCCCTTTCACACCCATAACCCAACCAGCAGTTTCACATCAATGCGGAAAAAATGTCAACAACATTACCCCCCCCCCCCACTCCTCCTCCTCCCCCAACCCCAGCTTAGGTTACAGAGTAGGATACAGACGAGACTACAAGATCTGCAGATACGTTACAAGAATTCCAGCGGCCGCCAAGAAGAAATTAGAAGAAAAAAGATGACTTAAGTAACTTTAGTACGTGTACTATGACCAAAACACCGGTTCGCGGCAACTCGAACCGGTTCAGCGAACCGGTTCAAATGGGAACCAGTTAAAACCGGTAAACCGGTTAACCGCGGCAGCTCTACTCACAAGGTACAAGCTATTATTTAAGTGTTGCAGTCAAACATTGGGTAGAATAGTTCTGGGCTGTTTAAACACCACCACTGGAGCTGGCAAAGAGTTAGAGCAGCCAAAAACGTACATCAACAACAACAAATTACAAAACCATGTGGAGAGTGCAGACACACTCAGATACACATACATCTTCCAAAACGCAGGTTGGCTTCTATGACACCTAGTACTAGTAAGCTACAAATACATGACAAATTTGCTGCTAAAAAAAAAAGCTTTTCCCCAAAATGATGCCACTGCTCATTATATGTACATACATGTGTTATATATACAGCCAATGCCCTTAGAAGTTACAACAGAGGCAGTGTTAAAATCATAAAAATGTTTGGCTGCGGCCTCTAGTTCAATGTGAAAGATACTGCGTGCTTATCGCAAACATACTATTCACAATACACAAGCAGCAACAACAGCACAACTTACATTACCACAAAACTTTGCCAGTGTATAATCATCCTTGACCTAGCAGAGACTAGGCAGACTGCACTTGATTGGTGGTGGTGGCTGTTGGCTATACCCACGCAACAGCTGCCTGCTTCTCACAGTCACAGAATAAACTGATAAGAGGAGAACACACTAAGTCTCCCTCACCACAAGCAAACAATGCCTAAAACACAGATCACTTAGCTCATCAAGTCATTGTCCTAATGCTAATTCAGTCAGAGAAATGCTGCTGTAGTTTGTGTAGAGAAGTATGGACACTGGGCGTTTCTTACTGAGGGTGGAAGGGGGGAGAGGGAAGGGGGCCTTATTTTTTTTTCTTTTTTGGGGGGGAGTGGGGGGGGGGGGGTTGTTTTTCAATTAGCCAAGTATTACTATTAGTAACTTTCTGTTGTCACTAGCCAGGCTGGATGAAGTTAATTTATTTAGCAGTTGTGCAAACAAGGAAATATTGTAATGTCTGTAATTAATCATTCTGTTCTCAAATGCAACTTGTATGGGGCATTTTGCTTTCCCATTTCTGGCAGGGATAACAAAGACTGTACACTAAACCGTGTCATAATATGATAAATCACGAATGACTTTTCTACAAGAAGGGTGCAAACTGTATGGATACCATTCTGTGATTGTGAACATGAAAGTGGTGTTTGAGTGGAGGGAACAGTGCAGCTTATTCTCTCTGTCATAGTAGGTCTCTACACAAATTTATTTCTATCTGTCAAATCTGGTGCAATGTCATGCTTTTGACACTGTAAACAGGCGTCAAATTCAGGATTCACAAGCTGAATCCACACAGTTTGACTGTTTCGCAATTGCTGTCGTGTCCGGGGGGGCGGGGTATAAATCCAACAGCTAGAAGAAAAAAGCAAACAAACTCAGTGTGCTCTACTTACTGTTAGGCGTAACAACGTGAGCATAAACATGAGGTCAGACACAGTACAGCAGACATCAGCACCAGCACCTCTTTGTGTACATACATGTAATGAATGATGTATACATTACATCTCGGCACGAGTGTGGCCATAAACTGCTCACCGTAGTTTTCTTAAAACTGACAGTAGGAACGTGCACATGCTGATCGTACCCGGGAACACTCAAAAGGAGATGTCGCTCCAACACAAATGTCACACAACACTAACTGTGCCACCTGTGTGAACTTGAACCAGCGCGAACAAGCAACACGGGGGGGAAAAAGCAGCAGCAAAAATATACGCATGCTCAGCTTCACACTTTACACACTGCACGCAGCTGTATTTTACCTGTAGGTTGACGAAACTGGACGTATCCACGAGGACAGAAACCGTTCGGTGAAGATTAGGTGTTTCTCGGGTGGGGCTTCCCCCTGTCTCCTCCATCGATCCAGCATCCGATGCCCCCCATCTGACGCGCCATTTACTCCCCAAGGGGGACAAGCTCCCGCTTTTGCTGGTCAGAAGAGTAGGGTCCCCTTTCTCGCAAGACGCCATTTTGTAGTTGAGGACGCTTTTGGTGAAAATGGGCACCTGCTGAGTTTCAACACGGAAATCATGGGGACAGGCGCTAGTGCGAACAAAGGCGTGGGTGTTCCTGCCAACCCGAGAGTCGTGTATTCACATGACCTGTCCAGGAAAGAAAAGAAAGTTAGTGGGCAATTTTGAGGAGGTGATCCCAGTAAATTCGGAAGGGCTGTACGTCATAGGCATTTTTAGTTTGTTTTTGTAAAACTAAAAACGTTTAAAAACACAAACTAGGATAAATAGTAATCAAGTGGTAACCCCTCCAGTCAATTGCGCCGCATAATTTAGATTTCTTTATCACAATGTCCCTCCATTTTTTTTTTTTTTTTAGCACTTTAATTCTTATATTTATGTGTACCTTTAACTGGTTTTCCCGACAGCAATTCCATATAGATGCTCCAGTACCAGTAGATATGCAGCACAGAAAACGTTTAAAAAAACACACACACACACGCGCACACAGAACACTAGGATAAATTGTAATCATGTGGTTAACCTTTCCAGTCAGTTGAGCAGAATTCTTTATCTCAGTGGCACTCCATTTTCTGAGCACTTAATTTTTATATTTCTGTATACCTTTGTTTCGCTTGGTTTTCCGGCAGCAATTCCGCATAGATGCTCCAGTACTGGTAGATATGCAACATGGTTCCGTGCGCTACAGGGAAGCTGACAGTAGTGAGAAGAGCCGGGGAGAACGGGAGGTTCCGCATGAAGGCACAGTGCTCGATCACAAGGACCACTACTTCTACCATACTCGCTTGAACGACTTTGGACCAGGTTTGCTTTACATCTTTACAATATTACATGTATATGTTATAGATTTGACACTGTCAACAGTTTACATGCTGCTGTGACTGGGGGGGGGGGGGGGGGGGGGGGGGGGGGAGGGGGGGAGTAGCCCTAAGTGAACAGTCCAGCTGAACACTTGTTCAATCCAGTCAGACTGCCAGGTTGGCCACATTTTATGTATCCATCACTGTCATGGACAAGTTAAACAAACTGATCCAGTTCACAGTCAGTGGAAGTGGGGTAACCTGAAAAAGGCCTGTACAAATTGTTGACCCTGTCGGGATTCAAACCCGGGACCTTTCGATCTCGAGTTCAACGCTCAAACCATTGAGCCACCGACTCCCCCCGATATACATTTTGCAAATGTGCATTACTTAAATAAGAACTTGAAGCTGGCTATCAGCATGTCTCATCAGGAACCAATTAAGATGTACTTGGTGCAATATTGTAGTCAACATAATAAAATTATCTTTCCATCCATTTTTCACTTTTGTCAACCCATACCTGTTGAACTTTGTGAATGCAACAGATGCTGACAAGTCGCAAGAGGATTCCTTCAAGTTCTACTACGTCACACATGGCCCTAAGAGGGCCCATGGGAAAAAGCTGTTTTACGTGTATGGTCAGGGCTGGAATGCCAGGGACAGTCTGAGAGTGAAGCCCACAGAAACTGCAGCACAGGGGAAGGATTTTGCTTGGCCCAAAAAACGCGGACCCAATGATCTAGTGTATGATCTGACAATCATCAGTCAGAGTAAGTGTACCACTGTGTGTGTGTGTGTGTGTGTGATTACCCATTAGCAGGGTATAGGCATGTTACCTTTTTTTTTTTTTACTAAATGTCAGGGAGCAAGGTATAATGTGGGTTTTTGAGTGTATTATGATTATGGTGTTATGTGTAGGAAGCAAGTCTACTTAAGTGCACTTATTCTTTTGTACTCGTGACGCATGCAGACATGGGATTTTTTAAAATTTAAATGGGATTGTAAAAAAAAAAGGAAGAAAAAATATGCAAATTTAAGGTGGGGGTCCACAGGCCCCGTTTGGTCCATGGGCAACGCCCTTGGTGGGGGTCAAACTGAGCAACGTTTGGTTTTCAAGTGTGAAAAACTGGCACCAGGAGACAGCTAACTCCCTCTCCTTCACACACACACACACACACACTGACACACACACACACTGACACACACACACTGACACACACAGAGTTTTGCTCGGATTTACACTGATCTCAAGAATGACCCAGGCGGCCTCCAAGAATGTGCATTTTCACAAAACACGGAAGAATCCCGTGTCTGTATACGGGTGTGCATCTACAATGAGTGGGTGATTAATGGTTACACACTTCTTGTCTTTATTGCTATGATACATGCTTTGTTTTGCAGATTCAACTTCTGAAGCTGTTTGTTATTTGTATGTGTTTATTTGAAGCAATCTTAATTACCTTTTGTCCCCCCCCCCCCCCCCCAACTTTCCGTTTAATGTTATACACATCAAAGCAAGAAACCTATCATATGTCTTCAAGAGATTTGCTTATTCAGTTTGTGAATTTTACATGAAACTCAAGCGTACAGATTTATTTCCTGCTTTTGAAGAAAGCACTCATGTACAAACGTTAACGTGTGAAATGTACAGCTAGTTGACTTTGTTTTGTACAAAGCAGTGCATAGCTGAATGAAGGAGGGAAATTTGTATGCATAGTTTGTAGAGATTACGTTTCCACCTACATGTACTGCATATAACTTTCAGCACGGGTGGGAGACAGTGACACTGACTGGGAGGAAAATCAACTTCTGGCAGACCTTGACTCCACACCAGACAAATCAATACTGAGGTAGGTGCATGGTCTGGATGTAGATGCGACAACTGAAATTGTCAAAATGTGTGTATCTTGTCTACAAATATATATTACAGAATATGTGAGCACACAACTGAACTTCTGTTCTGTGAATGACCATCTCTGTCACTCAAATGTCGCTTGCAAATGGAATGTCAAGTAGACGGAGACAAACTATGATGTCTGCAGTACATGTATATTGTGAGGGGAATACTGATAAACCATTTTAGTACATATATATGTACATGTACGTGTAGGCAGCTTGTACTCAAGTTCCGGCACTGTCTAAAATTCACATAATTTTCAATACAATTTTCAGATTGAAAGTGAAATCAGAAGAGCGGGTCTCTTCACTACAGGCACGGCTTGCTGTCAAACTGCTGAAAGCTGCAGCTAACATCCACATCTGTCATAATCAAGTACAGCTCAGGTAATACAGTGTATATACATATATACAGTCTGGACATCCATAGTGTATTTCTCCTTCTGGTGCACTGATTATTGCTTATAACCTCCAGTGTTTTATACCTTTCTCTACACCTCCACTGATTATTGCTTATAACCTCCAGTGTTTTATACCTTTCTCTACACCTCCACTGATTATTGCTTATAACCTCCAGTGTTTTATACCTTTCTCTACACCTCCACTGATTATTCTTATAACCTCCAGTGTTTTATACCTTTCTCTACACCTCCACTGATTACTGCTTATAACCTCCAGTGTTTTATACCTTTCTCTACACCTCCACTGATTATTGCTTATAACCTCCAGTGTTTTATACCTTTCTCTACACCTCCACTGATTATTCCTTAACCTCCAGTGTTTTATACCTTTCTCTACACCTCCACTGATTATTGCTTATAACCTCCAGTGTTTTATACCTTTCTCTACACCTCCACTGATTATTCCTTAACAGGGGTGCTAGCAACTCGGGACCTACAAATCTGAAACCACTTAAAGATGTTTTGCCAAATCTGAAAAGCCACAACTCGGAATGCAAGGAAAGCCAGAAAAAATTGACAAGGGGGGGGGGGGGGGGGGGGGGGGGGGGGGGGGGGGGGGGGGGGGGGGGGGGGGGGGGGGGGGGGGGGGGGGGGGGGGGGGGGGGGGGGGGGGGGGGGGGGGGGGGGGGGGGGGGGGGGGGGCTTGGCCTCAAAATCGGAATGCAAGGAACGCCGAACGCGCCACCTCTTTCTTTTTTTATAATTTTGCGGTTAAAAGTGTTTCTAGTTGAAGAGGTGGCCATTGCAACTTGTACATGGGTGAAAGCTGGCAATTTTGAAAATACTGAAACTTCTTTTCACAGGCCGGGGTCCAGGGGCCACCTAGGCCCCGGCAGGGTGCAGGGGCGGTGCCCTGCTGGGGGAACTAGGGGGCAACGCCCCCCGGAAAAAACACGAATTTTGCCAAATTTAAGAGCCAATTCTAGGCCTCTCATGGCACCTGAGAGCATTTGATAGCTATTCTTATCTACCACATTTTCCCTTCAAATTTCAACCCTTAGACTAGCTATTATAGACTCTTGTTGCTGCACACAAGTTTATCCAAATAATCATTGTGGAGAATCAAACTCTAAAATCCACACATTAAAAGACCTGTCAGTTTACTCTCAGAAACTGAGATAGGTTCAGCATGGTTTAGGAGGGTGCCAAAGTGTAGTTTTTGAATAGCAAAGTGTATCTGTAATACAGTTGGACCCACTTAACAGGATGACACTTTATACAAATTTACAGTTGGCAAGTACACATTTTGATTTCAAAGCACAGGCGTTTCTTTCTGTGTAAAACTACACAGTGTGTTTACCACAAACTGCCTAACACTTACTATGGACGTAATGGTGATGAAGTGTCAAAGCCAGGAGTGCACGCCTGCTTAATTGTTAAGCTAGAGGTGTGTGCACGGGAATGCTCCCCAAGATTTGTTTTTTAAATACACTGAACTCTGTGTGAGTGATTCAGTTTAAGTGCTTCAGACAAAGCCGGACTGACTGAAACACTTTTTGAGAGACCAGAAACTTGAATTTATAGCCAAAGTGGAAATCCGACAAAAGCACGGTGGAAGATCTTAAGCCTGACTGTTAACTATATGGTTATCTTGATTAGTCCCTCCCCCAAATGAGATCACTAGTATTGATTTTTCGTATTGATTTTCGCCTTAAAATAGACTTCGGGAAAATCCGGTACTCGCAAGTCAGGTGTGCCACGCGCACGATCATCCTAGGCAAATTGTTGGTAACTTAATCGTCGTGTCTGGCCCTAAGAAACGATCCATAATGCATTTTTCTTTCAGCTGTTTTAGTTTTGCGTAAGAAAACACAACCGCTCAATGCTTTATCGACGCCGGTAAAGACTGAACGCATGGCTAGAGCCGGCTCTGGGAAAATCCGGCACGCGTACGCCCAAGTCGGACGATCATCATACGCGTATTTTTGTAGCTAAAACGTCGCGTCTGCCCCTCAGAAACGATCCGTATTGTATTTTTCTTTCTGTTGGTTTAATTATTCGATTTTAAAAAATCCAGTTGAATGCTTCATCGGCGCGAAGATCGCATGGATGCTAAGCTACCGCAAACTACGCAGTATGTGCAGCACGAGACCTTGCCGCCTGCACGCCCACCCGTTTCTTTTTCGCGATTTTGCGGTTACGAAAAGTGTTTCTACTTGAAGGCGAGGCCATTGCAACTTACTCCACCGAAAACGGTCTCGCGAAAGTTCCCCCCCCCCCCCCCCCCCCCCCCCCCCCCCCCCCCCCCCCCCCCCCCCCCCCCCCAAAAAAACAACAACAACCGAACATACGATTTTCTGCCAAATCCGAAATCTGAGTTTACGTAAAATTTCAAATCGGAAATCCGATCTGAATCGGAAATCTGGCACCCCTGCCTTAACCTCCAGTGTTTTATACCTTTCTCTACACCTCCACTGATTATTGCTTATAACCTCCAGTGTTTTATACCTTTCTCTACACCTCCACTGATTATTGCTTATAACCTCCAGTGTTTTATACCTTTCTCTACACCTCCACTGATTATTCCTTAACCTCCAGTGTTTTATACCTTTCTCTACACCTCCACTGATTACTGCTTATAACCTCCAGTGTTTTATACCTTTCTCTACACCTCCACTGATTATTGCTTATAACCTCCAGTGTTTTATACCTTTCTCTACACCTCCACTGATTATTGCTTATAACCTCCAGTGTTTTATACCTTTCTCTACACCTCCACTGATTATTCCTTAACCTCCAGTGTTTTATACCTTTCTCTACACCTCCACTGATTACTGCTTATAACCTCCAGTGTTTTATACCTTTCTCTACACCTCCACTGATTATTGCTTATAACCTCCAGTGTTTTATACCTTTCTCTACACCTCCACTGATTATTGCTTATAACCTCCAGTGTTTTATACCTTTCTCTACACCTCCACTGATTATTCCTTAACCTCCAGTGTTTTATACCTTTCTCTACACCTCCACTGATTATTCCTTAACCTCCAGTGTTTTATACCTTTCTCTACACCTCCACTGATTATTCCTTAACCTCCAGTGTTTTATACCTTTCTCTACACCTCCACTGATTATTGCTTATAACCTCCAGTGTTTTATACCTTTCTCTACACCTCCACTGATTATTCCTTAACCTCCAGTGTTTTATACCTTTCTCTACACCTCCACTGATTATTCCTTAACCTTCAGTGTTTTATACCTTTCTCTACACCTCCACTGATTATTGCTTATAACCTCCAGTGTTTTATACCTTTCTCTACACCTCCACAAATCCCCTCTTTGCTGGTGAAGTTGATCTGAAGTTGCTCTTGGAACACAGGCTAGCATGAACAGTAGTGCATATGTTTGTGAAACAATTGATAAAATAAGTATAAACAAGTGAGCTGAAATACTCAGTTTGATGTTGGTTTTTCTCCAGGAGTGAGACTGTACTTGGTGATCTGCGGTCACAAGAGGAGAGACTGCCGGCAGTGCTGGATGTCAAACTCACCCTCATTTAAAGTGAAGTGGATGCTGCTGTAAATACACCTGCTACTAATAGAACTCAAACTGTGAAACAAATCTTTAACTGCTGGTTCAGGAAGCAGTTGTTGGGGGGGGGGTACTGTTAACACATGACAAACATCCGGAAATCCTGCAGCAAATTTCTATTCTTGGTATAATTCCAGTATGTACAAAGTCAATAAATCCACTATTAATAAACTACTATTATCTAATTGATGTTTACTTGATGACAGATTTTCACTGATTGTTTGGAGGCCCATATATTGATAAACAAGATTTTCATGTTGTGTACATAAGCATTTCATTCTGTTCCCGTTTTTCATGGCCGGGTTGAAAAGGTACATGCACTGTTATAGCTTCATTGTGCAATGGCTTTCATCTGAAGCTCAAAACGCTTTTAATTTTTTGGGAAATATATGAAGCAGCATTTCAGCAAAACTCATGCTTGCATGAAAGTTATGTCGTGAATGAGGGCTGGTCCCTTGTGATGCTGTTGATAAGTACATGTACATGTATGTCATGCAGATTACATATGTTTCCCATTATACCATTGCTATTGCTAGGCCTCATGTTTTGTTCATATTATTGATATCCACTGTGATATTTGTATATTTCTGTCTTTAAAACTTTCCTTTATAACAAAGCACATGTACATGTATGTATTGAAATTAAAAGTTACAGATATACACAATCTTACTTTTCCTTGGTTTTTTTTTTTTGTCCATCATTTTAATTGCATCTTGTGTTACCATCAGATACACCTGTGCTCTGGGTAGAAAGAAACACAGTATGACTGCGTGAAGCGCCTGTAAAAAGCAGGTGACTTCTATATGCATGATACATGTGTAAAACATGGGACTGTTAATTTCTTGGAAAAAGTAAGAGAACAGACTGAGTGCACTAGTTTGCTAGGGAAACTGGACAGCACGTTTGTGAATGCACCAGTCAGGAGTTTTCTGTCCTAACAGTCAACAGTTGGAGCCTGACATTTCTACTTTGCATTCACAGACCAGTCATACTTCATGTAGGCCACCTTGAAGTTTTTGCTGTTGATCAGGTCGCCAAGCTGCTGTTTCGTCTCACTCTCAGCCATGTTGTCATACACCCACTGGGCCGTCTTGGACAAAATGAAAAAGATTAAACTATTATGACTATATTTAAACTGCCAGGCTTTAACACTATTCTTACCATGTAATTTATGCAAGAAGCTATTTCAGCTGCCCAGCAATCATCCTTTCTCTCCAACCCAGAAACATTAAACTCTTCAGATTATTCAATGGTGCAGGTATAGCCAGAGTGTTAATTCTAAAAGGATTGCTAAATGACCATAAAAGAACCATTACTCTTGCTGAATTGTCAATTAGAGTGGCCTACACAGGACGCACATGTACATTGGTGGTGGAAAAAGTATCAGAAAGACGGCAGTCCTTGTACGCAGTATGAATGCTGTGTTTTAATTAATAACTTCAAGAAGCAAGGATGGTTCTGCAATCATGGCGTTTTTTACCAAGTGCCTGTGTCTTCTCATTTCAATTCAGCTTGAGTGTTTGCCAGAACCAAAAGTACCCAATACTTCAATTTTGGGGGCAAAACACCATCCAGATCTCTGAGAGAAAAGTCCTCAGTATTACCCCCACACCCCATACCCGCTGGGCACCAACCAACACCTAAAACTTGTACTGTTTGATAGCATCTGTACTGCAAGTGTACATAATGATACAAATACACATACAAATCACCTCTTGGTCATCCTTGCCAAAGTCTACTCTATACCACTTGAGGATTCTAGAAAGATGAACTGTGTGTTTGTCTACATCAACTGTACAGCCATCTGGTCCACTGAGAAACGACTCGGCCGCCACTTTCAGCTGCTGCATCACCCTCTGTACACAATGAACAGCAGGATAATCAGTCAGGGATAAATCTGTCCCGTTCACCCGAGACACAGCAATCTACACTGATGTGTAACTGGCAGTGCTATGCATGGTACACACGGTGTCTGAAGGCCGGTGAAGCAAGGCAGCAATGAAACAAACCAGATCAAATCATCAGCCTGTGCCAGTTATGGTCACATCATGGTTTTGGGTAAGAATTTCACATAATACAAATTTGAAATATGTGTGTGGGTTGTTGTTTTTGGTGTGTTTCGAGCTTCTTTGTTTTTTGTTTTGTGGTGTTGTTTTTTTATTTTTGGGGGGTTTTTTTGTTTGTTTTTTTGCTGAGCATTTCCAAAGTAGTAGAGGGAGTGCCCGGAGGGAGAAATGAAAAATCTGATGCTCCAGGCCTCTCAACGTTATGCAGTACATCAGTCAAATACTGTCATGGGGTCTGCCAAGAACCAGCAAGGAAGGGCAAGCCTCGGTCTGATCAGTGACAAAGTTTCCCGTGTTTACCCAGTTCGTTTCCAGTACTAGTAACCCAAGCATCCTGAGCATCAAGTTTTATCAGTCAGCGACTTTGGTGGTCAATGGTTACTTTAGGCCCGACTGTTACAGTGTAGTCAGCCGCCACTATATCACACCAAGTGACCGGTGGGTCCGTGACTGCCCCAAGGCTCTTCACGCTCCGTGGGCCCGGGGCGGATTCTGCCCGGTCTTGGCGAGCACGACCCCACAGTAGGTGACTGGCCCTTCCTCGCTGGCTGTTGGCTGAACGTGAATTATGTACGTGCCTCAGCTCTGTAGCAACTGATGGGAGGACAACTCTTGGCTCCACACACAAGGGCAAAATGAATGAGTGGTTCGTGTCTCTCCAGAGCAACCTTCAAACGTGGGTCGTTCTTGGAGAAAGGAGGCCACAGCATGCCTACACCTTTTCTATTTGCACGCAGTACACCATTTTCAATATCTTGCAAGGAATATTCGTAGCCACCAATGATGTACTTGACCCCGTTGAAGAACTACACAGACACATATCCGCACAGCCGGTGTTTCAGTATTGGCCGGAAATCAGTAATCACACAGAGATAATTCAAAACTGAAAAGAACAGTCACTGAAATATTCATACGCACATGGCGCGGCTAAATGTGTAGACAGGAAATGCTTTGAAATCCGCTGCACCGCCAGCGTCACCTTCCTGTGATCACTGATTCAGTTAACTCAATGGAGTTAAGGGCGCGGGCTGATATGGACGATTTCAGCCGGTGCGAGTTGCACTGACGTCATTCAAATCACGCAGAGACACACAGGTAATGATATCAGTCTCTGATACTGTAGGCGGATGGCGCTAGAACCGACCACTCAGCAAGGGCCCCATAATTATATCAAGTCAGTGATGGTTGGACTGGCAAACCGCCCCTTGCCGTCTGCCCACGGCCTTTAAGGACCCACACACAATAATGTACAACGGGACAAAACGACGTCAGTTTGGCCTGCTTGGTGGCACCGTGCACAGGAAATAAACAGGGACTGACGTGCTCCGCCCCATATTAGTCTAATCTACATGTCAGTATACTCGTAGCATGTACTGACCTTGTAGCGTTGCCAGTCGTTACGGGGTGACCCCCTGATAACATTGCCGTGAATGACCAAGGCGTTGTAGATGTTGATGAAGAAAGCCAGTTTCACCTCACGGCTGCTGTCGACGATGTGCGTTCTCTGTAGCTCTTTCGTCTTCTCCGCATACGCCTCAAATTCTGCACTCCCTTTCATGGCCTGGTAATCCACTTTCTTGTTGGGGGGGGGGGGGGGGGGGGGGTAAATCACACTATACTGACCGAATTTCACCATTTTCATCATGCACCAAGATGTAATTATAACCTTCACTTCCCAGTAACCGGCAAACTGTATAGTTCTGACTTCATGACGATGATGCCTATAGCGGCTAAGCTCCACACATAAAAGCCAAGTTATGTTTTGAAACAGTAACGCTTGGAAGTGCGCGCCTGTAAACTCAGTCATAATACTGCGTCTTCATGATCAGTTGAGTTTGAAATGCACGACACGTGTAAACTCATAATACCGAGTATTACTGATTACTTGAGTTGGAAAGGCAGGACGCGCCGTAACAGGCTGTACAAGCGAAAATACAAACTCCTGTACTCAGCGGCAACACCTTCCGAGGCTGAAGCTTCGATAATCACTCTGCCTACAGCCTTCTCTTCATGCCGGGCTGAATACCACCTTGTGAGATGCTGTCGCTGTGCAGGCCGGGGGTCTGAGTAGTATGACTGAGTCAAACACTACCGAGTGAACATACAATCATGGACATATAGGCCGTCAATGTAAATACTATTACATACCTTGCCATCTTCAGACAGGAACGTCCCGTACAGCCGCAACATCTGCTTGCGAACAGCCTCACCAAGCTTGGCGGCTTTAAAATGAAATCAACCAATCAGCCAACGATCCTATCAACTGATCAAAATGGAACACTGAAATTGACAACTAAAACCATCAGACAATTCAACTAGCACATGGGGGGCGGTTGGAGGGGGAGGGGGAGAGGTTGTGGGTAATCATAACGGACGACATATTTCCGTTACTATGCCACTTCAAACGTCTCCACGACGATTGCTCTCATCGTTAGTTTAAAACACGAACATAATTATATACATCTGTTGATTGTAGTAACGTAATAGTACAATTCTGGGTTTGGTCGATAAACGGCCGGTCCATTTCATTCCTTCTAACATAAACCACAACTACAACCCAAAACGGTGAGTTTTTGTGGTTTGTTTTTCGGTGCTGTGCCGTGTGGCGTTCTGAACTTGGCAAAACGGCAGTGTTACGGCGTAGAACGAGGGTGCTATGACTGAACCACAAAACACCAGCAAAACGACCGTCCATTTTGATTCAACCTCGTGTAGTATAAAATCCAAATATGTCCATACGGACTGAACAGTAAGACTGAAATGGTCAACCATTGATTTATTTTGCCGTAGTCCTGCATATATACATGGATTACACTGGTGGCAGTAGCATTGTGTGCTCTGTACCTTTGTTGACACCGGCATGAAATGTGATGGCTAAGACAAGACTACCGACCAACCATTGTAACCTTCTGCGGCAGCTGCTGCACTGACTGGTCAGTGTGTCTGTCTGCCGACTAATTAGGTGCGTATGTGATATGACGGTAATACCTTCCTCTGTATCTTCACGTTCACCAACATCGCCAGCGTTGAGAGCTGTGGATTCAAAGTCCTCCAAGAGTCTGTACAAACTGCTGGAGCTGTCTAGAAACACTTCAGGTGAGAGTGGGACAGGGCGGATGTAGTGTTTGTCCAGCAACCGCTGACCCCTCTCTACTCCCTTTTCGCGATCTGCAAGTAACACTTATGGTCGGTTTTTGCAATTAAACTGTAACGTTTAGACACTGCCCAGTCTTTGAATTTTGTTTAACAAACAATCTTTTATCATAGTCATTGCTCTGGCCAGAAATTGCAATCTGGATTTCACTTGCTCTCTGAATTGATAAACTGAGCAATATTTTAAAATCATTCAATCGTAAGGTCATGCCTTATCTATTCCTCCCCCTTCTCTTACTGTACCTTGAATGAAACTGTTTGGTACATAGTGATTATCATGATATTTTTCTTGATGTTTTAGGCGTTGAAACTGAGTAACATTCCTGCACCTATGAGCTTACGGCTTACAATCCAGTCGACGAATTCCTTGCCACGGAATGTGTTTGTATGCACTGTAAAACAGTTTCCATTATTCTTCACAAGCCCGTCTGCTTTCAGGTCTTGTACCAGTTTTGCCTCACTTTCGTCCTCAGGTTCACTCTTCACAAGCCCGTCTGCTTTCAGATCTTGCACTGGTTTTGCCTCACTATAATTTTCGTCCTCAGGCTCATTCTCCTCTTCACATTCTGATTCAGACTCACGACCAGACTTCTCCTCTTGACACAGACACAGAAACCGATGAGACAATCATTATGGTAAGACCTTATTACACTTTCTGTCAGAAGCAGAAAATCATGGTATGAACAAAAAGATTAAACATGACCTCCACTCCTACAAGTAGATCTAGGGTGTAGATCTTGGCCCGCACTGGCACCTCGCTACTTCTAAACGTAAAAGCCTAAAAGTCAGTTTCAGAAAACAGATAAACTGATCTGAAATGCCGTGCCTCACCTGACATAGCTTGTGACATTCTATGGCTGAAGCATGAAGTTCAGGGCACTGACAAATCAAAAGGCAAACCGGCAGACTACCCAAAATGTACAATTCATTTGTGTATGGTTGACCGGAAAGCAGACATGGCGGCATTTCATAGAAATCGCGGGTAAACTTGGGAGATTCAGAGCCTCTGTTTCATCTGCGGCCGGCCAATCAGGGCCCCTACCCTTACCGGAAACTGACACTGCTGAACCGGCACGAAAAGTACAAAATACCGCAAGACAGAAGTGACAGATTGCATTATAATACATGTATTAATCTTTGTTGTTTATTTATAGTAATTCTTGCGATGTTAATCGGAAACCAGCCACTGCCTTACCCCGAACCAGGTCCGCTTAGTCATTCTGACTTCTGATCCTCATGAACTTCACTGTGACTTGTGGATAGGCTATAGTCAGTCTCTCTATGGTACGGAAGTGGTACTATAGTCTTTGGTCAACCTACGTTACAAACCCTAAACATTATTCAACGTAGGTTACTAACCCCGCTGAACCTCAGTCGTTTTAGCATCCAAAGCCTCTGTCGTGTGGGTGGTGCGACACCGATTATCCAACATGTCCTGTGTTCCTACGCCAAGAGCCGAACGTTCCTATCCTTGAACGTTTTGACTGTGCAGCACGATTTTCATTCAAATTGTGGATTGATGATCTGCATTTAGCGTTTGCTGGCTGCTCGTTTAGTCACGGTCATCTCCAGTGTGTAGCGCGCACACAATTTACCCAGTCAACACAGCAGTTTACCCAGTCAAACTCTATCATCCTTTTCACAGGAAAAGAGCGGCGTGTATAGGTTTGAACATTGTGTTTAGTGTCAGTGTGACGTGGCTGCCCGACTTCTAGCTTACACTGACCTCTTGCTTGGAAGTACAGTGTACTTTCTCTGCTAGCTGTGGACAGTCAGTTTACAGTTCAGTCAGAAAAATCACTTGCTTTTTTGGTGCGCAGAATGAGTTAGGGACAGCTGGCTACCACAAGTTTGAGTTAGATTTTTTTGGCTGAACTTGAGACTTCAGTAAACAAATCAACAAACAACCAACAAATAAAATGAATCATACAACCAATTACAGTTTCTTTATTAAAGATTTTTACGAATAATTTTGCCAAGCCAAGGCAAGAATTGTGAAAACAACTGCCTCATCAGGAATTCTGTACGGGTCCTCTAACTTTCCTCCCTGAGCTGCAAATCCCAGGTGGTGTGTGAATGGCACTGTACTGTCAGTCCCTGCAGGAAACAGCCCGAATTTCCCACAAGGAATAATGTAGTAGTAAACCAAACGAGGGGGGGGGGGGGGGGGGGGGGGGGGGGGGGGGGGGGAATAGAAGCCACTGTTCTGGCTGTCAACTTTCTTCTTTCTATATGCATTGCTTACAAGGCACCAATGCATTCAAAGCAATTGTAGTTTGAGATAAGCAAAAAAAAAAAAAATGCAAACAAAATAAATATACCAATCACACTATGAGAAAAATGCAAAAGGAAATGATTTTTTTTGACACAGACATTAGGAATATCTGTGGGTCTAAAGAAACATGATTACAATAATTATATGATTTCCCTGCAGAACACACATACAGCTTCCACTTCAAGGTTCACAAGTCTACACTGGTAGAGAGATATGTATCACAAAGCCATGTACTTAAATATCATTTGGTACTACATTGTACATACATGTATGTGTGTATGGAAATGGTCTTGCTGAGCCTACGGAAGGCTGTGTCCATGCATTAGATTCACGTGAAAACACAATAATGACCATAAACGTTGCATTTATATATCTTACACATTCGGTTTTCTGATAACACGTAAATACACTTCAACACCATGTACCCAAAAAATAAATTAAAAAGGAGAGGAAAACGGCAATAAAACAAACAAAAAAAACCCCGACAAAATCCAAAACAAAACAAGAATGCAACATTGAATTTCCACAGATAGGTATTTGAATGAATATATTATTACATTACTTTTCAAAAAATAAAGTGTACGCATCACACTTAATTAGTATGCCATTTTTAAAAAATGCACTTAGATTTCAAATGTGGGATCATGGTTGCATGATGAAACATTATCCAGTGTAAAACAACAACAAACGGAAAGGAGCCGAACTACTGCCAGACAGCAATGGTAAAATCGATCCTCATGATATTTACTTATGTACATGTATATGTATACTCTAGCATATTCTCAAAATTTTACAAAACCACACCCAGTAGGTGCACGCCAGTCCACTGTGCAGAAAAAAAAATAAGAAACTAAAATTGTTGCTGAGCATCGCACACACAGATAAAACCTTGATGTGGGTATAAACTTTTTCAGATCCTCTTCCCTCATTACCTGAGACAATCTGCAAGTTACCTCTGCACACACACACTTGTATGAACGAACAAACAACTGTTCAAACTAAAAAAAGAACTTTCTTTAATATCGGAAGTCACTTGAGAAGTATTCAGCTAGAGATAGAGATATTCACTGAGTACAACAACAAGATGTTTTAAATACATGACAACTTTACTAAAAGGATTCAAAATTAACTCAATGCATTTTAGATGCCAAGAATGTAGTGATAAAAAAATCCTTCATAACCCCGGCAGTGCAGAGCGTGGAATATTGCGGACCATCTCTATGGCTTTTTTCAGCCTAAGACAAATCAGTTCAGCAAGACCAGGTTAAACTGCTCCTCTGACGTGCATATCCCAGTTCTATTTAGAGTTGACAGACCAGTCATACTTCATATGTGTCACAGAGAATTTCTTGTTGGCCAGGACTTCGGACAGCTGATCTTTCTTCTCCCCCTCTGCCATATGGTTTAACACCCACAGTGCAACCTGCAACCAACACATAGAGAACACATGGTTCAACACCCACAGTGCAACCTGCAACCAACACATAGAGAACACATGGTTCAACACCCTCAGTGCAACCTGCAACCAACACAGAGAGAACACATGGTTCAACACCCACAGTGCAACCTGCAACCAACACATAGAGAACACATGGTTCAACACCCACCGTGCAACCTGCAACCAACACATAGAGAACACATGGTTCAACACCCTCAGTGCAACCTGCAACCAACACAGAGAGAACACATGGTTCAACACCCACAGTGCAACCTGCAACCAACACATAGAGAACACATGGTTCAACACCCACAGTGCAACCTGCAACCAACACATAGAGAACACATGGTTCAACACCCACAGTGCAACCTGCAACCAACACAGAGAGAACACATGGTTCAACACCCACCGTGCAACCTGCAACCAACACATAGAGAACACACAAGTACGGTATGTATGTGTTATACTGACCTCTTCCGAGTTTTTGCCAAAGTCCTCCTGGTACCACTTGAATATCATGGACAGCTTCACCGTCTTCTTGGCCACGTCCACCTCACAGCCATCAGATCCATCCAGGAACGCCTGGCAGGCTATGGTCAGCTGCTCCATCACCTCCTGTAGTCACACACACACACACACACACACACACACACACACACACACACACACACAGAGTCCAAAACATGAGTTAACATTGAATGGCACCGCTCCCCCTGTTTGATTTGCCCTAAAGCCATTGAGAGTTAATACATGTATATAAAAGCAGGTGACTGGTGAAATAAAAGCCCCACTCCTCGGTGCATGAGGCCTGAAAGTGTGCATGGTTTCTGTGGGCCCCTGTCGAGGAGATTTCAGTTTGCCTGACCTTAAAGTTAGTCTGATCCCTACAGCACAGTGGGTATCTGTCATTGCTCACAGGCTTTCAAAACCCACACGATCACTCCTAAAAATGGCAAGTTAGTGTCTTACTGAAAAGGAGTCAGTCTTAGACATAAACGACGCAGATGAACGCACATACCTCAGGCGTGTATGTCTTGATTGGGGGGCAACTCTTGGCACCACACACAAGGCCGAAGTGAATGAGTGGTTCGTGCACCTCTAACGCCACCTTGAGGCGAGGATCGGTCTTGGAGAATGGTTTAGTGAACATGCCGACCCCTTTCCTGTTGGCTCGCAATACTCCATTCTCCATGTCCTGCAGTGAGTACTCCTGTCCGCCAATGATGTACTTGACCGTGTTGAAAAACTGTACACAGAAATGGCATTTACAACAACAAAGAGATTACATTGAACACACGCTCAGTATACAAAAGAGTGTTCCTTATAATTATACACAAAATATGAAAAGGTCATTACGGTATAGTAATCAAACAATTCAAATATAAACTGGTCATGTGACCGGTGTCCAGCACGGTTCTAAAGCCCTGTGTTACATCGCTTCCAGACAACATTCAGTGTACCTTATATCTCTTCCAGACAACATTCAGTGTACCTTATATCTCTGCCAGACAACAATCACTGCACCTTTTATCTGCCAGACAACAATTACTGCACCTTTCATCTGCCAGACAACAATTACTGCACCTTATATCTCTGCCAGACAACAATCAGTGTTCATGTACATGTACCTTATAAGTTATATCTCTGCCAGACAACAGTCAGTGTTCATGTTCATGCATGTACCTTATATCTCTGCCAAAGGTTGACAGGGGGCCCAAGCACAATGTTGGCGTGGATAACAAGAGCATTGTAGACGTTGATGAAGAAGGCCAGTTTCTCCTCACGACTGGCTTCCACTATCTTCACTCTCTGTAGCTGTTTGGTCAACCCTACGTACGCCTGAAACTCGGTACTGCCTTTGATGCCCTTGTAGTCCACTGACTGGATAGAAAACATGAATCTTGACATCTGAAGTTCCGAAAGACCATCTACTATCAACCGCAAAAAGGCCTACGTGCTGTTAAAATTCATCATGCTTAGGTCTTTAACCATGTAAGAACATATACACATTAAACAATTTCCCAAAAGCTATGGTAACACTGTGTTCTTACAATATTCTCTTTTACTGGTAAATAGGAACTATGGCAACATGAAGATTTGGTGTTTTTTAACCAACCTACTGCTACTTAATTTATTCATATTTCTGTATGCTGCTCCATCCTTCACCTCCCTCACCCAACCTCACACTCACTACCTATCCCTTTCTCAGTTGCTACCATTGTCTGCTGTCCTGACACCATGGCAATTCATTGTCTACCAAAGTGGCAATAAGGGGACACTATCTGGCCAAACACAACCTGCACAAAAATCCAGCATTTATCCGTCCACCATACCTTGCCATCCTTGGACAGGAACGCACTGTACAGCTTCAAAATCATTTTCCGCAAGTCACCCCCCACTACACTGGCTGTAACAGAAATATGTGACAAACATTGCAACAGAAAGGACAAACATCACAACAAACATATCAGATATCGCAAAAAATATATTAAACATCACAACAAGATATCAAAGCCAATTAACACATCTTTTCTGATACGTACACAGAAACTGCTTCTAGTGAGAACTGCATGTCTACATGGTCACACCACTACATTGTTACAGAGCAAATTACAGCGAATTAGCCTCAGCGTCGATAGTGCCTGTGCATGATTTAAATACTCAAGATGAGAGCTAAACACTGCCAAGTGATCATTCTTTTTGTAAGTTTCTTCAAAAACACAACACTGTTGCACTGTTGTTTTATGATCATTCTCTATTGGAGTTTCAAGGTAAGATTGTGAAGTTACAGTTGGGCCACTACTGCATACAGCCTTTACCAGCCATATGATGCAGTCAGCGATCTGCCCACAGTTGGAAGAAACTAACAAACCAACCAAAACGTTGAATTTATTTCCAGTTGTTGACCAGTGTTGTGGAGATTCTAATCCATATAAAAGATGATACTAATTATATAATGAAGTCATACCTGGTTGAGGTTCACATTCAGAGATACTACCGCCATTCAGAGCGGCCGTGTCATCATCTTCCAAAAGCCTGTAGTAAACCTGGTCATCACGAAATACTTCGTCCGACTTCACGTTGTTGCCAAAGTGACGGTCAATTAACTGCTGACCCATTTCCACTGCTCGCTCACGATCTAGGAAACAGAAACCTCCTTCACAAAGCTGGCATGCACGACATCCAATAAAGATACTTCATGATCCATGTTCTTACTGTAGGTTGGGTTGCTGAATGCAAGAATCAGACGAGGGGGTGGGGGTGGGTTGGTGTTTGGGGGTTTAACGTCCTTTTCCACCACATAGGGTGATATCAAAGACGGGACAACGATGAAAAAGCCAGCACAAATATTTGGCCCCAGCCGGGATCGAACTCACGACCCGAGCATTAGAAGTCCAACGCTCTACCATTCTACCACCCCGGCTCCCCGAATCAGATGAGAGGAACCATTCTTTGATGGCTGCTTTACAAGGGAGAACACAGCCTAGATGCACCACAGGACGGATCTGACAATTTTCACGTTTCTGTGTTGGAGAGAGTAAGACTATTGACGATTGTTGGTTAAATGACATGGTGAGAACCATGTTAATACAAGCAATGAAAGGCAACCAGTGATCATGCAGACACTTATACTATGTGTCTATACTGCAATTTATACCCTTGCCACAAGAACTAAAATCAACTTTCAGCATTAGGAAGACAGTAAATGTGACAGCTGACAACAGTCATAAAACTTAACCCTTGTCTTGCTGATTTAATTTGTCTAATGCTTAAAAAGCCATAGATGTAGTGCACACTATTCCGAGCTCAACACCACCAGGGTTAAATGGTTTTGCAGAATTTCCCAACCTAGACCCTTGGTGTTGACGATCCAGTCGACGAAATCCTTGCCGCAGAACGTGTTCTTGTGCACGGTGAGACCCTTGCGGTGATCCTTAATCAACCCGCTTGCCTTCAGCTCCTGAACCAGCTTGGCGTACTCATCGGGTTCACACACAAAATTCCCTGGGTCTGAGCATAACAGAATTGAATAAATCTGATCCAATAAACTGTAAAGCTTTGCATTTAAGTTTTCACATACAGCGAACCAACCCAGCAGATGTACATTTCACCTGTAGTGTACACGTCCGTTAGCATAACAAAGAGATGAGTCCTTAATGGAAAAGCATAGTCTATACTGCGCACAGGGACTACCCATTCATCTGGTTCTCTTTCAACTGCCCTCACTCATACAGTTTGGGGTACTACAGAAATTATGCAAAAATCAAGCAGGCTTAGAGTAATGATTCTTAATCGGTTGCTTTGCAAGTAAGAACACTGTGCCTGCCATCACCACTGAACAGATCTGGAAACTTCATATTCCTGCACTGGAGAGATGACGAACATTGACAATTGTCTGGCTCCAGTATTCTGTGTAAGGTAATAACTGACCGAGTTTGTATATTTTTTGGCAGGAAGATTAATATTTAGAATTACATGTACCTGCATAACCACACTTGAATCAGGGCTTGTACACTCGGCTGGTAAGTATATACAATCATATTGAGTTTCCCAAATAATAACACCACACGTACCTGCTGACTCAATGGCTGTGCTGGGGTCTGGTGGTATAGGAGCAT
Organism: Batillaria attramentaria; assembly: GCA_018292915.2. Lineage (NCBI taxonomy): Eukaryota > Metazoa > Mollusca > Gastropoda > Batillariidae > Batillaria > Batillaria attramentaria. The sequence goes on along the minus strand of JACVVK020000197.1, from coordinate 631,647 downwards.
CTGGTGGTGGGGTGTTTATTCTCACTTCCTCGATCAGTGCATCAAGCCTTGGTTTGTCCTGAACCTGCAGTTGTAGAAAAGTACAGTCCACCCGGCTTTCATTCATTCATTATAGTATTGGCTATTATTATCCATGAAGCTGAAAGGGGAGGGAAGGAGGGAGGGGGCACTGAAGGGGGAGGAGCACAGAGAGAGAGAGAGAGGGTGGGGGTTTAACGTCCTTTTCCACCACATACGGGGAGATACACACACACACACACACTCCTTCCGGCTGTACAATGACCGCCATTGAATGTTTACCAGTTTTTGCAAATCGTCATTGCCACCAACATGGGTGGCGTTGAAGAAGATCTGTGGAACTGACGTCTTCCCCGTCCGTTGCTGCACCGATTCTCGGACCGTCTTCGGGAAGATGTCTAACCGAACATCCTCGTATGGCAGTCCCAACTCTTGTAGGGTGTTTTTCGCCCTCATACAGTGAGGACAGCCCAGAATGGAATAAATCACGATTCTCCCTTGTAACTCCATCGGTTCGTAATGCTCAAACGCTAATTTTGCGTTTTCAACCGGTCTGTATGAAGCAAAAGACACGAAGAACGTCCGTGCTGGCTGAAACAGGAACTGAAATGCGAAGTTGAACGGGCGCGCCCCTGTGCGCACAACCGGAACGAAATTTCGCAGTGTCACGGCGAGCACGCGTTTTAATGCATGCAGCGCCATGGTAACATGTCAACACTGCAAAGGGTCACTGTAAGTGCTTTGCCGAGTTTGAGGCGACAAAAATAAAAGTACAATGTATGTGGTGTCGACAATCTACGGTCGAAATAAACACGAGGTGGCAGGGGTCACGGTCCAATATAAGGGAGGCTACACGGAAAGAAAAGTTAGATAAGAGCGCACGATTTATAGCCCTTACCTTATTTCGCGTCGTATACATGTGGTGGAGAAGGACGTTAAACCCCCAAACACCCACCCACCCTTATTTCGCGAGGCGTGAATAGAAACTGCGGCCGGTTTCTGATTCTAGCACCTGCTTTCTCTCACATGTTTGGGCTCGTTTTGTTGTTGCTGTTGTTTTGTGCGGTGTGTGTTGGGGGGGGGGGGGGGGGGGGGGGAGCCGGGTGGCCGAATGGTAGAGCGTTGGACTTCTAATGCTCGTGTCGTGAGTTCGTATCCCGTCTGGGGCCAAACATTTGTGCTGACTTTTTCATCGTTGCCCCGTCTTTGATATCACCCGTATGTGGTGGAAAAGGACGTTAAACCCCCAAACACCCACCCACCCCGTGTGTGTGTGTGTGTGTGTGTGTGTGTGTGTGTGTGTCAGTGTGTGTTTTGGTTTTGTCAGTCAGTTGTCAAGTTTTCAGTTTTGGCTGGGGGGTTCTGGCCGGGCCGATGGGCTCGGCCGGGGACGGGGTACGGCCGAGGGGGAGGGCGGGGTGGAGCTGCCGGGTTGTCATCGTCCACTGACTATGTCGGACCTACCATCGGTATGGCCTATTCACATCTGAGTCACAACTGATTCAGCCGGCTCGGCCAGCTCAGTTGCAGTAGTATTAGATGATAAGTTCTACGTGCCCATACTGACTCCTGCTGCTGTGCAATGTGGCGAATGTGTTTCACTATTTCAGTCAGTTTTGTCGACTGAGGAACGTACACGTGTACCGTTCACCGACTGCAGCAAACGCGATTCGTCCTCAGTCAGTGGGTGAGCACGAGGACAATAAGAAGTACGGCTTTTGTTCATTTGTTCGCTCAGTCGGCTGTTTTTATATTTTTCAAGTTTAACAGAATTTTATTTCAAGTTTTTCCGGCGTTAGTTTTTGTTGTTGTTGTTGTTTTGGGGGGAAGGGGGTCGTTTGTGTTTTTGTTTTTTTTTCTGTCACGGTGTGTGTGTGTGTGTGTGTGTGTGTGTGTGTGTGTGTGTGTGTGTGTGAGTGTGTCTTGGAGGAGGGGGGTGGGGGAGTTGTCAAGTTGTTGATCGACAGTGGCACTGCAGTTTTCCTTGCCGCTACATCCTGAGTCCTTCGCTCGCCATGAAATCATTTAGTACCCAAGTTGGGCGAACGGTAACTGTGACACGAGCCAACACCGACTGCCAGTGATCAGCGCCACACTGAGCGGACACTGTGACACTCACTGACTCAGTGAAAAGAAAACCGACAGAAGCACATGGCACTGGTTTATTTATCCACAATACATAGGCTATATTGTTCATGAATATTCATGTTCATATAATTTTCAAACTACTGAATACGGGTGGACTGAGACTGAATTAGTTGGCCAGTATACTACGTACAAACTCTGTAGACTCAGTCATGACTGAGTCAGATGGGTGGGAGTAAGATGGCTGATAACTGCATGTAGTAAGTGCATGCAGTGGTCATCAGTAATTATGATCAAATACAACTGGACCACAGCCTGCATGTCTACCGTGTGTCACAGTGATGTACACATACACGTCCGATGCAAACAGTAAGCGAAGAACAAAGAATCAGTTCACTGACATGATGTCCGGAAGTATTACAGGGGTGAAGCGGGGAACTTGAATATGTGTTACAGGTTGGGGGACGGGGGGGGGGGGGGGTGTCAAGCGGGAATGACAGGGCAGTCTGCATGATATAATTATTAGTCTTCAGGTCAGTGGCTCCTGAAACACTGGAATAATGGAGGCTTTGGTCTCAGCATGAGGTACACGCAGCTGACGATCCAAAACTGAACTGACGACAATTAGGAATACATAATTTCAATACGGCAACAGTTTGTAACGTTCACGACAGTCAATAATGTAAACGAGAACAAAATACGATATATCAGATATAAAAGTCGATACAAGTATCATTATGCTCAATATCGGTCGTGATTTCACGGAGTTGTGGATCAGACGTGTTGATAGTAGTTCTGATCGTGTTTTACTTCAGGTAACGTTGAGCGAAGGATGTGCCGGCCAGTTTGTTGCTGAAGACCCGGTCAAAATACTCCTTGTCTTCCGGTGAAAACCAGTTCCGCCAGTCACCCACGATCCCTGCAACAAGACAGATCAGTGTGGGCTGGTGTTACCGTCAAGATGCCACCTATACTGTAGAGATACTGACTAGCAGGACACGACTAGTACTACTACTAGCGAATAGAATGACTGGGATTTAATCGATACGATTGACGTACTAACACCCCCCCCCCCCCCCCCCCCCCAAAAAAAAAAAAAAAAAAAAAATATATATATATATATATATATATATATATATATATATATATATATATAAATAAATAAATAAAAAACAAGTAGACGCAAGAAAAAGAAACATACAGAACTCTTATCTTGGACGACACATGTCACGGTCAACAGTCTACTTGACTGCAGTGATTTGACTGTTGGCTGTGAAATGTGTCGTCCAAAATAAGCTGTCAATCTATTTCTTTTTGTTGCTTCTACTTGTTTCTACTTCCATTTGCAATGAGTCAGTACCGATTCCTTTCCTAAAATAAAAAAAAACAACTACAAACAAACAACAACAACAACAAAACAACAGCACTGACTCAAACTGACCTTATCATATTGGTTATGCACATATGTTTTCATATTTGTTTCTCTCTCTTCCGTGACTGTCATAAAGGTAAAAAGTCGGGCTGCCTACTCCTCTCTCTAATTTCCATTGTGGTCGAGTCCCTGTCACTAAACGAGACATCCTAGATCAGTCACCAACCTTTTCTGCACATGCCGAAACCTTCCTTCCAGCCAGATCTCAGCGGGTCGGGTCGGTGCTCAATCACTTCCTTCAGTTTCTGGAACTCGCACGCGTCTCCCACCGCCTTGCACAGTTCATCAGACGCCCGGATGTTGAGGAAGTCGGCCACCTTCCGTAGTTCACGTGCAGGGTCCTAGACACCGAAACGATAACGAGGTCAAAGCCACCGACTGTTGCTGCTGATGTAGCTGTTGTCGTCGTTTCTCCAATGATGAGATTAACTATAATGAATCCAAGGACCTATATTCTTGGACAATAAAGAAATACCTAAATACCTAAATAAATGACTCGCCTCTTTCATGTCTTCGTAGTAGATTTGGAGAATAGGTAAGTGAGGTTTCGCTTTCAAGGTGTCCAGTATATGGCGGGTGTAGTCAAAGTAAGATCCATACGCCACTGTCAGATATACAACAAATTATAGCAAGTTAGTAGTGAGTTATACAGACGACAACGAATTTCGCGTAGTTCTCATTTCGCTTAGTTCTCATTTCGTTTCTGTTATGCGGACAAATGGAATGAAAGAAACGATGAAAGTGTTTGTTGTAGAGATCGCGAAAAGTCACTGCATTTCGATGGAAATTTCTAGACCATCCCAGAACATGCGAGTGCAGTAACGTCAGCAGATTACGTAACCTCGGAAAGATTCCGTACTTGCCAGTATGTTACAGAATGTTCTAGATCTGACCTGTTAGTATATAAGCAGCACTGCACAGCGTTCTGGGTTCTTCCTCTTTCATGAGTTTGTTCTTACGCATCTTCTGTTAATAAAGTATTGGAGTTCTAGCCTGTTGTATCCCGTGTCTTCTCTGCGAGTGCACCGAGAGAGCGACATAGCAGGAGAAAAATACAACAGAAATATTTGGCGTCGCCGACAGGATTCGACATTGATCTACCTACGAAGGGACAGTACTCTCCAGTACTCAAGAAACTCCAACTACAGAAGTTGCACCCCTTAACTGTTGCAGCAGCGAAAATTGACGACTGACAATGGCAGAGACAGCGGAGCTGATAAAATTGCTTAGAGAGCAATTAGAACAGCAGAAGGAACAGATGAAGGAACAGATGAGAATTCAAGCAAAGCAGCATGAAGAAGAAATAGCAGTCCAAAGAGAGCAGATGGGTGCGTTGATGAAGATGATTCAAGTTCAGACACCGACTGGGGATTCCAGCGCAAGTACCCGTCCTCACACTTCTACTGTTTCGACCGCCGCTATTCCACCTTTCGCTGCCTTTGATTCTACTTCAGAACTGTGGCCTGACTACTGGTCAAGATTCTGCACATTTCTTGTCGCCAACGCCGTTCCTGACGACCGCAAGGCTCAAGTCTTCCTCACTAATCAGACTCCGGCTGTCTACAAGCAACTGGCAAATCTGGCTGCTCAACAAAATCCAAGAATGAATATCAACGATCTGACGATGGACCAAATCGTCGAGTTCATGAAAGAACAATTTGACCCAAAACTGTTCATAGTGCGAGAACGTTTCAAGTTCTGGAGCAACATGGAACGGAAGCCAGGCGAAACACTCCAGGAGCTGGCAGCCCGTATACGTCAAGACGCGGCTACCTGTGACTTTCCTTCGATCCATGATCCACAAGATGAAGCTCTTAGGCAGAGATTCATATGTTCTGTCAACAACGAAGCTGTCTTGAAGGCTCTTTTCAAGGTCAAGGATACCGAGTTGGATTTTGCCAAGGCTGTCAAGATCGCCATAGAGACTGAAGACGCGGCAAAGGTGGCCAAGGAAACTGTCTACGGTTCCAAGCCCAGGCCGGTCAACAAAGTCAAGATGAACAACAAAGGGGGTCAACCAAAGAACCACCAGCAGTCTAACTCCACGACCAGCAATTCAGCAAAGTGCTACAGGTGTGGAAAGTCTCATAGAGCAACAGACTGCTACTACAAAGACTCCAAATGCAACTACTGTCAGAAGATAGGACATTTGGAGGCTGTTTGCAGGAAAAAAACTGCATCAACAGCAACAAGGGGGACGACAGTCTGCAAAATCTTCAGTGAAAAGTATCACAAAAGCAGAGCTCGTCAAAGCCATCCTCGGCGAAGTTCCCCAAGATACTCCTAGGTTGGACGTTCCTGTCACAATCCAGGATAAACAGTTCACGATGGAGCTGGACACTGCAACCACGGGAAATTTTGTTTCTGTGCCAGTCTGGAAACAACTGGGAAAACCGAAGCTGGATGACGTCACGCATCGGTACGAGTCTGCCAGCAAGCATGACCTACCCGTGTTGGGCACCTTCATGGGCCAGACTAAGGACCCAGTGACTGGTAAACAGAGCTCCATTCCCTACATCGTCACCAAGATCCGTGATCTCAACCTACTTGGACGAAACGCGATCCAGGCTCTGGGAATTTCAGTGGACAATGCCCTTGGACTGAAGAGCATAGAGAGTCAAGTCAAGAGCGAGGGTGCAAAAGAATCGCATCCGAAGACCTCCAGCACAACTTATGCTTTTCTTCAAAAGGATTGCCACACTCTCTGCGACAAGTTCCCAGATCTCTTCAAGGAAGAATTGGGATGTCTGAAGGATTTTGAGCTGGAAGTAAAGTTCAAGTCCGACGCGAAGCCGGTTTTTCACAAGGCAAGGCCGGTTCCGTTCGCTCTTCGTGATGACCTGACGAAAGGCTACGAAGAAGGCATCGCCAAAGGAGTCTGGAAGCCAGTCCAGTTCAACGACTATGGAACACCAGTGGTTCCAATTCGTAAGACAAATAGCACAGGCGCCCTGAAGCCAAAACTGCGGATCTGTGGTGACTACTCAGTCGGGATCAACGATCAACTTGCTGATCACCGTCACCCAATGCCTCTCCCAGAGGAACTGATGCAAAAGCTGGGAGGAGGATTCGGTTACACGAAGATCGACCTCGCTGATGCCTACAACCAGATCAAGCTGGCACCAGAAAGTCAACGCAGACTAGCCCTCAGCACTCACCGTGGGGTACTTCTGCAACAACGACTACCTTTCGGAACCAAGTCAGCTCCTGGTTATTTTTAGATCATGGAAAATCTGACCAGTGATCTGCCTGGAGTTGCCGTCTTCCAAGATGACATACTCACCAGCGGGAAGGATGCCAAAGATCATCTGAGCAACCTGGAGCGACTACTCACGCGTCTGAACGACAAAGGACTCAGATGCCGTCGTGAAAAATGCCTGTTTGCTCAACCCAGTGTGGAATACCTTGGACACACTCTATCGGCTGAAGGAATCTCCAAAGGATCCAAAGTCGAGGCAGTCTTGAAGATGCCACCACCTACGGATGTCTCAAGCTTGAAGTCTTTTCTGGGCTCAGTACAATTCTACGGGAAATTCATCCCAAACCTGGCTACTATGGCAGAGCCGCTCTACCGCCTGACAAAGAAGGCAAGTCCCTGGAAGTGGGGAGAAGAGGAACAAGCAGCTTTTGAACAGCTGAAGAATGTGCTTTCCTCTGATCAAGTCCTTGTGCACTTCGACCCAGATAAGCCAGTGGGGCTGGCTTGTGACGCATCCAACGTTGGAATTGGAGCAGTACTGTTTCATCGCTATCCGGATGGAAGCGAGCGCCCAATTGCCAATGTGTCCAAGACTCTTACAGCTGCAGAAAGAAACTACAGCCAAATCCACAAGGAAGCCCTAGCCATCATCTATGGTTTGCGGAAATTCTACCAGTATCTGTACGGACGACAGTTCATACTGGTGACTGATCACAAGCCCCTGACGGCGCTGTTCGGACCAAAGAAGGGGACACCACTTCTTGCAGCTAACAGACTAGCTCGGTGGGCCCTATGGCTGAACCAGTTCGACTACACGATCGAGTACCGGAAAACTGCAGATCACGGCAATGCCGATGCCCTCAGTCGCTTGCCTTCTGGAGACGACATCGACTTTGACAGGGAGGAGAGTGGGGAAGACACGGACATGGTGTGCGCCATCCGAGTTCTCAGTCTTCAAGTCAAACCCTTCGACTCCAACATCCTTCGTCAAGAGTCAGGCAAAGATCCAGTGATAGCTACAGTGATGCGCTACGTGCGCGAAGGGTGGCCGCTGAAGCACGCTGAGATCAACGAAGAAGTCAGAAAGTTCCAGAAGTTGTCTGATTCTCTCAGTATCTGCCACGGATGCCTCATCTATGGTACAAGAGTTGTGATTCCACAAAGCCTGCAGCCCAAGATCCGTGATCTTCTGCACATCGGACACTTCGGCATGGAACGCATGAAGCAGTTGGCAAGAACTGCAGTATACTGGCCCGGTATCGACGCTGCAATAGAGATGACGAGTCGACGATGTGACTCCTGCGGCGAATATCAAAACAAGCCATCCAAACCGCCAGTTCATCCCTGGATGTTACCAGAGAAGCCATGGAGCCGAGTTCACTTGGACCACGCCATCAACTTCATGGGCACCAACTGGCTGGTGATCACGGATGCTTACTCAAAGTACCCATGCATCCACCCAACGTCATCCACGTCCACTAGAGCTACTCTAGACCTGCTGGAAGAAGACTTCGCTCACTTCGGATACCCACACACGTTGGTCTCCGACAATGCAACCACCTTTGTTTCTGAAGAGTTCCAGAGCTGGTGCAAGGAACGTGGGATCACGCACCTGACAGGAGCGCCCTATCATCCTGCTACCAATGGAGCTGCAGAACGGCTGGTGCAGACTTTCAAGCAAGCTCTCAGGAAGTCTTCTCTGCCCCCGAAGCGAGCACTTCAAGAGTTTCTTATGCAGTACCGGAGAATGCCGACATCCTGCGGATTCTCTCCGAGTGAACTCTTGATGTCCAGGCAGATTCGGTCAAGGATCGACACTTTGCTTCCCTCGCCAGCGCACATAGCTCAGGGCAAGCAATCCAAGGAGGCATCTAAAACTCAGGTGACTCCAGACTCTGGAGGTGTCGCCAAGGTGACCAGGCAATACAAGGCTGGAGATCCAGTATACGCACTGTACTATGGACCTCACCATGCCAAGCAGCCCAGATGGGTACCAGCAGTGGTCAAGAAGTCTACGGGTACTCGCTGCTTCAACGTCAAGGTAGTTCCTCGTGGCCCAGTTTGGAGACGACACAGGGAACAGTTGCGCCCACGTTACGCTTCTGAAGAGGACAATGAACCTGGTGATTCAGCGGATGCCTCTGAGCTCCCGATCGACCATCCGATGGAGATTCTGGAGAACGTGCCACCGACACAGAACCAGAGCAGACCACGACTGCCCAGGACCAAGCCACCTGTTCCAGAGTATGGTCCAGACAACCCCAGACGATCCAAAAGAACACCAAAACCCAGAGACAGACTTTGTTGTTGAAGTTTGTTGTGAAACAACAATTTTGGTAGGGAGGTGTTGTAGAGATCGCGAAAAGTCACTGCATTTCGATGGAAATTTCTAGACCATCCCAGAACATGCGAGTGCAGTAACGTCAGCAGATTACGTAACCTCGGAAAGATTCCGTACTTGCCAGTATGTTACAGAATGTTCTAGATCTGACCTGTTAGTATATAAGCAGCACTGCACAGCGTTCTGGGTTCTTCCTCTTTCATGAGTTTGTTCTTACGCATCTTCTGTTAATAAAGTATTGGAGTTCTAGCCTGTTGTATCCCGTGTCTTCTCTGCGAGTGCACCGAGAGAGCGACATAGCAGGAGAAAAATACAACAGTGTACAACTCTTTATTATTTCTTTGGCACGGTTATTAGCAAGGAAAAATATCTGCACATTTTCATCCAAAACGTTTTGAACAAAGGAGTTTGGGTAGTTACGGTTAATACTTAACGTTCATCACTTTGGCAGCGCCATCTCACGGTATCACGACGTCCTTACTCGTATTTTCCTAACCTGTTTTCGCACCCGACAGCAACACTGTGCGAATTCGGCATGATTATGGACTGGATGAGGGGGAGGGGGGGGGGGGTCTATCAGGCCGAAGTCCTGATTCAAAGTCCCGCGAGTTCGCCCATGTTCTCGGGCAAACACTGGAACAGTCAGCAGCGATACTAGCACATGATGCGTTGAACTGACGATCCTCTATGACAGGATGCAACAGACTTGACAAGTCAACTTGAAGAACGTGATCAACAGTAATAGTTTGTGCTGGTAGTACCACACGTAGTTGTGGTCATGCGGCAAGCCTTGTGCAATTACATCAGTGTACCTTCACTTACCTGTACCCTCCACAAACATCTCCAGGTAGTCAGGAAACTCGCCGTTATAGGGAGAGATGTTGTCAGTACCGACCATGTGGTGATACCACGATACACACACATCCTTCGGGTCACGGTGTACAACCTGCACGCACACACACACACACACACACACACACACACACACACACACACACACACACACACACACACACACACACACACACACACACATACCGACTGTTTACATTGACTAATCAAGTAATTGTTAATTTTGGAAGATCTAACACACAGCCACAAGCATTCTGATTTACTGTTCGCCTGTTACCACAACAAATCACAAACACACACACACACACACACACACACACACACACACACACACACACACACAGAGAGAGAGAGAGAGAGAGAGAGGTCACATACAATTATCTTGTTGTTCTTCTCGAAGAATCCCTTGGGAAGATGTTGAAAGAGGAAGTGACAGTTCAGTGTTCGTGGTGACGGCATGTCCTCCAGCATCTTGGTCGTCATGAAGTCTATTGTGTAGTTCTCCTTCGTGTTCTTGTCGTACTGCGCCTCACCTTTGTCACATCCACACAAACCGACACATATATTATTCTTGTTCATCATGCGCGCGCGCGCACACACACACACACACACACACACACACAGGGGAGAGAATGGAATTCCCGCGACTGAGGGTCGTTGTATATGTATAGGCTATGATAAATCTCTATCAACACGCTTTACTCACCTCTCTGTAACATTTATCTCTATCAAAACGCTTTACTCACCTCTCTGTAACGTTAATCTCTATCAAAACGCTTTACTCACCTCTCTGTAACATTTATCTCTATCAACACGCTTTACTCACCTCTTTAATCTCTATCAAAACGCTTTACTCACCTCTCTGTAACATTTATCTCTATCAACACGCTTTACTCACCTCTCTGTAACATTAATCTCTATCAAAACGCTTTACTCACCTCTCTGTAACATTAATCTCTATCAAAACGCTTTACTCACCTCTCTGTAACATTAATCTCTATCAAAACGCTTTACTCACCTCTCTGTAACATTTGAATCATTTCCCACAGCCAGTGGTTGCCTGCAACACACAATAAACCGAAGTCAATGACGTAGTCGGTCACCTGATGCAGCTGAACGGAAGACCGTTCAGTCGTTTCAAGACGACTCAATGCAGTAAAGGGGCAGGGCTTTAACGGGGCTTTGACCTGGGGACTTGCCAAGTGGAGTCGTCCACTGGCTTACATGCAGTACATGTACCAGTCAGTTTTCTACCCCGGGAGATGAATTATAATACACCCGGCTGTGTTGTAGCGGTTTTAGCGTAGATTACAACTGAACAGTACCCTTTTCTCACAGTACCCTGGAAGACAATTGATCGACAGTTCACATGCACTGTACCGGTTTTGGCGTAGGTTACAAACAGTACCCTTTTCTCACAGTACCCTGGAAGACAATTGATCGACAGTTCACATACATTGTACCGGTTTTGGCGTAGGTTACAAACAGTACCCTTTTCTCACAGTACCCTGGAAGGCAATTGATCGACAGTTCACATGCACTGTACCGGTTTTGGCGTAGGTTACAAACAGTACCCTTTTCTCACAGTACCCTGGAAGGCAATTGATCGACAGTTCACATACACTGTACCGGTTTTGACGTAGGTTACAAACAGTACCCTTTTCTCACAGTACCCTGGAAGGCAATTGATCGACAGTTCACATGCACTGTACCGGTTTTGGCGTAGGTTACAAACAGTACCCTTTTCTCACGGTACCCTGGAAGACAATTGATCGACAGTTCACATACACTGTACCGGTTTTGGCGTAGGTTACAAACAGTACCCTTTTCTCACAGTACCCTGGAAGACAATTGATCGACAGTTCACATGCACTGTACCGGTTTTGGCGTAGGTTACAAACAGTACCCTTTTCTCACAGTACCCTGGAAGACAATTGATCGACAGTTCACATGCACTGTACCGGTTTTGGCGTAGGTTACAAACAGTACCCTTTTCTCACAGTACCCTGGAAGACAATTGATCGACAGTTCACATGCACTGTACCGGTTTTGGCGTAGGTTACAAACAGTACCCTTTTCTCACAGTACCCTGGAAGACAATTGATCGACAGTTCACATACACTGTACCGGTTTTGGCGTAGGTTACAAACAGTACCCTTTTCTCACAGTACCCTGGAAGACAAATGATCGACAGTTCACATGCACTGTACCGGTTTTGGCGTAGGTTACAAACAGTACCCTTTTCTCACAGTACCCTGGAAGACAATTGATCGACAGTTCACATGCACTGTACCGGTTTTGGCGTAGGTTACAAACAGTACCCTTTTCTCACAGTACCCTGGAAGACAATTGATCGACAGTTCACATGCACTGTACCGGTTTTGGCGTAGGTTACAAACAGTACCCTTTTCTCACAGTACCCTGGAAGGCAATTGATTGACAGTTCACATGCACTGTACCGGTTTTGGCGTAGGTTACAAACAGTACCCTTTTCTCACAGTACCCTGGAAGACAATTGATCGACAGTTCACATACACTGTACCGGTTTTGGCGTAGGTTACAAACAGTACCCTTTTCTCACAGTACCCTGGAAGACAATTGATCGACAGTTCACATGCACTGTACCGGTTTTGGCGTAGGTTACAAACAGTACCCTTTTCTCACAGTACCCTGGAAGACAATTGATCGACAGTTCACATACACTGTACCGGTTTTGGCGTAGGTTACAAACAGTACCTTTTTCTCACAGTACCCTGGAAGGCAATTGATCGACAGTTCACATGCACTGTACCGGTTATGGCGTAGGTTACAAACAGTACCCTTTTCTCACAGTACCCTGGAAGGCAATTGATCGACAGTTCACATGCACTGTACCGGTTTTGGCGTAGGTTACAAACAGTACCCTTTTCTCACAGTACCCTGGAAGGCAATTGATCGACAGTTCACATACACTGTACCGGTTTTGACGTAGGTTACAAACAGTACCCTTTTCTCACAGTACCCTGGAAGGCAATTGATCGACAGTTCACATGCACTGTACCGGTTTTGGCGTAGGTTACAAACAGTACCCTTTTCTCACAGTACCCTGGAAGACAATTGATCGACAGTTCACATGCACTGTACCGGTTTTGGCGTAGGTTACAAACAGTACCCTTTTCTCACAGTACCCTGGAAGGCAATTGATCGACAGTTCACATACACTGTACCGGTTTTGGCGTAGGTTACAAACAGTACCCTTTTCTCACAGTACCCTGGAAGGCAATTGATCGACAGTTCACATGCACTGTACCGGTTTTGGCGTAGGCCCACAAAAGCACGTCATCATCCCTGATCGGCAGATTGTAGATGTCGTGGAGATGAGCCCTGGAGTCGGTGTTAAACGGAAACATGGGGAAGAAGAAGTTGTCCAAGTACTGCATTTGGATACAGTTCCCTTTCCGGTCGTAAGCGTGGATCTTGGGCATGTTGAACAATCTATCAACCTGCAATGAAACCATTGGAATATAATGAAAACAAGGGACAAAATGCTGTATTTGTTTTCAGAATCAAATGATACATTGTATTTCGCATTTTGGAGCTTTTGTCGGATTTAGGTCTTTATATGAAACTGAGAACCTCAGAACTGAATGTATCAGTCGTTTGCATTCATATAAGACATGAAAAAAAAAACCCAAAAAAACACACACACACACACAGCCACCGTGACCATCCGTGAAAAACAGGAAAAACAATCAATGAACCAGCAGCCCGTAATACTAGTTGCTGTGACTTCACCCTAATTCCATTAGTAGTTCCATTTCACGAGGCAGTTTAATAGTCATGCCAGTTATCAGTGTCAGAAGCGCGTTGTCTAAAACGTGATCACTGAGCGGTAACCGACACACGCAACATGTGATGATTTGTATAAGCAGCCGCTTTCTGTGTTTTTACGAACGGTAAGGCGTGGGGGTGCTTCCGTTCAACCGCCGCAGTGAAGTTTGGCCTATTTTCTGCGAACTGGCTAAAAATGTTCGCTCTGGAGAGATTCAGTTATGAGAAACCTTCACTGGAACACGACGGCAAGTCCCCCAGCACTGCGGTAAGACTACGTGAACTTCTGCTGACTCGGACGAACACATACACAGACGGACAGGCAAACAGACAGGCACACAGACGACTGGCACACAGACGGACAGGCACACAGACGGACAGACACACAGACGCCACTGAAAATCAGTCTCCCATCCAGCACTGAGGAAATTGAAACACTGATCCAAAGCATTATGTACAGAGAGCGGGCGCCGCGGTGCGCACTGCAGTACTTTCAGACGTAAAGCGTTGGGTTTCGGGCTACCCGCGCCCGCTACATCTCATGACAACAATATTCTCTTTTTCTCGTTGCCCCGTCTTTGATATCACCCTTATGTGGTGGAAAAGGACGTTAAACTCCCAAACACCCACCCTCTTTACGTAGCATAAACGCGCGTCTACTGAGAAGTATTCACCTGTTGCTTGCAGCCTACATTCTCAGTACAGGTTTTGTATGCTCACACATGAAGCCCCTCTACGGGCACTCATGTCTTCAGCTCCGAGCTATTCACCAGCCCCGGCCACTGTGACCTGCAATCTGTGTTCTCTCCCCCGCCTTCCTGGCTTTCAAACGCCGGATAGACACCGCGACCGCCTTTCAGTTCAGTTGTCGAATTTCACATGACACCGGCAGTGAACAAGATCAGTTGTGTGCTTATATGATACATACATACATACGTACATCTGTGCACACTGGCACATATATACATAAAATTTTACGAACTGGAGATGATAACTTGAGATGAACTGACATGATAACCAGCCATACTGGCCCGAAGACCTGAAAACTGGGCCACACGAAAAACTTGAGCCGCTGTTACTTACAGCTACTAGTTGCCGGCGGCGATGTCACTACAACTGGAGACGATGACACGAGCACGTGTATGAATTGATACAGATTAAACGTGATGACTAAATGTAATGTAATGTGTCAGGTGTTTGCAGCTCCCGGCCCGCACTCAGCTCAGTGTAAAACTGTGACATGCACCGACAGCCACTGACGGCAGCGTGACCGTGTACCGCCGGACTGAGGCCGACTGACACTGACACGCATCGCAGAATTAAACCTTCAGTGCCGGCTGCGGAGTCATTCAGTACTAGCTTGACTCAGTGCCACAGTCATCATAAGTAATACACGAGAATTAGCATGGTCACTGACGATCAACACGATTCACAAGTAGCGGAGTAGGACAAAACTTACCGGCCGGAGTTTACGCTGGATCTTGAACTCTCCCAACAAGGTGGTCGCCGCCCGGTGTCAGTGTGACCGAGTGGGGGTACTGACCTTCGCCTTTCTCAAAACGCCAGGCCTTGGCAGTAGTGTAGTATAGTGTAGTCAGTGTAGTGTATGTTTCATGACCTAGATGAAGGCGCCGCGCCGGCGTTTTTAAGTTGTTTCTATATAGAGAAACAACTTTATACGATGGGGCAGATTTTGCTACGCGCAGCGGCAGCAAGTTTCAGTAGTACAAAACAAGGCTGTGACGTTTCTCCAGACAATACATACTTTCGCGCACACTGACGAAAGTCTGCGTCATAGACACTTGACGTGCACACTATGCTGCTGCGTTCTTTTTGGCGGGAGTTGTGAGACGTGCCGGTGTGTGTGTGTGTGTGTGTGTGTGTGTGTGTGTGTGTGTGTGTGACGGTGTGTGTGTGTGTGGGTGTGTGTATGTGTGGACGGATGTAATGATGGCTATCTCCTAAACCATCTCGTTGGAGGCCTTTTTACTTTGAGATAAAATGGGAATTCACCTTCTCCAGGCCTACCTTTCACGATTTTTATCCTGGCGCATTTTCAGAAGAGTTATCGCCGATTTAAAAAAACAAACAAACGCGGTCATGTTACGAATTTTTTCGAAAAAGTTGTTCAAATTCCTTCATTTTCAAGACTTTGGAAGTTCACTCAAATACACTGACTGTATTCGTGCTACAGCTCTGTAGCTCTGACTGGTTTTGTGTACAAAAAATATTTCCGAGGTAGGGGTGGTTTGCACATAAGATCAAATATCTATGAAAAGGCTACTGCAAATTACTTATCATCCCGGCGATTTTGTCTAGTGTGACAACTGCACATATGACAGGAACTACTGCACTATTATAGCTTTAGCATTAAGAATAACTGAACTTTTAGATAAACATAGCTTTTTCAAGTTTCTGCGAGAAGCACCGGTCAAAAGAGTTCCAAATTTGCGATTTCACGAGTACAATCGAAGGTATTCTAGTCCACGTTTCACCAGCCCTCTAGATCTTCCAGATTTTATGTAAAAATTAATTCAGCCAGGGAAGTCACAAAAGCAACAGGGAAATCACAAGACATGCACAAACATCATCTGTCATACCACCAGTGTGAAGCTGACATCAAACGCTTAGTTCACAGACAAAATCAGCAAGTATCGTCACTGCCTCCGACATTTCACCAGCCCTCTAGATCTTCCAGATTTCATGTGAAAAATAATTCAATCGGGGAAGCCACAAAGCCAACAGGGAAATCACAAGACATAAACAAGCATCCTCAGACGATCTCAGTGCTAGAGGCTGACGTCAAATGTATAGTTCACGGAATTGACGTCATCTCTCTCTCTCTCTCTCTCTGTATGACGACCTGCCTGAGGCAGATTTGGTAGGGGGTAGTTGTTGTTTTGTTTGTTTGTTTTTAGCTTTAAGCAATGTTTGCTATTGTTGCAATAATTTAACAACAGCGACATGTTCCTCTCAAAAGGCTGGGTCTGCTTTCTCTTCAATACGTCACGATGTGCGGTTGGTGTCGGTGTGGTAAATCAGTTTGTGTTTAACACAAACTATAATATCAGGATCTTGTTCGGAATCGTATGTTCTGGCAACTGCCTTTTATTCCTGGTGTTTTGTGTCACTGTAACCACGAGAAATTTATGGACAAAATCAGTCAACAGAAACAGCCGACCTACAACTCGCAGAAGACTCCCGAGGGCAACAACACAATTCTTAATTTATTTTGCTAGCAGATCGTCGCACATCGAATCGCGGGGTACACAACTACTGTACGTGTTCATGTGTACGGTGTTACAGTAAGAAGTGTGTGACGTCACCAGTGCGGAATTTGATTGGCCCGTGAGTCGTTCTTCCTACACTGAGCCCAGCACGAGGATCCACTGTGCCATCGGGGATAGGAGTTGGTCTAGGGCAAGCAGGAAGTGACCCAAGATTCTCCACACCAACTGGGCGAAGAGGACCTGTAGAAGATCCCGCCTGCCACCCTCACCACGCCGTAGTAGGTGTCAGCCGAGCCTTTACACGCCCATTTCTCGATCAGTGACAGTCCGCTGCATGATGACTTCATGTTGCTTCGCATGTCTTTGTCGCACGTCAACCTCGACACACTGAAGCGGGCTCCCTGGGGAGAGAGAGAGAGAGAGAGAGAGAGAGAGAGAGATGTAACGGTTGACCCGGATTCGCAAACGGTGGGTGGGTGGGTGGTTGGTTGTTTCCGGGTTTAACGTCCTTTTCCACCACATACGGGTGATATCAAAGACGGGGCACCGATGAAAAGCCAGCACAAATATTTGGCCCCAGCCGCAAACGGTTGACGGAAATTCTCAAACGGTGACCCGAATTTGCTAACACTTGACATAGATTATGTAGGAATTACCACAAAAAGTGTACAAGTGCGCATGCGTCAAGACCCCATGTCTGGCCAAATCTCTGAATGTTTAGCATATACCAAGAGGGCAGTAGTTCAGACATCTCGCGCTCCGAAGGAGTGTATTCAGGTAGCAAACTAATAGATACTTCCTTACATTCTGTTCTTTCTGGGATTAAAAAAAAAAGAAAGAAAACTTAAAACTTGTCAGTTAAAGAATTTCGAAAGCTTGGAATTTCGCTCACACTTCAAGTTCTTCTTTTTTTTTTATATGAAGTATCACCATAGGGACACCCCTATTCAGTTCCCGCCATCCACACCCACACCCACACCCACCCAACATCAGTCCTGTTCAGTTCCGTTCAGGGGGTGTATAACAATAAAATACAGCTCCAATATCTGAGAATCTTACAACTGATTCTCTATTGAAATACGAGTGAACAGAAACATATCTTAGATTCTCAGATAAGACGCACAAAAACCAAACAAACTCAGCACATAAACACAAAGATGAGACTGGCGGTAAAGATCAAACCCGTTAACTAGCCCAGTACAGTCATGTACATACACAGAAATAGCAGATATCGTGGAGGTTACAGGAAGGTGTAAAGCGGTTTTGGAATGGGACGTCCACGCCGAAAGTAGTGCATCCGTTCGCTTTCTCCGCCGCTTTCACGTCACAGTTGGCGCCGAGAACCACTGTAGCCAGACTGTGCCACAGCAGCAGTAACACACCGATCGTTGAGCAGTGCATTCCTGAATGTAGTACTCTGTATTATCAAGAATCAAACCAGTATATATCACTGCAATAATACCGTGTGTAGAAATGGGAGGTTGTGAGAAAAGAACAGGGGTGAGTGAGTGAGTTTTTAGGGCTTAAAGCCGCGCAAGCCACAAAGACTAATTCGCGGCTGAGAGAAAAGAACAGAAAAGAAAATAGTTAAGTAGCATATCGTACGGGCAGATCAGTTTGGTAAGGGATAGTTTGGATGTTTTTGTTTTTAGCTCAGAGCACTATTTGGGTAGGTCTATAGTTGTACTGATTCAATGAAAGTGACATGTTTCTCTCAAAAGTCTGGGTGTTTTGTTGTTGTTGTTGTTGTTGTTGTGTTTTTTGTTTGTTTTTGTTTGTTTGTTTGTTTGTTTGTTTGTTTTTGTTTGTTTTTTAGGGGGGGGGGCATACATTCACGGTTTGCGTGTAGTATATCATTTTGTGTTGACACAAAATAGAATAGAATGTTTTGAGGATTTTCTTCGGAATCGTATGTTCTTGTAATCGGATCTCTTTTTTTTTTTTTCCTTGTTTTCTCGTACTTTTTATTTTATTTTATTATCGTATTTCTAACCATGAGAAATTTATGGACAAAATCAGTCAACAGTCGACCTAGAACACACAGAAGACTCCAATAGGGAAACGACATTCTTCGTTTATTTTAGCAACAGACCAAACAACAAATGTACTCATTTTGCACGCATACTGTGGCTGTTGTTCTGTATCTCGGGAGCTTTGCTAAATGTCCCGCCTTGTAGTATTTCTTATTTACATTGCACGATCTGCGCTATCGAGGCTACACAGCGGGAAGTGTAAGAGTGATCTCCCCGTGCCTGTGAATGTAACTGGTGTAGATTAATAAGAATAATAATAACAATAATAATAATAGATTAATAATAATAATAATAATGAGTATTGTATAGATTTCGTCGAGGTACAAACTGACAACAAAGATGACAGCTAGTCCAGCCGGAACATTCATCATTTCTGACTGTGCCTGTGTCACTGACTGACTTTTGTGTCGGACACTATTTCTGGGGCAACACCAGTCGGAACCCTTTCTCAGTTCTTTTAACTCTTTTAACACCAAGGAACCCGGCCGGTATCCGGTCCTACCTTGCACAACGTCTGAATCCTAGCTAAGGACCACTGTCACTGCGACATACACGATCCGGGTGTTTGAAATTCGCGATGCCGGCATTGGCCACTGACGTGGATTGCAAACCGCACCGAATACGCTGTCCTTAGTGAGAAAAGAAATGTTGTTGATATTTTTGGGTTTTTTTTTTTATAAAACCAACCCCGCCGAATGCCTATTTTCCAGGGAATATCAAGGGAGAAAACTGCTAATGCAGAATGAGTGAAATAAATAAATAAGTAAATGACTAACGTCAGTGATATTCCCTCACCTTCACAATAAACTGAGAAGCAGCAAAAGCTTGTAGACCAAGCAATGAGTTGCCACCCGCACGTGCAGTCCGCTCAGTGTCGACAGAACTACTTTCTATTAGTCTGTTGCCAAACCTTCCCAACACACTGATGTTATATATGGCGGTGGTCAGTATAGCGTAGACCGTTGATCATTACACCCCCACCGCCACACCCATCCCCTCCTCCACACTAAATACATTTAAGCACACGAAAGCTTTTACGTTACTCATGTCCCATGATAAACGTGTGACAAACATCTAATTGTGGGTACATAGCTGGCGCCATGTTGGAACATCAGATCGGGGTAGTGTGACGTTAGAAAGGACAGAACCCACGCTATCATCGCATCATTACTAGAAAATACCTTGGCACGTGCATAAAATACAAATGACCGGAGATTGCTGTGCAGAGTATAACAGAGACACCTCCATGGAATATGTGAAACCACATGCTGATTCAGTGTTGTGGCTGTCGATGCCGTGCCCACCCTTTGCTCACCAAAGTTGAATTTGCCATGTGTAGTTTCCTAGCTACGAACGATAAGGTCACCAGATCGGAACAAGTGATACATAACAAATAATTATGCTCATACGTTGTCCTTCATGATTGTGCTATGTGCTAGGTCTCTGAGCGCACGCGGCTGGTGTATGAAAAACATAACTCTAAGGTGTAGCGGAAGTGAAGGTCTCAAACCTACTAAAATTTTACAGGCAGTATTTGGGAAATACACGACCGCTCAGAGTCGACTGGAGCGACTGGATTCTACCTTTCAGCGTCTCTGGATGCATGCGGCTGTTGTACGGTAAATAGCATTATAAGGTGTAGCGGAAAGTGTAAGTTCCACGCCCACAAAAAAAAAAATCCTCTTATGGGGAAGTAACTCTAAACTGTTGGAAGCACAACAAATAAGCATATTTGTTATGTATTATCTCTTCCGATCTGCAGTGAGCAGGCTGTTCGTCAACTGAAATGCGTTCAAAGACGTTCCTTTGGAAAACGTCGTTCGTAGCTAGGAAACTACACCTGACAAATGAAAGTTGGTGAGCAAAGCGTGGGCACGGCCACACAAGCCAAAGCAACATGTCGTTCACGTCATCTATGGAAGTGGCTCCCACGGTCTTTGCCACATCACTTTGTCGTCGTTTCCTTTTATGCATATGCCAAGGTGCATTTTTTGTCAAGAGTAGCGTGGGTTTTGCCCTTTCTCACGCTTGACTGACCACGCTCTCCCATACCCACTCTCCCATACCCGCTCTCGTTTCCAACTTTCATGACATGTCACGGTCGGTATCTAGATGATTGTCTCTCACCTCCATTTGTTTGGTCTGTCCTCTGTCATTACAAACCTGGCACTCTGGCTACTGACCGTTGTGTGGAAGGACATTAAGGCAAACACGAGGACATTAAGTTGTCATATTGACAATCTACCTGATACCGCCACCCTGTAATGTTAACGGCATCGGGATCGTTATGCTGTGAAAATACCTGTATAACAGGTAACCTTGAAAACTTGTGTGATGTGCATGTTTGAACTGTTTTTATTGTGTGATCTACCTGTCCACGTGTTATGGACAAAGTTAATGAGATCAGTATCGGATACCAATTATGGTTTGTAATGACAGCGGAGCGCGCGAATGGAACTAGCGATTAACTTGATAAAAGCGACTGTAGCACATGATGAAAGTTGGAAGCGAGTGTGTATCAGTGGAAGAATCACTCACGTCAGCTGTGCCGCTACCCGTAGTTAGATGGTTGTCGCCTGTTTGATCGGGGAGATGAATAACAGCAAATGGTTTCGTTTGGTGGCTGACAGAGATGAGCTGTTTGGTTTTGTTTGGGTTTTTGTGTTTGGTTTTACTTTGATTTAGTTGTTAATTTGTTTTCTTGACAAGCACTGTAAGGACTGATGCACCTCTCTCTCTCTCTCTCTCTCTCTCTCTCTCTGGGGAGCCGGGGTGGCCGAATGGTAGAGCGTTGGACTTCCAATGCTCGGGTCGTGAGTTCAGGCCAAATATTGTGCTGGCTTTTTCATCGTTGCCCCGTCTTTGATATCACCCGTGTGTGATGGAAAAGGACGTTAAACTCCCAAACACCCCCCTCCTCTCTCTCTCTGCCAGTGTGTGTGTGTGTGTGTGTGTGTGTGTGTGTGTGTGTGTGTGGGTGACACGTCATTTCAGCGCCACCATTTCAGCGCCACCATTTCAGCGCCACCAATTCAGCGCGACGACTTTTCAGCGCCGTACATTTCAGCGCCGTACATTTCAGCGCCATACAGCGCCACCCCGTCCGAGTGAATACCCGGGGGCGTGCGTGCGTGCGTGTGCGTGTGTGTGTGTGTGTGTGTGTGTGTGTGTTGCCTGGATACGTCTGTGCGCACTTTCACGTATCGAGCCGACGGGCGAAATGACAACTTATGATGAATCACTATACCTTTATTTATTTTCCGAAAGTCGATGTCAGTTGATTGTTACAGGGAATATATATATCAGCTCACAACTTAGAATTAAGAGACTGATCAGAATTACAGATAATTTACATAGCACCTAACCTTATTTCACCTCTACACATTCTACAACTGAAGAATGAAGAGACTGATAATAATTATAGATTATTTATATAGCACCTAACTTTATTTCATTCCAGACATTCTACAACTGAATAAGTGGCCATTGATCTACATCATAGCCATGATCAGTGTTACCAGTGTGTGTGTGTGTGTGGGTGGTGGTGGAGGTGGGGAGGGGAGGGGTGCTACTGTACGTGCATACGGCGCTTAGTGTTTCCATAAGAAGTGTGTGACGTCACCAGTACTATGTTAAACCAGTAAGTCATTTTCCCTTCATCAAAGAGAATCCACTGCGCCATCGGGGCTAGATGCAAGTCTACTAGGCCAAGCAAGAAGTGACCCAACTGTCTTTACACCAGCTGGGCGTCGTCCAGGACCAGGGTCTGTAGAAGGCCCAGCCACCCGTTCTGGCGGCCCTGTAGTAACTGTCAGCCGAGCCATTACACGCCCACATCTGCCACCACCACAGTCCCTTGCACGACGCCTTCATATTATCACGAAATTTGTTGTCGCAGTCAGCCCTCGAGTGGCTGTAGCGGGCTCCCTGGTATCAGACAAAGAGAGAGACTGTTGAAAGGTTGACCCAGATTCGCAAACGGTTGGCCCAGAATCGCAAATGGTTGACCCAGATTCGCAAACGGTTGACCCAGATTCGCAAACGGTTGACCCAGATTCGCAAACGGTTGATCCAGATTCGTAAAGTTTTCACCCGGGTCAAGTTATGGAGGCAATTTATAACAAGCCCACAAACATTCCATTGTTTCGGGGATAAACATAGAAACAAAAACAAGCCTTGTTAACGAACGTCAATTTCAGGACGAAATTCCCCTCTCTATTTCCATCATGCCCTTCTGTGTTCTCCAACATCACGCAAGGCACACCTCTTTAGCCATACCCCGCATCCCACCCCACACCCACCCCAGCCCCACCACCCCACCTGAAAATACAAACTCAGCTTTACCAAGCACAATAAAGAGACAAACATACACATCAGTAAGGCGAAACTTCACAAACCGCCGACAACTTACTAGCTAGTCTCCGTCATAAGAGTGATCAGAAGCTACTATGGAATCAGGGACAGTTCACTCATTCCAACAGTCCCATTGAACACTATTCAATTCAGACGGACTGACATAATAACTCAGCCACATTAGATTTATACTCGACTAGGGCACAGAAATGACAGAAACAGGTCCAGTTTACAGTTTACACAACCAGAGGAAAAGACTGTACATGTATAAAAAGTTATCATTGGCGACTGCCATACCACACGCAGTATACTGTCCGAGTACGTACACAGAAGTAGCAGATGTCGTGTTTGTTACAGGAAGGTGTGAAGCGGTCTTTGTATGGAAGGTCCAGACCAAAAGTAGTACATCCATTCGCTTTACTCGCGCATGTATTGCCCGCTACAACCGCCGTCACACTGTGCAGCAGCAGCAGCAACAGACAGAACCTTGGGCAGCGCATTCCGGAATGTAGCACCCTGCATGATCAGAGTCAAACAAGTATCATGGCAGTAAGATAACGTGTACAAATGAGATTTTTTAAAATAAAATATAATACGGTTTATTTAGAACAACCTTTTGTCCTTTTTTTCGGGGGGGGGGGGGGAGGCTATCGTTGCCATAATTTGATATGTGAAGGTTACCCTCAAAATGCTGGGGCTCTTCTCTTCTGCTTTGTATACAATGAACGTGTCCGCTCGATGTGCGGAAAATCAGACAAAACGTGATTAGGATCTTCTACAGAAATCGTCTTCCGTCACAACAGACTTATTTGGAAGGTTTGATGTAACGCCTTCAGAATCTGTCCAGGTACAAGTGTACAATGACAGGTATCTGACATTTTCGTTGTAACCTACATAATTTGTTTTTTCATCGTTTCCTGTTACTAACAATGACGATCAATCACCTGTCCAAGACAAATTTCTCCGCCAGACAATGAATTAAACTAAACTAAATTTGTCCTGTATCCTTGATTTATTCTTGCGTTTTCTGAGCTAACACCAACGGAAACCACTTCTTTGTTTAAATGAAGAAAGAAAAATGTAACGATATTTCCACTTACCTTCACAGCAACGGCGAAAACCTTGTACAACAACCAAGGAAAAGATAGGAGAGTAAACGTGCAGCCCGATATGCTGTGGCAAACTCACTGAGACTGTCTGTTCCGAACTCAGACAGTGCCTTCCTAAACCTTTTCATGTATCCGAAAAGTCCGGTTGCGTGGGTAGCTTTGAAAATTCGACATTGTTGCGGAATCTACCAGGGGACACCACCACCCCCACCCCAACCACCACTACCCCTCCCCCACCCCCTCATCTCAACCAGAACCTTACGATCCGTCAGCTGGACACGGTCTGTTGAAGACGCCTACAGACCACGTTGATCCGAGCACGGGAATGTTGAGTGGGTGGCAGACCCGGAGAGATGAGAGCGTAAGTGGTTTTATGTGTTGAATGCTTTTCTCCGCTACAACTTACACCAAGTATATGTAGGTCACTCATTGTACCCGGAGTCATCATCTTACGCCTACCCGCGGGAGCAGAAAACTACCTGAAACCTTCACGGGTACTTTTACCTCCTGATTGTAGTGTGCATCAAAATGTAACAGTTACAATGAAAAAGCGACAGACTGGGGCTGATCGTCGGGGATTCTCGCCGGGTACTCCGGCTTCCTCTCCCCCTCCACCCTCTGCTGTGGAAATGTTCAGGCCACAAATTTTGAAAATAAATGCAATTCTAAATTTCGAAACTTAAATAGCTGAGCTGACCCTTCGTAACTCGTGATTGTCATGTGTTCAAGTCTGTCTACAAGGTCGGCACCTACACAGAAATAGCACATGTCATGACGACTGCAGGCCGGAGTGAACAGTTCTAGAAAGGGGACGTCCAAACCAAGACTTGTACAGTCGTTTGTTTTCTCATCGCAATCGCCGCTTACAACAAGAGTAGTCGCACCTGGCCACCACACGACACGCTTCAGATATTATACGGTTAATCCGAAATGCAAGACACCTTTGCGTGGTTGGTCTGTATGGAATTTCTTACTGCCGGTGTGCATGAACCGACCAGGTAAGACGAAACCGTGGGTCAGGTGATGCGTAACTTAGTATTGTCATCAGCCGTGGTAACCAGTCTCAGGTGTGTCAGTTACATTAATATTGTCACCAGCTAGAGGAACAGGGTTCGAATCCACTGTTTGGTAGATTGGAATTTTTTTTAATTATTATTTATTTTATTTGTTTATTTATTTATTTATTTTTTGGGGGGGAGGGGACTTTTATTTTAAGTGATGATTTGTGTTGTTGTTGTTCTGTCTTCTATTGTTGTTTGGGTTGTTGTTTTCCTTGTTTGTTTGGATTTTTAATTTGTTGTTTTTAAGGTTTTTTTAATGGTCGTTTTACGAGCTATATATCTTAAATCAGTGACCATCCACGGGATCGTCTGTTTGTAGCAACAGTCATGTCAGGAGGAAAACTTAAGCGGATCATTCACACACACACACACGCGCGCGCGCGCGCGCGTGCAAACACGCACATTCTGCCGCGAAATCATAATATGCCGTTTCTACACTTTTTATTTGTACAGCAAAACTAGTGCACGATTATATATTACATAGCAAATACCTTACATTATCATTTATAAATTTGGAAAAACTGTTTGAACAGTCTCTCTGCCCGTTCAAATGCAAACTTCTTCAAAGAAAATGATTGAAATACTAAATTAATTCTGGTGTATTGTCGGTAACGCTAAACGTACAGTATAGACTGAATGTAAAAAGAAAAGGTTGGTTTAGCTGTGCCTGATATGCAAAGGAGCGGGTGACGTGTGCACAATATGCAAAGGAGACTGTGACGTGTGCATAATCTGGCGGTCAGGTGATCGGGCTGTATCTGACCTCCTTCTCCATTTCGTCGAGGTCGGACTTGAACCTCCGGCTAGAAGAGTGACATGAAGATACCCAGTGGTACCCAAGCCCAAATCAACTCTTTTACAAAAACAGACAAATAAGACAAAACCCAACAGAAACGGAGACAAACCCATGGAGCACAGCGTGAGGGGAGCTTCCAGACGTGCAAAACCCGACTGGCTTCGCTACTGAAGGCAAGCAAGCCGAGACCCATGTTTCGTTACACCAGCTGGGGGGAAGTCTGTCCTCACAGTCTCTACGGAACCCAGACATACCGCCTCCAGCTCTCGCTGCCGCGTAGTAACTCTCGGCCGAGGCCTTGCAAGCAGTCTTGGTTAGGAAGTTGTCGAGGGTGTCGCATGATTTCTTCATGTTGTCGCGGAATTCGTCGTCACAGCATTCCCTCGATAGTCCTCGGTCGGCACCCTAGACAAAGGCAGAACGACGGTCATGCATATTGAGTCGAACAACGAGATTGTGGAGTAAATAAGTGAACAGAGTATTATTATATATCATCATCATTATACTATTTGTACAGAATCGAACCTGACATCAGCACTAGGCGCTTTGCGTGCGTAATAATACAGTTTGTTGTTGTTGTTGTTGTTGTTGTTTCAACCATTTCCCAGCCCAATGGTAGTACGTACACAATAATAGCAGATGTCGTGTTTGTTACAGGAAGGTGTGAACCGGTCTTTGTATGGAAGGTCCAGGTCGAAAGTAGAACATCCGTTCGCTTTACTCTCGCATGTACTGCCCTCCACCACCACCGCTAGACCGTGCACCAGCAGACACAGCAGCCAGATCGTCAGGGAATGCATTCCTGAATGTAGCACCCTGCAATTATACAACCATGTCAAAGCTCATCTTCCCACATTTTTACTTTTAGGTTCAAGAGTCGTTGGGAGTTGTGCTGGTGTCTAGTATCGTGCATTTACACTTTGCTGTTGTGCTGGTGTCTAGTATGACCGACACTGTATACATTATAACATTTCCCTTTCTTCAGGTTGACCTGTACAATCAGGTCTGTCTAGCAACATCATGACCATCTCAGAAGGCGCAGGACACAAAACACTTTAACGTGTGTGCACATGTTGATAAAATAACAGATAGATATCAATGTGACCTACATGTATTTATAAGCTTGAATACTCACCTTCACAAGACTTTGTAAAGAGAGAAGAACACAAGTTGACGCTGTAACTGTCAGCCAAGGAGCTGGGACGTATCGGTAGCTGAAGGAGAACACACGTACGCTTCTGGCTGGTTTGGGAGAGCTACTCTCGCAGTCTCTCACACTAGTTCCGGCAAGGTCCCAAACGATTAGTCCTGGACGCATACTAGTAATTATGTTTTTCCCCTTGCATCCCTTCCTCCCCTCCCCTCCTCCACAAGAACATAGTTAAGCAGTCAAACGTATCATCATTAGCTTTTTATGTCAATGTTAGAGACTACATGCAAACAATACGCTATAGAAAAGTTTCCCGGATCTCAGATCGTCATCTCCACCCACATACACCCACATACACATTCATGTCCCCCATTCAACCCATGTCTCCGTTTTCCTCCCCGGAATCCCACTTTCAGCCGTCTCTCGGAAGCAACAAAGACCTGGATAATATCACCTTAGTGATATGCATTAAACCGTGAAAAGTAAGGGGGAGGAAGATACAACGGTGTACAAAATTATGTGATATGGTCTACTGACCTTGAGTTTACCAAAAGTGGAATTACAAAACTGGGAGGGATGGGGGTGTTTGGAGTAACTGTCACCGGGCTTCGGGGAAAATATCAGACAACCAAGAGTCCCAAAAGCTTAGTCCCACAGTTTGCCAGTGTACCCTGCCTCAGGCAACAAGACACAAACTAAAACTTATGAGAAGACAAGGCAACGTTTCTCACTTGATGCATGTCATCAGTGGTGAATCTGACGGACGACTAAAACGTTACGTTACAGTTACACCGGATGTTTCCCAAAACTACCTTCTCAAAAAACAATGTCACACCGGACAAACGTCAGGTCAGGACGGAAACTTATACGGGTCATTATAACGTGCGCACCAGACAACACACACACACACACACACACACACACACACGGCTCCGTTTTCTCGTGTATAGAATTATGTGTAACGGTCTACTGACCTTAATTTTGCCACGAGTGGAATTAGAAAAAAAAAAGGGGGGGGGGGGCGCGTTAACTGCCAGCCTGTTAGAGGGAAAACAGTCAGAACAACAAAAGACTCAAAACACACTTACAGGGCAATGGTGGACAAAAAGTTCCTCCCACATTTAGCCAGTGTACCCTTCCTCAGGCAACAAGACACACACTAATACAGAGACAATCCTACTTGTCTCACTTCAGTGATTATGTTACAATCACACCAACCGTGTACTCGCCATAACTTCCTTCTCAAAAACACAATCACACAGACAGTTTTCATTTTACTTTATTTCATGCAATACAACATTCATGCTCAGTTTCTAGTGTTTTGAGTTCAGTCAATTATACAATGTATTAACACATTTCAGCATTTGTAAAAATGCAATTAAATAAGTATAATACACCTGGAATGTTATCACAGCACAAATGCAGTTTTGTTTTGTTTTGTTTTTTTAAAGATGAATAGGGTGGTGGTGGTGGTGGGCTGGGGGGTGGTGGGGTTGGGGTGGGGGTGGGGGTGGGATGGTGTGGTGATGGTGGTGGGGTGGGGGTGGTGGTGGGGTTGGGGTGGGATGGTGTGGTGATGGTGGTGGGGTGGGGTGGGGGGTGGTGGGGTTGGGGTGGTGGTGGGGTGGGATGGTGTGGTGGGGTGGGCTGGGGGGTGGTGGGGTTGGGGTGGTGGTGGGGTGGGATGGTGTGGTGATGGTGGTGGGGTGGTGGTGGGGTGGGATGGTGTGGTGATGGTGGTGGGGTGGGATGGTGTGGTGATGGTGGTGGGGTGGGGGTGGGATGGTGTGGTGATGGTGGTGGGGTGGGGGTGGGATGGTGTGGTGATGGTGGTGGGGTGGGGGTGGTGGTGGGGTTGGGGTGGGATGGTGTGGTGATGGTGGTGGGGTGGGGTGGTGGTGGGGTGGGGGTGGGATGGTGTGGTGGTGATGGTGGTGGGGTGGGGGTGGTGTGGTGATGGTGGTGGGGTGGGGGTGGGATGGTGTGATGGTGATGGTGGTGGGGTGGGGGTGGTGTGGTGATGGTGGTGGGGTGGGGGTGGGATGGTGTGGTGATGGTGGTGGGGTGGGGGTGGTGGTGGGGTTGGGGTGGGATGGTGTGGTGATGGTGGTGGGGTGGGGTGGTGGTGGGGTGGGGGTGGGATGGTGTGGTGGTGATGGTGGTGGGGTGGGGGTGGTGTGGTGTGGTGGGGTGGGGGTGGGATGGTGTGGTGATGGTGGTGGGGTGGGGGTGGGATGGTGTGGTGGTGGGGTGGGGGTGGGATGGTGTGGTGATGGTGGTGGGGTAGGGGTGGGGGTAAGAGATGAATAGTAATGGAATAAAACTGTAAAACTGGTGAAGGAAAAAAAATGCTGAAAAAGTCAAAAGTTTTGGACGGCAATTTGATAAAACAATTTCAAATCTAACAACGCAAAAGTGAAACAAATTACAGCATATGCACGTAAAAAAGATACCTCAGTGCAGCAACAACCTGTGTTTTTGTTTTCATTTTCCACTAACATACAAACTTGCAATACCACAACATAAGGAAAGTAAACAGATGAACACCAGATAAGGGCAAACTACAGAAAGACGAAGCAATACATGTACATGTTTACAAATTTGGTAAAAATATATCATCTGTACAAAGCAGGTCAACAAAGAAAATACTGGGGGAAGGGGCAGGCGGGGGGGGGGGGGGAATGGATGGTAGGACCCAGTTGTAGCCAGTCTATGTAATTATGTTAATGTGCAGTCCAACTGGAAGGGAAACAGCAGATGTCAGTAGTACAACTGCTATATCACACTGAAAGGAGACAAACAAACAAACACAAAATCGGTGTTCCTGAAAACCATCATGCCTATACACTATAGCTGCAAAACAAGAGTAGAGTACATGTATCAGGAAATTGAAACAAATCTGAAAGCGTCTGCCTCTTTTTCTCTTTTGCTTTTGGATACACTTAATGTGCATCTTATGTTCTTTATGACAGACATGGTGGCTGTAGTGGCCAGAATACCCTACGTTTGATTCCACCTCTGCATGTACACGTATAACCCAAAGTCCGCAGCCCCAAAGCGACAGCCGTTGCTTTGCATAGCAGTACATCAGTGGACGATGACCTCGAGATCCCACAAGACCACTGTGTACAGTGTTCCTTCCACTGGACTCTTAAACTTCCGGCAGAGCCTCCTCCTCCTCCTTGACGATACCCATCTCACGCAGGAAGTTGTGCTGCTCGTCCAGGAACGCCTTGTATTCTAGCTTCATCTTGTATTCTATCTCCTCGTCTGTCAGAGTCACGTTGGGTGCAATCTGATCGACAAAACATTAAAGTTGTCTTAGTTTTGCAGCACACACACACACACACACACACACACACACACACACACACACACACACACACACACAGAGGGATTATGAAAAGACTCGTCCAACAGCCCACAGACTAGTGAAAATACCATCGGACTAGTTAAACTGTTTTACCACTGGCCCACCGGACTAGTTGAGATTACGAGGCAAAGCTTGCTCTATCTTCACAGAGCTGAATGCACAAGGTACTTTCAGCGAGCCCTCTCTCTCTCTCAGTATCTGTTGTGACGCTGGGGTGAGAGTAACTATTTTTAGCGCGAGCCACTCGCTACAACTCTCCGTAAAAACCTCAGTGAGTGCAGCACGGCCCGGCAGGCGTCTCTACGGGTGAATGAGTTGATGTTCTAGTCACAATGCGACTACTTTGTTTTGTGATGCATTAAAGAACATAACAGTTATCAATGTGTTGTGAATCTGTTTTTTATTTACGAATAGGTCTATATTTGACAAAATGTATTTTGGGGCTAGTGCAAATGGTGTCGGGCGAGTTGGTTTTAAATCTTGCTAGCCCGAAGGACTAGCAAGATTTTCCAGCTTTCATAACCCCTGACAGAAAGAGGAAGAGCTATCATACACAGAGATGCATCCAAAGTGGACCTGTGCCAAACAGACACAAAATTTAACCAAATCAACGAGACAGTGTGTAATAAAGAGAACGACTTACTCCAGCTTTGCGCTTGGCCTCGGAGGCCATTTCCTGTTTCTCCTGCTCACGGAAGTTCCAACGTTGCACCACAAACGCTCGTCGCTTCACCTCCCGCTCGATGTAATTGGTGAAAGCATTAAACTGTACCACAAAACAAACCAGTGTCAGAACAAAGTTATGGACAGATATCACCTCTAGTTCTAGTTACAAGCTTTACATCCACAATGAGTGTACGCTTACCACGTCTATATGTTTACCCATTAATAAGAATGTGCAGAGAACAATAAGCAACTGGTCTCCATCAATATTCATTCCAGTTTTTCATGCTGTCGGTGCTCTGTAGATATTTTCGCTATGATTTCTGTGACTACATGTATAACTCTTCAATATAATTAATATCATTAACTTTGTTGGCTGGCTGAGTGTGAAAACACGTACAGCCCCACAGGTAAACAAAATCTGAGGAAAAGTCTGGTGCTAAGAGCAGCACGTTCCCCAGTTCTGTGCCTGTGTATGACAAGGGTCCTGCTCCAGTACTACAGTAATAACGATGGCGGCAGCAACTGACCTCGCCTGGCGTGGCCTGACGAAGACTCCACGGGATCTCCAGGATGTGAAGGGTTCCAGAGTTGTCTCCCACTGCCAGCAGTTGCTGTTTCTCTATAAGGTCAGGAGAAAATGGGAAAAAAAATGATTATCTCACTATTACATATACATGTAGCTGTAAATCAATAAGCCAGAACAAGAAAGAGGCGAAGGTGTGAACTCGTAGTCAAGAGCTTGTACTTGTAGCGAAATACTGCGGAAGTTTCATCACTAACTACACTGGTGGAAAGATGTCATACAATTTTCTACTGTTCAAGCAAACTGTCTTTCAAATGTTTTACTTGTGTATGGTAATAATGATATATGTACTAATAATAATGGGATGGGGGGGGGGAGGGGGGAGGAGGGGGGGGAGGGGAGGGGGGGGAGGGGGGAGGGGAGGGGGGTACCCAACCTCCCACTTGCGCTTTTACTATAGCAGAACATTACATACACATTACATACACATTACATACACATTACATACATGTTACACACACATTACATACACATTACATACACATTACATACACATTACATACACGTTACACACACGTTACACACACATTACATACACATTACATACACATTACATACACATTATGGTCTGTGTGTTGTACTGAAACAAAAAAAACAACCACCAATGTTCACGTGACAGGAAAAGCTGCTGG
This sequence comes from Batillaria attramentaria, assembly GCA_018292915.2. Lineage (NCBI taxonomy): Eukaryota > Metazoa > Mollusca > Gastropoda > Batillariidae > Batillaria > Batillaria attramentaria. Next base: position 598,924 of record JACVVK020000197.1, on the reverse strand, counting down.
GAAGGACAATCCTGCAGCAGTTGAACTACTGACGTGTGACTTGGTAAGGGATGAAATACCTGGAGGTAGAAAGATAGGGCAGAAATAAATAAGTACTGACGTGTGACTTGGTAGGGGAAGATGTTGGTGATGGGGGCTGGAGACACACTCTGTGTAAGTGACGGCTCGTGCGTCTTATCCAGCAGGTCCCACACATCCACACTGCCATCGTCTTTAGAAATGTAGAACACGCTGGGTCGTGTTGGGGACCAGTAGCCGCTGGAGAGACGGACCGACGCTGACGCTGAAGTTAGGATTGGGCCGCTCTATGGAGGACACAGGACAAACTCCCTTTAACACTTCCTGTGAGTATTACACTGGAGCTTGTTTTGTATGATATATGGTCCCCCCCCCCCCCCCCCAACCTTCCTATGGTGAGCCAGGCGATACCAGTCTTTCCTTTGTCAGACATGGCAGCGTGTAGAACAGACTAATGGTCGGTCACAAATTTCATCCCATGAGAGTGAATGAAATGGGGCAATAACTCCTCTGGGCTCTGACCTGCATTCTTTCGCGTGTGCAACCCAACACTCTGAAAGTTTAATTTACAATACCACCACATCAATTTTCAAGTTTTGGAAGCATGGCATGTTGTTTTTTTTCACACCCAATCCACCATCCCCGTGGGCAGAACTAGAAACCTATCTTCATGGGAATACCAAGTCACAAACCAACAGCTGTCAGTACGCAGTTACCCCCCCCCCCCCCCCACACACCCACACACAAACATCTGTTCGCACATCCAAGAGCGGACTGTGTAAGAGTAAGAATAAGAGATGAACACAACTTACACTGACACCTTCCTTCCAAAGGGCCCACGTCCAGCCACCAATACTCAGCACCACCTCCTTGAGGAAGGGAGAACGTTGCAGGGCGATGACTGGACCGTCGTGTAGCGGGTGATAGTATGCTGGCTTGGGAGCTGAAACACAGGCAGGCAGTCTTTGTATCTTTGTATGTGGATGAAGAATGAAGATCACAACATGGTAAGAAGTGAACAGTGAACGAAAATGAAATGAATTTTCAATTAAAAAATGACCACACCAGAAACCCAAAACTTCTCACTGCGTAATGATCATTAGTCTTTCATTTTCCTCAGCTTTTCTTCTTAAGTTCATATCTGTGTGTGTGTGTGTGTGTGTGTGTGTGTGTGTGTGTGTGTGTGTGTGTGTGTGTGTGTGTGTGTGTGTGTGTGCCTGCCTGTCTGTCTATCTATCTCCATATATATAAAACAAAAATTCAAGCCCTCAAAACCTCTAACTGCATCAGTATTTCTAACTCTTACTTATTATTTTTATTTATTATTAGTTATTATTATTTATTACTTTGCAGTTTTCCGGAGTCCTGGTCCTTCTGCGGCATCCAGTCGCCGTACACGACCTCCCCATCCTGTTGAAACACACAACAGTTTATCAGTGACAAACTTTAACCAGATAGTCTGTAACATACCTCTATACCAATGTAGACATATATGCGTACCTCTGTGCCAAAGTAGAGGTATGTTAACTGGGATAGTTTGTAGCGTGCCAATATAGAGGCATGTTGGGACTGTTTGTAACATGTGTGCCAATGTAGAGGTACGGTATGCTGGGATAGATTGTAATGTACAGTACCTCTGTGCCACTGTAGAGGTATATCTGGACAGTTTTTAACATACCTCTGTGCCAATGTAGAGGTAAGTCGGGATAGTTTGTAACGTACCTCTGTGCCAATGTAGAGGTAAGTCAGGATAGTTTGTAATGTACCTCTGTGCCAATGTAGAGGTAAGTCGGGATAGTTTGTAACGTACCTCTGTGCCAATGTAGAGGTAAGTCGGGATAGTTTGTAATGTACCTCTGTGCCAATGTAGAGGTAAGTCGGGATAGTTTGTAACGTACCTCTGTGCCAATGTAGAGGTATGTCGGGACAGATTGTAACGTACCTCTGTGCCAATGTAGAGGTATATCTGGACAGTTTTTAACATACCTCTGTGCCAATGTAGAGGTAAGTCGGGATAGTTTGTAATGTACCTCTGTGCCAATGTAGAGGTATATCTGGACAGTTTGTAACATACCTCTGTGCCAATGTAGAGGTAAGTCGGGATAGTTTGTAACATACCTCTGTGCCAATGTAGAGGTAAGTCGGGATAGTTTATAACATACCTCTGTGCCAATGTAGAGGTATGTCGGGATAGTTTGTAATGTACCTCTGTGCCAATGTAGAGGTATGTCGGGACAGTTTGTAACGTGCGTTCCCTTCCTGAGCCTGGCTTGGTGACACCAGCTGTAAAACCGCCGCCCATCGTGGCTGTGTCATCTTTTGCTACATTCGTGTCTGATCCTCTAGTCACTGAAATACAACGAGCACAGATACGGCCATGAGTTCAGCATTGGAGAGAGGTTAAATACTGACGATGGTTGGGTCGTGGAGTACGTTCCTGCAGAACATACTTGGTGTAATTTGTGTACAGTTTTGACTGGAGATGCGTGACAATGGAAACACACTCACACGCTGATCTGTCGCCCTGTCGTTCCTGCATGGAAAACTTGATAGGGGCGTGGTCACCGCCAGGCTCTGACTTGGAAAGATGCATCTGAATTGTAAAACATAAAACACTTCATTAGTTTAAATAATTCTAGTGCAGATTTTAAAAAATATACATGTGCATGATATGACATCGTACCTGAGGTTCTCCCCTCATACCTGTCTACCTTCTCCTAACCAGGATACCTTCAATCTGCCTGTTCTTTGGCCAGACTACACCATTCCTGTATTAGTGACTAATGTTCAACGCTACATCACATGTACCATGAATGTGAGCAATAGCCTCAGGGAGGTGAAAACAAAGGCCTGACTGAGTTCTGATACATGTACAAGTACAAGTACCTTCAACATGGGTTTCCACTGTAGGTCGAGGTGTCGGAAGGTGTTGGGGATCCCCATGGGGTTTTTGGGACCCTTGTCATCGTCCTTTTGCTGCACTCCCTTGGGTGGACGCGAATCCCAGAACAGGACACAGCTGCACAAGTACATGACATTGTATTGTTAGAACCTTTTTCTTTAGGTCTGGCTGGATGTGTGATTTAACATTCTGCAGGCCATAAGTTTGTTGTTACTTACTGCTGAGCAACAATTCACAACTCAAATATCGACACCTGTTACATTATTTTTTTATATTTCTGTTTATCATTCACAGCTACTACAGAGCTCCAGCTGTTTAACCACAAGCGAGAAACACGACTGACTTGTCAGTGGCGCAGGTCATGAGTTGACAACACTGCAGGTTTTTGTTCTCCATGGGAACTCCCATTCGGCTGATCTGCAATACAAAGTGTAAACTGAACAGCTGAAGGGTGAAATCTTCAGTGTGACTGATATACATGTAACACACAACCAGAAAAATCACCATACCACAAATACAAAATCATACCACAGACAGCAAAACCTGTCTCCACATGTACATGTACTCCACTAGTCTACACATGAAACATTATGCTGCTTCACTGTGAACAGTCGCCCCTTCCCAACGGCCAACGTGTTACTTCATTTTGCACTTTGACTAGTGGAGGCTGGTAGACCTGTACGAGCCTCATTCCAAAAGTACACAAGTTGCACCCACCACCATGTGATCCGGCATCCACTGGATGTCTGTGATCGGCGCCCGGTGGCCATGCTCAATGCTGGACACAGCGCAGTATCGTACAATCGGTGTTTTCAGGGCGTTCGGGTCTTCAAAGCCAGGCTGAAAACAAGACATCCACACATTACGGATAACTAAAGGAGCCCAATCTCTCGGTGAAGACTGAAGGAAACATGGAGGGCAGCTTGATCACTGCTTGCTTAATGTGTAGATAGTATTGCAGATCAAGCTGATCTAGCAACAATAAATATGACTCCTTATTCACTGATTTCGTTTACAAAAACTTATATAGAAAGCATTTCATCTGGAAGCCACAGTTTTTTTCTGCAGCTCCGTCCACATCTCTCCTGTCAAATAGTACAAGGGCCTAAGTACTCAGCACATTCATGGTGTTTACACTGTTTTATCAAATGATGGCAGATCTTACTGCAGCTAATATGCATCAGCATAAAACAACAACAACAAACAAACAAACAAACAAACAAACAGACAGACAAACAAACAAACAAAAATCAATGACACCAACAACAGGTGGTTGTGGTTACCAAGACATTGCTGCGCTTGTTGCGATTTCCTCCCCTGGGTTGTTTGAGCCGGTCAACGTGAGTGGAGATGTCCCACAGGATGATCTGACCGTTGTAACAACCGCCAGCAATCACATTGTGGTCCGTCGGGCAGAAAGCAAAACTCAGGATGTCTTCTGGAGCCTCCAGGATCAGCTGGGAAAGGAAAAACAAACAAAAAAAAAAACCTGGGTTAGCATTCATTGAAAAAACACTTGGGGAAAAATGTTCTTCACTAAAAGGTACGATTGACTTCACTTAGTGTATGATGCTACATGTAGTAGGGTTGTACTTTACCTGTGGGGGGATGGGGTCGGTGAAACGAGTGGTAATTTACCTGTGGGTGGATGGGGTCGGTGAAACGAGTGGTAATTTACCTGTGGGTGGATGGGGTCGGCGAAACGAGTGGTAATTTACCTGTGGGTGGATGGGGTCGGTAAAACGAGTGGTAATTTACCTGTGGGTGGATGGGGTCGGTGAAACGAGTGGTAATTTACCTGTGGGTGGATGGGGTCGGTGAAACGAGTGGTAATTTACCTGTGGTGGATGGGGTCGGTGAAACGAGTGGTAATTTACCTGTGGGTGGATGGGGTCGGTGAAACGAGTGGTAATTTACCTGTGGTGGATGGGGTCGGTGAAACGAGTGGTAATTTACCTGTGGGTGGATGGGGTCGGTGAAACGAGTGGTAATTTACCTGTGGGTGGATGGGGTCGGTGAAACGAGTGGTAATTTACCTGTGGGTGGATGGGGTCGGTGAAACGAGTGGTAATTTACCTGTGGTGGATGGGGTCTGTGAAACGAGTGGTAATTTACCTGTGGGTGGATGGGGTCGGTGAAACGAGTGGTAATTTACCTGTGGTGGATGGGGTCGGTGAAACGAGTGGTAATTTACTTGTGGGTGGATGGGGTCGGTAAAACGAGTGGTAATTTACCTGTGGTGGATGGGGTCGGTGAAACGAGTGGTAATTTACTTGTGGGTGGATGGCGTCGGTGAAACGAGTGGTAATTTACCTGTGGTGGATGGGGTCGGTGAAACGAGTGGCAATTTACTTGTGGGTGGATGGGGTCGATAAAACAAGTGGTAATTTACCTGTGGGTGGATGGGGTTGGTGAAACGAGTGGCAATTTACCTGTGGGTGAATGGGGTCGGTGGAACGAGTGGTAATTTACCTGTGGGTGGATGAGGTCGGTGAAACGAGTGGTAATTTACCTGTGGGTGGATGGGGTCAGTGAAACGAGTTGGGGAGTAGCAATTTACCTGTGGGTGGATGGGGTCAGTGAAACGAGGGGTAATTTACCTGTGGGTTGATGGGGTCGGTGAAACGAGGGGTAATTTACCTGTGGGTGGATGGGGTCGGTGAAACGAGTGGTAATTTACTTGTGGGTGGATGGGGTCGATGAAACGAGCGGTAATTTGCATGTGGGTGGATGAGGTCGGTGAAACGAGTGGCATTTTACCTGTGGGTGGATGGGGTCGGTGAAACTCCAAATCAAGATGAGAGATGGTGTCATGATGACTCTAGCAGCTTGGTCAATACGCTCATCAAATGACAGCCTTTCCGCTATGGACACGGCCACCACACCTGGAGATGACACACAGTTTTCTCTTGCTTCAGTCTGAAGTGTACTGGTACATGTATATGCATGGGAACCACACCAGAATGCTGCTCCCTTTAGCTTGAAAGTGAAGTGCTTTCCACTGCTGCAGATCACTATCTGCTATTTGTTTGAAGCGTTATGATCCAGCAGGCACTCTGACCAACGCAACAATGAACACATGGGTTTGACTGACCTTTGATCGTGGGGTGCCACTGTTTGAAGCGTTATGATCCAGCAGGCACTCTGACCAACGCAACAATTAACACATGGGTTTGACTGACCTTTGATCGTGGGGTGCCACTGAATACAGGTGATGGTTTTGTCTTTACTGAACTGTAGGTCCGTGAAAGACTGGTACTCCTGTAAAAACACAACAAAAACAGTGCATTCTCACCTCAACGACGAGAAGTTTCCATCAGGGTGCTTACTACATTTCTGTCTCGAGATTCCAGGAATTTTTCACACAATTTCTATTCCTTCCTGTTAGCTTTTCAATACAAGCAATACTGACCACAACTACGCACGTTCTCCCACTGGGAAGAACACATTGTTCTGATGGAACAAACTTCCCCCTGGCACCGATATTTGACCCTAAGATCTTTGATAAGAACACAAGAGCATTGTATAACATACATGAGAACACTCAGGTAATTCTTCATGTATGGACATACAGTAAACTAAGAGATCAATGTCAGGCTTATATGTTGATCTGCAAATGTGAGAGTATTAGAATGTCTCCAATTATCTTGGACCATCTTGGACCTGGGGTAACATGATGTTTTATGTGTGGCAGTTTCATGTCGTACCTTCAGGTGATTATCTGCCTTGCTTCCAAACGTACTGTCCGCATCACCCAGGTTGACCCAGTCATCGTAGAAAACGTCCATGATCGCATTCTGCTGCAGAGCCAGCTCAAACCTGACATAAAAACAATTAACCCGTGACTGCATGCAGAACAATGAGCAGGGAAAAATTACAAACACGCACACAAAACAAACAACAACAAAAAGTAATCCTCACTTAACTCATAAAAGGGGAACACAGAAAGAAAAACTTGATATCGGAAAGACAAATCCTGCAAATTAATAATAATATGCAAGCAAAACTCTTCCCACTACTGTTTCACTATCCTACAGTTGTATTTTATTACAACATGTATTTTACTCCAAAGAAATATGCTGTGCAGTCAGATTCTACCTGCTCTCATCAAAGAATATCTACATAATATCTACAGTCTTTGCTCTCATACACCACGACAGAAACTGTCTGTGCATTAGCAGCAGTGCATAATCCTAGTAGGAAACAACCCATATATTACACATGTACACAAACATCACAAACATTACCTGGGCTCCACAGTTTTCATGAAGTTAGCAAGTTTTTCCGAGTTTTCAATTTCTTCCAGCTCTCGAGCGGTGAATTCCCGTGGATAATACTGTGTGTTGGCATTACGCGGGTACTTCCAGTCGGTCTGTGTACCAATGTCCTTCACGTCTGGTACAGCCTAACACATACATGCACAACACTTCTAATGTTACCATGTACCATGCACATGCAAACACAAGAAGAGAAATTAGTGAAATTAACCTGTCTATGTCCAGCATACCAAAACAGATGGGATGGGATTTTACCCTGTAATTTTGCGGGTTGCAGAATATCTCAAAGTGGTTCTTTGTTGAGGGGAAGTAATGACTGTGTTTTGTGAATCACTTTCATTATGCTAGGTAGGCTTGCACAGCCAATGAAAAACATATATTACATCATAAATGAATATAAGAAAGAAAAAAAAACCATCAGCAATTCATCCCCAGATAGACCCACACTAACGCGTATTAAGACAACGCCAAGTGAGGCTCCGGTTCCACCTGGAAAGACTAGTGTAGTACTAAACTCCTGTTGGTTACAACTGTTGTTCTGATGTCAAAAAGAAACTGGGAAATGGTGTGCACTGTTGTTCTGTTGTCTGACACTAGGAGAAAAGTCATATTCGCAAACAGCCTGTATACACCGACTACCGGTACTACACAATAAAAAGAAGCATACTTTGCATTTACTTTGACGCACCAAAAAACACTGAGTGCGTCCGTGAACCAACCTGTGTAGCTGTTGTGAGCTCCAACTTTTTCAGATCAAAATTCTTGTCTTCATATGACACACACTCAATGAAGCCTTGTTTCCCGTCACTGGAGTTACGATCACCGAAACTGACAGGTGCGCCAAAGTATTTCCGAAGACGCTTCACCGACACCTTGACCTGTATGTGAGTACATCCAAACATGTCTTTCATTTGTCAGCTTAATCCTTAGTATATGCTTGTTCATGTCAGTATAAACTGTAAGCACAACACAACTATAATGAGTAATCACTATGGTAAACTCACATGTACAAGACAGGGGTGTAAGTTTACCATAGTGACACTCAAACTCATTGTAGTTGTGTCCCAATCACAGCCACACATCAAGCTAGGAAGTGTAAACTAACTGGCTTATTTCGTAACACTGTAACATGAAGACTGCACAGAGAATGTTACATCCAGTGTGGTTCAAACTCATCTGTGTACTCAAGTACAAGTGTATCTACAGTACATGTATTATCACAACGTCTGACAGTGAGAAAATGAAACAAGTAAGTGTGTGTGTGTGTCTGTGTGTGTGTGTGTGTGTGTGTGTGTGTGTGTGTGGATGGGTGGATGGGTGGGTGGGTGGGGGGTGTGAGGGGAGCTGTGAGGTGATGGAAGAGGGCGTTTAAAGGTTTGATAATTTGGGTGCAAATATTCATAACTATACACACAAAACAGTGTAAAAAAAAACCCAAAAAAACCGACTGCATGCAGTAGATATTGAATGGTATCTTCATATTTACAATAGTCACTTCTAGTCACACAAAAAATAAGAAAATTGTGCAGAATTTCGGAAAGTCCACATATGGTGCATCAAACACTTTCAGTAATGCTTACAGTGATTATATGTAGCCCAAAGATAGCATATTCCAAACGAGGCATGAGGCATAAATACACGGACAGAATGAAAACATAATCATATCCCTACATATCAGTACATGGCATCTTAATACATGTATCATTTATTGATACAGGAGATTAGGCTCGTAACTCTCAGCAGTTCTTTCCCTTGAATTTCAATCACCCGTGATCGATGCCTACAAGAGCTGACTATGATAAAATAATTCCCTGCAAAACTGTTTTCTTGCAAAAATTTCATTAAAATAATGATGTTTATGACGCACACGAAAAAATTCCAAGTTTGTGACGAAGGTAATTCTTTAGAAGCACGGCAAAGAGCTACACTGTGACGCTCCCTTCATCCGTCATCTTGGAAATTGACCAGCTTGCTTAGTCTTTACCGACACCTGTTTTGCGCCCACTATGAGTTCGTCTGATGACTCTGATAGAGACATGTGACACATACTTGTGCTTTCAGGATAATAGGAACTATCTCCTGGATTGTCTGATGCACAGGATTTGCAAATTCTCCAAATGTATCAATGCCAAATCTTGCAAGTGCAATAATGATAATACAATGTAATAATTAATATAGCTGCATCTAAGAGCTTAGGAGATGGGGGGGGGGGGGGGGGGGGGGGGGGGGGGGGGGGGGGGGGGGGGGGGGGGGCTGTAAAAATGGAAAGCTAATGCAGTGTCTATCACTCTGCTGTTTGCATTTCTACACACCCGTCCTCTGGTGGCCACGACATTCTCCTCCGTGATTTCCTTCTCGCTGCCCTGTGAGACCCATTCCTTTGGTTCAGGGGGAATGTACTTGTAGACCACTTCCTCCTCCTCGGCTCCGGACCCCTCTCCCTCCGTACCTTCTTGTGGTGGCTGAGGGTCAACAAACAATCACACAGACAATGTCAACACTCATACCGTATGTTCACGATGGCTACAGATTTCATGTGATTAAAGTCTGCCGCATCTCTCAGACAAAGTACCTGCACAATACTCAGGATTCCATCATGATGGGTATCTGTACTGGTACAGCATGGATTAGTACTGTACTGGTACTGGTACTGTATTGGTATATTGGTATGGTATTGGTACAGTATTAGTACAGTATTAGTACTGTGCTGGTACTCTATTGGTATATTGGTACGGTATTGGTACTGTGTTGGTACAGTAGAAGTACACTCATGGTACTGTATTGGTACAGTATTGGTACTGTGTTTGTATTGTATTGGTACTGCATTAGTACGGTATTGGTACTGTATTGGTACTGATGGAAAAAGTGTAATCTGTTTGAATTCTTATCCATACAGTCCATACATAATAATATCCTTGTTTATTACTGGGCAGCACATTATTGTGTAAAACTGAGCTGATGAAGTTCATTGAAACCTTTCCACATTTGATACATTTCATGAAAACACCAGTAACAGATTGTAACTGAATAGTTCTTACACTAATCCTTTGAAAAGGTTAAACCATACTTCATTAGTGGGGAATTGTCAAGTAAAGCACCATACTTCTTTAGTGGGGAATTGTCAAGTAAAGCACCCTTTTAAATAACAACAGACAACTGCTTGAAATATCTGACTAATGTGATGTGCATCAACAGAAGAAGAAACGCGGTCTCCACTTTGACGGCTATACTTGTCGTACACATACATGTACACTGTACGTCATTCAACAAAGCATGGTGAGGTGTGTTGTCCTGCTGATGATAATGAATACGGAAAAACTGTGAGTAGAATATGTGTACTGGCAGAAATACTGAATTGGTGTGTGATGTAATAGAAAGAGAACACGCATGATGTGAGTGATGAACGTAAATAAAGATAATGTTTGTCAGAAGACAGAAAACAGTGATGTGTGATTATCAAACCAGCGAGAAAACCTTCACAACTCACAAGGCTTTCACCATCCGGCTGCATCGCATAATTACCATACATGATGTACACAAAACACTCAATATAGATGTCACATACAAAACATTCAACAGCAGCAAAATATTTTGTACATTCATAAATGGATTTGAACTTTGAAGACCTACAATATGAGACATTCCTCAACATCGCCAGATTAGTTCTGATACTTTCCTGAAACTAGACGCAACAATGCATACCAATCATGCACAGCAAGTTTTAAGATTCAAACCTCACACTAACTGGAGTAATCTAGAACCTGGGTCTTTTTGACACAGTTGTCATCTCTTTGATGTATTACAATGGGAAAATAAGATCACTGAAAAGTTGTACTGATAAAGAACTATTTTTGCCAAATGAAAAAGGGAATGTGGAAACGTTAGCTGTTCTACATGTAGCTCATTCTCCAGCTGTAACTCCACACACTGCCTTTGCTGAATACCGGGAGACTCATTCCCTTTAGCGTACTTACGTTTAGGATGAGTTCTTTGGAGTCTTCATTCAAGCAGATGTAGAAGTTTTGTCCCCACTTGAACTCGTAGTCGTACACCACCAGAATCTCATCAAACGCGTAATCCTGCAATCAGACGACATTGTTCCGTGTCATCGGTTTCTATACATGACAGAGGGATGAAAATGTTGGTATTAAAGAGGAAGGCACTAGAAAAAAGCCTAGAAATGTTTTGATCCTGTCAGAATTCCAACCTTGGACCCTCGGATCGTAAGTCCAGCATTCAGCCACGTGACTCGCTTGTGGCACACAGGACAATACAAAGCCCCCCCCCCCCCCCCCAAAAAAAAACCCTAAAGGTTGAGGTGATGTTGTCAGTGGTACACACATGCCAGCGACAGCACTAAAGACTATAGTAGTTAGTACTACACAATCACCTTCAAATCAAAAGGAAATGATAATCACTACAGGCAGACATCATAATTAGTTTCACTCACGGTGATTTGTTGTTTGAAAGGGTGAAAGTCGCAGACAGCCGCTCGGTTGCGCATATCGTCCACAATTTCTTGCTTGGTGATGATCTTGAACGGGTTTTCCTCCGTTACATCTTGGTCACACACGCAGTGGAAGATTTCCTGCGTCTTCGATGTCATGAACAGTGGAAAGCACCCCTCCAGCAAAACTGTAAAAACACACGTACACATACTTCTTCAGCTCTCACTAGTCCTGGGTGTTTTTATCTGCCAAGGGGAACTGTTTACATATCTTTTTCATATTCATAACTAAAAAGATGGATGCAAATCGTAGGTAAGAGTTGAAAAGCAATTTGCATGTTGTTGTTTTTTCTCAAATCGCTGATTCATAATTGACTGACTTGGCAAGATGGTGTATACAAGTTTATCCAGCAGCACAGGGAGATGTACCAGTGCAATTAAGCAAAGCTGTAAATTTGTAAATTATGCTAGTGCATCAACATTCTTGATTTCATCATCGTTTTGTTACACCCTGTTTTGTTGAAGTTTCACAGGGAGAATGAAATTATGATGATAATGAGAACAGTAGTATAGTATTACTTGTTCCTCCCTTGCTGGTAGATCACAACCGATCTGGCCATTAGAGCCACAACGCTGAGCAACAGGAACAAAACGAAATGACATGCACTTTACTGGGTTGTTTTGTTTTTTTAGTTCACCAATCTCTTAAACCATACCATCTTCTTTCTTCTCTTCCACAATGGGAATAGGCGTCTCTGACTTCTTCTCATCCTTTTTGCCTGTAAATATCACAAAGAGAAGGCTTTGAATCACATAATTACGTCATATGTCACACACACACACACACACACACACTGCTCTCTCTCTCTCACACACACACACACACACACACACACACACACACACACACACACACACACACACACACACACACACACACACACATCCTGGACAGAATCCTGACCTAACACAATGCCATCATGGCAAGCTCATTAACAATTAAATCAATGTGAATCTTTTTCTGTGGCAGCTTGAAGTGTTCTCACCAACGCAAATTTATGCACACTGATTTTTATGACAGACAGTACCATCTTTAGTAGAATATTACGTTCAATTACATTCAGTAAAATACATTAAAAAAATAATTATCATTATTGTTATTATTATTTACAAAAAGAAATCCAGGAAAACTGCACATACATCTCCAGGCAGAACAGCAAAATTAGTTCGCTGTGACATATAAAATCATATCTCTCATACAAAGAGATGAAATAATAATGCAACACCAAAAAAATTGATATAAATAAACGAACAAATAAAAAAACAAAAAAACAAATGACAAACTGTAAGCATAATCATGTTATGTTTTAGTCTGAGCTGGTTTACATCACATAACAGTAAATGAAAACTGCGACTATAAATTAAAATAGTACAACTATTATTAGCCAATGGACAACACTGGACTCAGTCTAAGCATGCTTGCTACCATGTAACAAGAAAGTCAGCAAACAACAGAAGAGACAAATTCACTTTACACCAACTGGTCATAAAAATTTATTTATTTATTATTTTTTGTTGTTGTTAGGTTAGTTGAGCTCACATATAATATATGCAATGATACTGAGGAAAAAAAGTGATGTTCTGTGTGTATGTGATCAAAACTGGAGGAGGCAGGGTGGGGACTAGGGGTTAGGGTGTGGGGGGTGGGGGAGAGGGTGAAGGGACTGGGGGTGGGGGGGGGATCCATTTTCAAGATGAAGCCGGAGAAAATATTCCTTGAAAACAGCTTGAAAACCATGCCATCACAGCAAAATAAATTACAAACAGGAAAACGGCCCAGAAAACAAGAAATACATGTAACTCTCAACTCCCCTTATCCTATTTTACCTTCTCTCACTCACCACCCTCAACTTTTCTTACCCTTTTTCCCTTCACAACAAAACATCATAGGAACACAGTTAGGCATCAAGTGTTGTCTCAGTCTCAACTGACATACGTACAAGTACAATGTACATATATACAAAGCAGTTACAAGCACACTTTATAATTAAGTCCAAGCTACGACACAACATCACACGCTGGCTTCACACCAAGCCCTACAGTCAACACTATACTTGTACTTCAAATAATCTTTTGCTCATTGACGTCAGTGACATACCCTCTGGTGCTGTAAAAACAACATGTCACGTTAGAACTACTGAAGTTTGATGCTATTAGAATTACATGTAGTTTTACATTGATATTAAATGTGTAAGCTGTGCAGTCGTCTCTGCTCTTTCAGGATCAGTGTCGACACACGAGAACATTAAGAGTGCATTGGCACATGAATGAAAAATGACAGAGGTGAAATGGAAAACAAACAGATATGACATTAAGAGTCAAACTTTGATTAAACAAAAATAGTAGAAAATTCAGTCACTGCCTGACTAAACATGAAGAGATGTTGAACAGCACAAGAATGCTCTAAGATGCTAACAAAGAATATATCAGAAAAAATAATAATGATAAAAAGTATGAAAAAAATTGATGGTTTCTGTTTTGGTACAGTTTTTTTTTTTTAATAGTTTTTTCATGTCCCCCCCCCCCCCCTCCCCCAACCCTGAATACTAAGGGGGGAAAAAGCAGAGCTTCACTGACAGTAATGATGTTGAAAGAATGCAGGAGTGCATGTAGTATCTGTATGGTTTACAAACAACTGATGTTGATTGTGCAGTGTTGCCGAGTTTGCAATACGTCATTTTTGAGCTAAAACACCAACAACAACAACAACAACAACAACAACAAAAAACCCCACCACCACCATGACTACCTTTATGCTACCATTACATTCACCTGAATAAAATACATAAATAATCACCTGGGTTTTTCAGTGAAAAGTTAAAGTAGGTTTGGAAACCCTATAAACCAGATTGTGCCATACGATTAGGATGGAACTAACCTTTTTTACCAAAGACTGAACCTTTCTTCTTGCCCTTTGCTGGCCCCCTGTCCACACTGCCTTGACTGCGGGCGCTGTCCGACTGTCTTGGTTCAGCCGCTTCTGCTGTGTCCTGCATGGTCAGAAAATATCAGAAGTATGTCACTTCACGGCTCTCAAGCCAGGGGTCGCGTTTTCACGGCTCTAAAGCCAGGGGTCGCGTTTTCACGGCTCTCAAGCCAGGGGTCGCGTTTTCACGGCTCTCAAGCCAGGGGTCGCGTTTATTGCAAAAATTTGCATATTTGTTGCATTTTGGAACAGCCATACGCATTTTACAAAGGCCTATGCGTATGCGTACGCATTTTGAGACGGCCCATGAGTGCCGACAGAGTCGCTAAGTCGCTAACTCGCTGACATCAGCTTCTCGCTTTGTTTCTGTCATCGGGTATAATTGCTCTGCGAGGGTGGGTGGTGGTGGGGGAAGGTGGAGGTGGGGTGATGCGCGGGAAAATTGTAAAGCAGTTGTTGATTGGTTGTACAGTGTCAAAGTGTGGTGTCATAAACTAAAACAGTTGCCGGGTGATTGGAGCTAAAAATATTAATCAGCCCTGGCGATCTTATCGGTGGGAAAGTTTGGCGCCAGTTGATCACTTCATCAGTTGCACAGCGTGGTGATGCCGACCGACTGATGTGATTGCAATGCTACCTCAGCCATACGCTTTTTTTTCCTACTATACACGTTTTTCTAAACCCCTTGCGTTTGCAAACGCAAAATTTCAAAACCAGCGCGACCCCTGCAAGCCCAGATTTCAAACAGAGCTAAAAGAAACCCTACCTTTCAAAGAAGCTCAAGGCGCCTTACTATCACACACACAGGGATCGATTTTCTCGCGTGCCGTGCGACTATGTCTCATATTTTGATAAAATGTCGCATAGAAATTTCGCAAAATGCGTCATATGTCGCACGAACATGACATCACAAATGCACTTGACAACGCGAAGCAGAGATGCACTGTCCGTGTCAGTCATAGAGTCTGTTACACTAATCTAATATTAGTGATGAGGCTTACTTATCCCGCTCGCCGCGCGCGCTGCCAGGAACTCTCGCTCGAAAAAGTTGCAAAAAATATTGGCGCGTTATCAGTTTTCTCAGTTCTGCGATCGAGAGGTCCTTTTCTGTTCAGAACCTGAACGTCACTGCACTTAGGAACAGACATGTGACAGAGTGATGCGGGTGAACTTGATTGTCTCAAAGAAAATGAAAATGTCTCATAAAAATGACCGGTCAAGGAGACAGTGTCTCATTGGCATATTTGAGTATATCCATCCCTGCACACACACACACACACTCTCTCTCTCTCTCTGTCACTTTTGAAAGCTCATGTCACCTCCCCATACAAATGTTAGAATCTGAAAGTGGAAGCAATTAAGCTAACAGTAACAGTAACAGTGAGTCTGCTGTTCTAATTTAAGGTTTTTAGTGTCCTCAGACTTTGCTTGGTGGCAACAGCACATACACGAGGGGAGAACACAAAATGAGCACAATGACTCCTTCACCCACCCCACACCTAATAATATGTACATATCCGCATGTGGCCAGCAGTTCTTAGTGGAGGGCAGTGAAATGGTGGGGTTTCTGGTTTTACTTCAAGCATGGCTTGTCCATATATCTGTTTGCTAACAGATGATCATGCCAACAAGTTGATGTCTGGTAAAAATAAAAAAGAAAGACAAAAGAACAGTGACTAAAGGCATGGCGGATAGAGGTTCTGGGCATCAGCAGCACGTAGGGCCTGGCTGTGTGGAAGGTGTGTAAAGCTGGAGAAGAGAAAAGGAGAGAGAGAGAGAGAGGACACGAGAAGGTGACACAGTTGTATGTTACATAAACAAATCATGCTTGCCTTGTCTTTCTCCTCCTCCCGGGCTGCCTCCTTCTCTTTCTCTGAAACGTCGGCGTCCGCCATCTTGAATCGTCAGTCTCGTTTCGACAACAATCCTGGCAACGATGAACAAAATTTAGATTAATTTCATACACAGTAAGGTTAATTTAAAGGTAAGTCAATAAGTACTGCGGATGCAATTTACACTTTACAAATTCATTCAGTTGCTCAGTTCCATCAAGAGGTGAAATCATTACTGAGTTTGAATCGGTGCAAGTCAGTTCCAAAGTTTGTTCAAAGTCAGACATAACTCTATGAAAATCATTTGTCAGTTATACATAGAGATAAGTATAATGAGGATAAATGCCATGAAATACAATAACTTTGCCGATAAACCTAGCACTTCGACATACAGATACAGTAGCGTTGTGTCCGTCAAGAATTTTTACAAGGCGGCCGCCATCTTAAGTCAACGTTCTGGTTGCCATACGAACGGCGAGATTTTGCGAGACTTGCATTAAATTGTCCTAAAAGTCAACTAAGCGATAAAAAGTTTCGGGGAATCAATGCCTCTTTATGTTAAAACGTGTCTATTTCCCTTGCAAACCTATAGCACAGCTGTACACCCTTGTTTTGAATTTCCCAACACACGTCTACTTACTGCCCGTATGGGGATATCATGATAGCTCAGTGGTACAGCATGTATGGTATGGTATGGTAGACTTCTCCTCGGCGCACATATCCATCTCTGCTGAAATGCTCACGGCGCCGCAGGGCTGGAGGACGAAGCAGTGAAAGCCTGCTGCCGTTAAGCGCTACTTTGTGTGCAAACCTCCACCCTGCTATTCACTCTGGTGCCGGCGTGCGACAGTATTTCTGTTTACCACTGACGCCACCGGCCACACGGCCTACAGGCTCTTCTTCGAAAGATGAACGTGGGATTTTTAGCGTGCACACTTGATGTTTGTGCGTGCGTGTGTACACGAAGGCGAGACATGCACCGCAAACGAGACTGCACATGGATTTGACTCGATATGGGAAGGAAAAACCCCACCATATTCCTGCATGTAACTGCAGATCCGTGGAGAGGTACCCGGGTGCCCCCCCCCCCCTTTTTTTTTTTCTCTTTTCTCTCTGTTGTTCTAATGCCAACACCAGTCCTGCTTTACTTTTCTTCTCAGTCGCAGACTCTGTACGTGTCAGTAAAGAAACCCAATTAAGGGGCTCAGTCAAGCCTAAGAAATTGTAGTCACCGGCCGGTAGTGAGGTAACAAACCCGGCGAACAGGGTCCGTTGAGCGCCCCGCGACCGGTCATGCGCGAGACCCGCGCAGGGTCAAAGGCGGCGAGCGACAGGTTGAAATTGGTCATGAGCGACGGACGGCAATCGGCGACTGATTATACT
Source organism: Batillaria attramentaria (assembly GCA_018292915.2). Taxonomy (NCBI): domain Eukaryota; kingdom Metazoa; phylum Mollusca; class Gastropoda; family Batillariidae; genus Batillaria; species Batillaria attramentaria. The sequence goes on along the minus strand of JACVVK020000197.1, from coordinate 581,079 downwards.
CCACCCGGGAGGTGGCCGCGACCGGTCACGGACGGCGGGCGACTGGCTATACGCGACCCGCGCAAGGTCATGAGCGGCGTGCGACAGGCCAAAAATTGGTCATGGACGGCCATCGGGCAATGAGTGGCGACTGGTTACGGGCAGCGGGCGATTGTCCATAAGCATGTATGGAAATATGCGTTTGACGAAAGTGTCTGTGTTTAATGTACGTGTGCTTTAAAACCTAGACAATGTTTTTAACAGATGAATTTTGTCCACAAAGTAAGGACTCAAGCATCTACAATTCTGTGACATATTCATGCTTGTGTGTGTCCATGAAAAACCATTTTAGCAAAGTGTACAGTCTAAACATCTTAATGTCTGACAAAAAGAACAGAAATCACACACACACACACACACACACACACACACACACACACACACACAGAGTTTGATCACCCCCCCCCCCCCCCCCCGTGTGGTTTTGTGGTTGTCAGTCACGGTCAGTCCGTTGATTGACAGCACTCCAGACAAACACTGGAGTTGATGTGTATTGTGGTGTTAACAATACACAGGGGTTTGCTTACTGCACCACCAGCACCCCCCCCCCCCCCACCCCAAGTGATTTGTGAAGCTCTTCCCAGGTGTGATGCTATGGGCGGGCACGTGCTCTGCCTTTTGTTTGAGGTAACGTCGAGACAGGCGACGGCCCTTACAGGCCTCAATACCCGGTGTGTCAACACTAAGACTGATTGACATATGAGCTTTGACCAATCAACAGACACGGACTGGTGTGATGGGTGACTGACAGGGCCAAGACTGATTGACGTATGAGTTTTAACCAATCAGACACAGATGGTTACAACCTTGCTTAGTTACAGCACCCCCGCACCTCCCCCCCCCCCCAATTACTCCCATGGTTGTAAATGTCTTGAGACAAGGAAGAATTAAGCGAAGTGGTGGGTTCTTCTATTCACGTGTGCATGTGTGTTGCGTGTGTGTGTGTGTGTGGTGTTAACAAAAACAATAGACCTCAAGCTGATCCGCACGTTGGGTTGGCTTGGCCACCTACCAGACATCACTAGCGCCTTTCTGACTGGCTCACAGGGAAGAGCGTCGCCCCCGTGTGTCTAAGTGCATGTCAATCAAGCGGGATTAGCACGCGTTGTTTTCCTCACCGCGCACAGGTGGCGGGGACGTGCCGACGTGACTATCATGAGTTGAGTGGCACTTATCACTTCTTTGGTCACGGTCACACAGATGTACAGGAGGGCCAAGTAACAAAGGAGGTGTGATGTGGGTTGTTGCTGTCGTTAATGTTTTTTGCTGATTGTGTGTGTGTGTGTGTGTGTGTGTGTGTGTGTGTGTGTGTGTGTGTGCGCGCGCGCGCGCGCGCCTTGCCGCTAATAACCAACTGTGGGTCGCCTATGACCAGCCGCCGGTAGTTCATGGCCAGTCGCTCATGACCAGTCGCTCATGACCAGTCGCTCAACCAACACTCACACGTCGCTCATGACCAATTTCGACCTGTCGCCCGCCGCCTTTGACCTTGCGCGGGTCGCGTATGACCGGTCGCAGGGCGCTCACGGACCCTGTTCGCCGGGTTTGTTATATGCGGTAGTAGCCGACTGGACCCGGACTGAGCGACACTGTATCATAACCAGACAATGAAAGCACTTGAAGAAATAAACAGTGGGCAACCAGCCACCCGGCCACTGGCATGACCACTGCAGTGAGTGATGGGCAGAGAAGGCGGCGGAATTGTCTCAGTTGCAGGCGATCGTGTTTACCATGCATAGAAGGCGGGAATTTCTTGCAGGCGATCATTGCTGGGCATAGCAGGCGGGATTCAGTTGTCTTCAGTGTAGGTGGTGATGGACATAGAAGGCGGGATTGTCTTGTAGGCGGCGATGGACATAGCAGGCGGGATTGTATTGTAGGCGGTGATGGACATAGCAGGCGGGATTGTCTTGTAGGCGGCGATGGACATAGCAGGCGGGATTGTATTGTAGGCGGTGATGGACATAGCAGGCGGGATTGTCTTGTAGGTGGTGATGGACGTAGAAGGCGGGATTGTATTGCAGGCGGCGATGGATATAGAAGGCGGGATTGTCTAGTGGGCGGGATTGTCTTGCAGGCGATCACTCAGTGATGGGCATAGAAGGCGGGATTTTCTTGTAGGCGGGATTGATGGACATAACAGGCGGGATTGTCTTGCAGGCGATAATTGATGGGCGTAGCAGGCGGGATTGTCTGGTAGGTGGTGATGGACGGAGAAGGCGGGATTGTATTGTAGGCGGCGATGGACATAGAAGGCGGGATTGTCTTGCAGGCGATAGATGATGGGCATAGCAGGCGGGATTGTCTTGCAGGCGATAGATGATGGGCATAGCAGGCGGGAATGTCTTGTAGGCGGTGATGGACATAGAAGGTGGGATTGTCTTGTAGGCGGTGATACCGCGCGCAATCTCGTGCACCGCCGAAAGTTATACCAAAGACCTTGGAATCAGATTTATGTTTCCAAGATCTTTGGTTATACAATCTCGCTCTCGGAATGGGAGCTAACCGCTGTGGGAGTTCGGAATGGGAGTGATGTCCCATTTCTATTCTGTTTTCCTTTGTCGATCTTTTTCGTGCCGAAATCAGCCGAAAATTGATCGATATAGGTTGAACTTGAATTTTACGTGAGTGTATTGTTGAGGGATGTTTGAATAAAGTGCTCGGGTCTGTAGCGTTTGCAAGCTGTGTAAGGGGAGTTATGAGGCGGAGAAGTTTTTAGTAAAGACTGATTAGACAAGGGTAATCGATTTCGAAGTCGATTGGTCTAAAATATTGATTTTTTTTTTTTTTTTACGAGATGTTGTGTTGGAGTGCTCTTTAGAGGTTTTTCAAACAGCTCGTGGAAGGAATCTTGTCAAGACGTTGTTTTGATGAAGTCTGAAGCGAAAAGAACACCACCGCTAGAGTAGACAATCCCAATGACCTCGTACTGAAGAAGTTTTAAAAAAAATTAATTAATTTTTAAGGTCTATCTAATGGATGGATTGAATCGGCGTAAGTCTCAAACTATGTAGTTTGTTGTCCTAAGCTGACCCCCCCCCCCCCCCCCCGCTTTTTTGTTTGGACAACTTTTCCTTTTGGAAAGAAAGATGATATGGGCTTTGCAAGTTTTAGTGAGAACAGAGAAGAGCATGGTTCAGTAAAAGATAAGTTGCGGATGCTCTGTGCGTGCGTGTACGTGTGTCACAGTGTGTGTGTGTGTGTGTGTGTGTGTGTGTGTTGTGTGTGTGTGTGTGTGTGTGTGTCAGTGTGTGTGTGTCACGGTGTGTGTGTGTGTGTGTGTGTGTGTGTATCAGAGTGTGTGTATCAGAGTGTGTGTGTGCGCGCGTGTGCGTTCTCCCGTGAAACGGTTATATTGTTTTTTTTTTCTGTGCTCCATTCTATAGATACCGGGAAATTCAATCGGTGCCCACTTACACTTGAAAACTAAAGTTATACACGGTTCTGCGACCTTGTCCGGAAAGCAGTTAAGCTGGTTAATAAACGTATATATAGCGTTACTGAGTCAAGTTATGTGATTCCTGTACAAGAGAAATTTGCATTTAGTCAGCGTCTCAATTCTCGTCAGAAAGCAATACAGCGTCTCAAATTGTGCACATTAATCCGTAACCCTTTTGTGAAACAGACCCCACACCCGTGTCTGTGTGTATGTGGGCGCATATACATGGCTGTTTTCGCGGCCCTAGAGACTGTGCTCATAAATCACACGTGCTGTGTCGGGCGATTGGTTACAACACAAAAGACAGACAACCGTATTCGGGGGAAGGACATTAAGCTATTTGACGGTGATCAGCAAACGGGGGAGCAAAGGTAAGAGAGTTTTTTTTTGTTTTTTTTTTTTTTCCTCCCGCTGGTTCGCATAGCTTACTCATAAACCTTCTGGCCACCTTGGTCGTTAAATGTTCTTTTCAAAGTACGCATTGATTTAGTTGTTGTTGGGTTGGTTTTTTTTTCTCTCGAGTGGCATGTTTTGTTGGTTCGTAGAGGAGAACACTGTTCACCGATCGAAAGCCCTTGGTCTGAAGTTCTCGTATCAAATTGAATTCTATCCGCTGTACCTGTACGTGTTAAAAGGAAAGCGTCCTTCAGCAGACGACTGCCAACAAATGCGAAAGTTGTCATTATTTCGTGCAAAAAGAAAACAACTACATGGCCTTCTTTATAAAATGTCTTTTTTATTTTAGTTCGTTATTTCATTGTCGTTAACAAAGCTGAGTCGGTTCAATTGTGATTCTGAAGTGCAACGTTTGCATGTGACACTCACCCAACTTCTTGTACGCCGCTTTCATGCAACAAACACACACACACACACACACACACACACACACACACACACACACACACACACACACACACACACTATGACACGCGTACACGCACGCTCAGAGCATCCGCAACTTATCTTTTACTGAATCATGGAGAATATATATGCATGGAGATTGCTGGACTGACTGGCTGACTGACTGAGTGACTGAAACTGACGTTTATTCAGGAGTGAGAGAGAGAGGGGAGGGGGGACCGATGGGGGAGGGGGGGGGGGCATCAGTGATTAGATACCAACGATTCCTATTCAACTAACGATCTACCACTTCAAGTTATATCACCATTTAAATTCGATCAATCACCAGCTAAACCCCGCCCATCTTCAACCGCCTCCTTACACACAACCTATATTTAAGCACCAATATATCCCAATATTCCACTCAATAAACAGAAGCCATTGTCAGCGACAGAGCTAACGGGGTGATATTAGTTTGATCGATCCCACCCGGACAAAGCTCAATGTCTCCGTCTGGTTACATCCGGGTTAATGGTCGTCCAACTCTTATACAGGCGAGACCGTTTGAAGAATATTACAACTCTGGTTGTTGCTAGGCAGGCAACTCATCAGAATTCCGGGAGCGAAGAACTGTCGTCACGGGGCTTTTGAGAAGTGTCATAAAGATCGACTGTCACCAGAACTGGGTGCGGCTTGTGGTAGCGACAGTCACAAATTGAGGAGTGATCATGTGACTGAAATGTCAAGTTTCGAGAGGTCACCAAGTCGAAAAAGCAAATTTACACATTGAGAATGGCAACCAGAATTAATGACTGACTCCAGCGGCGTTTTATCCTGCAGTCCCGCAAAGGGTTTTCATATGACGTAAATATGTATTACTGACGTCATAATTATGATATTTACTTCATAATTATGGTCACTGGCGCTACAAAGACCCGTGATAAAGAACTGTCTGTACGGCTTCAACAACATCTTAACAAACAAACACACAAACATTTAATTAAAAATCAGTAGAATGCCACTGCAACCATTAATTTCAAATTAATGCAGCTATGTAACTTGATTTAATCCGACAACTTGACCTGCAAATGTAAAACTGGTTTGTAAGTGCATGTGTGGTGATAATCAAAGACCGTAGATAATCTTATTATCTACGGTCTTTGCTATAATGTTTCACACAGTGAATCGTTCATTAAAAAAAAAAATCCATTAGAGAGAGTTATATATAAGTACGAACATGTACATAAGTCTGTTATCTTTGACACAGGAAAGAGTAAAACATGTGTGTGTGTGTGTGTGTGCGTGCGTGCGTGCGCGCTAACTCTAGTGGTATTTCAGTGTGGGATGATATGTCATAGTAAAACTGGGATGGGAAAGGGCTTCAGATATAACTGCAACAAGTCAATACGTCTATGAAAACTTCGAGCATAAAAGCGAAGTCTTACACAGTGAGTTTTGCAAGGCGTTTTTAATTGAACAGTATAATATATATATATACCATTAGCACCACATATTACGGTCAGTGTGTGTCTTCAAAGGCGTAGTGTGTGGACTACAGAGACGCGAAGTGAACAAGCACTGGCGTCCTTATGTCAACGACCTACCCTGCTGTTAACTGGGTAAACATGAAAAACTAAAAACTCGGGTTGCGTGCCTTGCCGCTGTGAAAGCATGGCGTTGACATTTCGTCTGCTGTAATTTTGACTGCTTTGATATAACACCCAGTACCAATATTTGACGGCTGTGTTTCTCACAGTGACTCATACAGGTGTTGTGGTATAGAGAGGCGAATGAAACATGTTTTATGCCGTTTACATTGCACGGCCTTTGAAAAAGACGGCAATGCCAGGCCGTAGAAAATGGAGTGAGAAAGAGTAAACAAAGTGGAGTTCCTTTGAGCGGGAGACCTGCGGCACAACGTCGCTATGGCGATAACCAATCAGCAACAGGGAGAGTTCATGCACGCGCGCAGTTGGTGGCAATATGGCGGCGAGCACTGACCAAAATGTGATGAAAACGCAAGTAAAGTGGGCGTTTTGCCCATAAAACACCGATCTTACCAAGAAATAGTGTTCAATTTGTGGAGAACAAGGTATGGAAGAGCACGGCAGATTCTTCTGCACGTTAATGTTGTTTTTGATCGAGAATCAGTCGAAAATATTCGAGAAATGATGCATGTGTGCCCTTTTCCGCCCTACTTCTCAGTGTTTGGACGATCGCGAACTCTGAAGTGCTGTGACGCGTCGTAAACTGTTCTATTAGCGTAGTGGTTTTATCAGAACGAACGTAGTGTGACCAGCAACTCTTTTTCAACATCACATGAAGAGAAACGCATGATGATTATGTGCGGGGAAGTAGAGAGGCTGAGGAGTCCGATGGTAGAGATAGACCTGCTGACTTTGGTAGATTTAGAAGAGAATGTGATGACAGAGACGTTGCATGGCGAAAGATTATGAGATTTCTGGCATCCACAGAACTTATTCTGATTTCGGGGACTTAAAGCACACATCACCTTGCGCTCCATATCTCTGACATATAACTGCACTGGATTCTGTACTATGTATTCATAGTGAGACAATTAGTGCTTAGTTGTGAACACCTTCAGTATAGTTCTTTACACTGTCTGCCTTTCAATTTCTGCATCTTCCAGTTGCAACATCTCACATTTCCATTTATATGTGCAGGAGAGGACAACAAAACATCGGACTGATTGTGGTGACATTCAAACAAGAGGACCAAAGACAAATTCTGCTGCCATCTTTCTCCCACTGAGGTCAAGATGGCAGCAGACCCAGGGCAGTTATCATGGAAGTGCTACGACTGCAACATGACTTTTGGGAACCCAACATTACTGCAGAAACACAAGAGTCGTTTCTGCGTGGGTGGTCAGCTTGGAGATCCTGAACTTCTCTTGTTACGACGGGGACTTCGGGATGAGCAGCCGCCCCCTGCACGTGATCCCCCTGAAGATGTAAGTAGAACAAGTCATGCTTTTACTGTACTAGTGTAGGAGGTGACATGCTGTACAGATTTCTAGAGTTTGAGGATTTTTTTTTTTTTGGGGGGGGGGGGTGTTTTGTTTCTTGTGTGTGTGTGTGTGTGTGTGTGTGTGTGTGTGTGTGTGTGTGTGTGTGTGTGTGTGAGAGGAATTCTCATCCTATCTCCAATTCCTCCCCCCCCCCCTCCACACACACTCACACACTTATTCACCCCCCTCCCCACCCCCATTCTCCCCACCCCCCTCACTACACTTCTTTCAACTGCATGTCATTCATTCTTTCATTCATTTTTCAGTAATAATAATAACCAGTAAGATCTTTTCAGTAGCAGAAAGAATGGACAGGTCCACTGCAGCCTTCTTGTTAAAAATTGGCATTCTACATAATTATATATATATATATATATATATATATATATATATATATATATATATGAGTAACTGCATCAGACCCCCCCCTCCCCCCCCCCCTTCCCCCACCAACTCTATTTCCTATGTTCTGCCTTCTCCTAGATTCACCTGTACAAACATCTTTTATCTTGTATTCCTACTAGTACTGTAGTATTGTGCAGTGTACGTTTTGATCGTTTGCTTCATTAACCATAATTATTAAGGTGACAGTCTTCTCATACACGGGGGAGCCGGGGTGGTCGAATGGTAGAGCGTTGGACTTCTAATGCTCGGGTCGTGAGTTCGATCCCGGCTGGGGCCAAATATTTGTGCTGGCTTTTTCATCGTTGCCCCGTCTTTGATATCACCCTATGTGGTGGAAAAGGACGTTAAACCCCCAAACACCCACCCACCCTTCTCATGCACATAATTCATAATTTATTGTCTTGACAGTTGGTCACAATACTCACATGATCATTTTTGCGTTAATTTCATCTGGTTATTTTGTCTTCATGTCAAATATAGCCCTTCTGGGATGTACATATGTGTATGACAGAAGTGGCTGTTTTGAAAAACCATATATTTCTGATGTTTATTTTACCAAAACATCAGAGTTGTGTCAAGGAACCGTTTTCAGGTTACATTAGTCATAGCTCATTACATACATATCACACACTGTTCATCATCATCACAGCTTTGTTCACCTGATACATACATACATGTATAAACATACTCATTTTATTTCATTCATTTATGTGTCAATTTCTGGTGATCATGCTTTTTTTTTTTTTTTTTTTTTTTAAACAGACATGCTGGTCATTTTATGTATAATATCTTGCAGTATGGAGTGAGAATTGAATTGAACATGCCTTTAATGAAACTGGTGAGATGAAATTTTGTGGCTTTTATGTTGAGTGCATGGTTGTGGCAATGACCTATTCTAGTTTCCACTCCTGTTTGTGTTTTAGTCCTCCCCTCTCCTGACTGTGTTTTAGTTGTCCCCTCTCCTGACTGTGTTTTAGTTGTCCCCTCTCCTGACTGTATTTAAGTCGTCCCCTCTCCTGACTGTGTTTTAGTTGTCCCCTCTCCTGACTGTATTTAAATTGTGTTAGAGGGGTGTACACAGTGTGCTGCAGTGATATGATTTATAATAGAAGGAAGGTTGTTTGCATACAGTACGTTGTTTTGTGTTTTGTTTGGTGTGTGGTGTGTTTGTCAGCTCTCATGGGTGGAGGATGACTTGTACACTGTATTTGTACGGCAGTCAGGGAAAACCTTCACATACACAAGTACACTATGTGAACAGTTTGGCTCATGTAAGAGTTACCTCAGTTTTAGCATGGAATTCTGGGTAAACCACACACACACACACACACACACACACACACACACACACACACACACACACACACACACACATACACTCACACGCACACAAAGCTTGCATAAAATTGTATTTTGTTTGAGGGGGAAACCACAAAAACAAACACATGACAATGACAAACAAAGACCCCCCCCCCCCCCTTTTAAAAAAGGCTGCCGTTTTGAAACTAGAACTTTGCATGATTTTGTGAATTTATTGGTCATATGCAACAATTTTCTAATCATCCCAGAAGATTTTTGGTGCTAAAATAACAATGGGTGAAATGCATTTAAAAAATTGAGCTGCTGTGCACCAGGGTGGTATAGTTTTCACATTTAATAGATTAATGCACAAACATTCATGCCACTAATAGATTAATGCACAAACATTCATGCCACTAATAGTTATTCAAACCACCAGAGTAAACTACATTAGTACACATGTATGGTACAGTACACATTGTATACATGCATGTACATAGATCGTCAGTGCGTTTGTAACCACTTATTTTGAGATGATAAAACTGCAGAAATTACCACTAATCTATTGTACTGTATGCACATGTATCACGCACATTGTGGAAAATAGGGGTAGATTCTGTATACACTGTCAGTCCTGGTAGAAACAGTAGCAATGAAGTATATACATGTACATTGAGGGGTTTTGTTGGGTAGAGTATGTACATGTATCTATCATACTCATGTTTTCCTTCACTATAAACTAATCTCAAGAATTTCTTACCTAGCAGTGGGATTCTTTATCTGCAGTAACTGTGCCAATAGGTACATGTATACACTAACATTAGTAAGTAGTGTTCACCTCATTGTTTGACCTCTCTAATGTTCTGTTGCTGTCTGCACAACTCAAACTCTACAACTGGCATGACTGAGGGCTGTAACTATAGCTAGACCCCAGCGAAGAAATCTGTAAGAGGGTTTTAATGCCATCTAGGGTGACACAGGAATCCGCTGTCACTTTCAGGTGTACAGAATTGTCAGTAAAGGATTAAAATTATCGAACCGGCAAATGCCACTAGAGAACGATCAGTCTGCTGGGTTGCTTAACTGCCGTGGTATTTCATAACCACGCGAACTCCGATCACTAGTGCAGTGGCAAGAGATGGATCAAATGCTGGCTAGGAAGGCAGGCATCACATGACGTGTTCTTATTGGAGGATTTTGCTGTATACTAGTGCTTTCACCTCCATTGTGTTATTGAGCGTAATGTGAGTGCAGTACTCCCTAGGAATGTTTACCTCCTGTTCGGTGTACATGTATTACATTACACCCTGCTCTGTGAACCCTTGCTTTTCTGGTTGTGCACGCTCATGCAATGTTCAGGCTTTATGTTGGCAGAAATCGTGTGACAGAATGAAGGAGATTGAATCTGACTTTTGTACACGGACAGGCAGAACCGTTGGTACACTCCTGCACAAACACGCGGAATGAATGAAATGCTGCTTATGACACATGCATTTTGCGTTGATTAAACAAGCTATAAGGAGCAATAGGATTTTAATCACATTCGATCAACTTCTGTTTGCAATCATATCTGCATTATCTGGTCAGAAAAAACTGTTGATTGCATAAGCTGTATGGAGTGATAGGGTTTTAATCGTGTTAGATCAAGTTTTGATGTTTGCAATCATATCTGCATTATCTGGTATAGACAAACTGTTCCAAAGGTTTTTGTTTGAACTCGCCTTCAAGCATATCTCAGTCATCATATTCTCATTGACAGTTGGTGCATACAATTTTTACTTGAGTTAAGTCTGTGCTATGAAGTTTGCACAAAGATTTTGCCTGGCAGTTGGTTGTTGTGAACCTCTTAATCACAGCTGTCCACTGTTTGAGCAAACTGTGAATTCTATTTTCATTTTGCACTACTTCATGGGCATGCAGTGGTTTTTGGAGTGCCATTTGAATGTGGCTGTTTAAATGTCTTATGAATTTGTCCTGGATCAGAAGTGTGGCTGCTTGTGACTTTCATTTAGACTTGGGGCGTAATTACATTGATCACTTTACCCTTGATTACAACTGTGTCATGCAAGTTTGTTTCTGGTGTGCTTGTCCTTTTTGTGTTCACATTTGCGTATTTTGTTTTGTTTTGCTCGATCAAGAACATTCATGTGTGAACCAAGTGTGGAGTCTTGGTGGATTGGAACTCATTGTCTGCCAAACTTTTGTTGCTGTTTGGTGTTTGTGTGTGCAATATGAAGTGTATCTTGCTTGGTTTCATTGGTGTGTGTACTGGGGGATATTGGCTTGAGATTCATGTGGCGTAAGTGTAAACGTGTTGTGATGCGCCACACGCGATGTACAATGCATTTGTGCACTTGCATGATGTCTTTTAGAAGTGTTTAGTTCAGCATTAGCTTTTTTATTATTATTATTAAAAGTTTTATATGTATACTCTGTTTATGCAAATATAATTGTGTCACATGTTTCACATTCTTTTCCATTTTTGGTCAACAGCATCTTAGCATATAATAAGAATACACTTGTGTTAATATAGGTACATGTACATATATACTGCCTGTCACCAGATTATTTTATTTTGCTTATTTTCGTATGGAATGTTTTCGTGGCTTTATATAACAGTTCTCACTTTTAAAAGAAATTGTATTGTTTATGTGTTTCAAATTGTCAGTGAAATAATTTAAACTGGTCTTGAGTGGCGCACAAATGTCAGAACTAAATTTCAATGTTTACTTGAAATTGGAAAGTACAGTGCTGAGGAAACTGTATGCTTCTGAAATTAATGTTCACTTAAAACTGGAAAGTGCGGTGCTTTCAGTAAGGTCATTATATATTTGTGTATGAGAGGATTGCCTAAGTGGAACAGGTGTCACAATTTTGTAAAGTAGCTTGCCAGTAAGCCCAGGTGTGTCACAGTTTTGTAAAGTAGCTTGCCAGTAAGCCCAGGTTTGACACAAGGAAATTCCATACAGTTTGAACAACTTGTTGAAAAGATAAAACCGATCAATTTGGAGGCCTCACAGTTACAGAAGTCAGAAAAGATCTTCTCAAAGGCACCTAGGATTTATTTTCCCACCCGTCCATTTGTGAGAGTGTGTGGGGTGTTTCACGGGTCGATTCACACAGACAGAACGCCTCTTGTTTTCTTTTCACCAACCACTTTCTGTAGGATCGTGCCGCCCTGGCTGGCGTACTGATAGGTTCTAGGACCCAGAAGATAAAAGAGCGCAGCAGCATTGTGATCCTGGGGTCCGGTTGTGATCTCCTTAAAAGGGTGCGTGCGGCAACGTACTCCACGCTCCTTGGCAACGGGACAAACACACTTCACCGGCTTTTCTTCGCGCACCGTGTCAGTGACGCCTATCATAATGTACGTCAGACTAACAGACAGATTCCCTGTCTATATTACAAAAGGGGGCAATACGAAGTTATAAGCTCGCGGCCCACTGGCGAATGATTTTATTGGGAGCTAGGCACAGCAAAGCACAGTGGGTAGAGTGTCCTCGAGCACAGCAGTGGTACCCCCTAACTGCAGGTTTCACGAACCGCTTTCAGAAGACGGCCGGATTTTGAAGAGGCAGATTTCAGAATACTTCAGGCGGTTAAAAGCAGTTTGACAGCATCGATTTGCTGGAATTTCAGGGTCATTGCACCCCTTTTTCTGTCGAAAACTCTCAGGGTTTGGTCATAGTAAGCCGTCTGCCAAAGGTTTTCCTTCTGGAAATCTATGAACCGGAACAGTAGAGACATGGCAGAAGACCACAATTTTCGTTCTAATTCTCCTTGTAAGTCAGGAAAAATGCACAGAGCCCTAACAATGGCTCTAGAGTCGAAAACTGACCCAGAGTCAGAGCTGCTCCAAGGGCTTTACCTCACCCACCCCTTGGGTTGAATAGTTAACGTTAGTTTTTGTTTGAAACGGAAAATTTCTGCCTGCTGTCACCATGGCCCTGAGACAGAAGGTTGGCGAGCTGCAAGATTATAAAGATCGGAGACGGAGACAGCGAGATATTCACAACTTGGAGGAGCGGATCTTGTTGGACAAGATATCGGAGACGGAGAGACAGAAACAAGCACGTGCTGCAGGGAGACCAGGAAATCGTGACCGGCTGCCGCTGTCCAAGGACAAGGACGTTCGACAACTGCAGATTGACGTGAGTTTAACGAAAGAAAATTACTTTGGGGGGGGGGGGGGAGGAGTAGAAGATAGGTTCGATATATACTTTTTTCCCGAAGAGTAACAAGCTTTATTTATGTAAGGTAACAATCAGCTTAGGAATACAAGAAGCATTGAGACAGTAATATTGTTTTTCTACACAACACAAACTCTGAGAGAGGCCTGATTAGCATTTTGTCACTACATGCTATGTGCCTGTATGAATGAAAGCATGACTGCCTGTCACCTGAACCGGGATCACAATGAGTCCCCAGTGTAAGGTTTCAAGAGGCACAGCGGTACTTCAGCCTGGGGGAGTAGCGCCCATGTTCTCACTTTCATATCACCGCTTCACCTTTGTTCTCTTTGCAAGGCGCTTTCTGTTCTCAAAATCACGTGCACGAGAAATGTAGGCGGACGAACACCCACTCCAGCCAAGTTTTATATGTCCTCATTGGCACTTAAGTGCAGTTTTGTGCCGTGAGCGGTAAACACTTCATGAGCTCTTGTACTTACACGCACCTGGGTATAAGTGACAGGTGAGCGGGAAAAGTCCTTGTGAGCCCTTCCCGTTACCTATCACTCTCAATTTAACTACAGGTGTACATGTACTTCACTTCAGGTGTCAGTGTTCCGTCTGTTCACGTAGCTTTCATAAAGTGATATCAAGAAGGGACATTACATGTACATGAATCATTATGGAGTATGATCATAAGAATCTACAGGGAAAAAAAGGGAAATGGAGGGATGGAAGTGGTACTTGTATTAGACAGAATCAAAAGTTATATTGAACTAATTGAAGTACATGTAATAATTTTATTCATTACTTTATGTTGTCTGTTTTTCACTGTCTTCAGTCATACGATCTTTTCTTTTTTCAGTATGAGCGGATGCGGGAGAGGGGTAAAGTGCCTTATCGCAATGACCCCTTCGCTGTTCAACCCCGAAGACGAACTCGCCGACCCGTCTATGCCCGAGTGTCTGACACCACAGTCAGTATTAACCTTGCAGATGAAGTGAGTCAGAAATGACTTGGTTCTTTCTGCCACTTCCCTGTACATTCATTAATCTGACATGGCCTTGTACATGTTTTTTTTAATTGCATTGAAACCATTTGTGGCAAGTTAGCCATGTGTGTGCACTGTGAAATGTTTTTGCAATTTTTGTATTGGATTTTAATCTCAGCCTTAGTGAATTACCTGCAGATGGTATTTTTAAGACTTTTTTTAAAATGAGTGTTTGTGATACACATGATTTTGTTCTTTTGCTACATAAAACTACCAGTCATTGACTTGGTGCTGAATGTGTGATTTTGATATGGGTGACTGTTTTTGTAGTAGTCATTTATGTTTAGCTAGCTTGGTTTCTTCACAATCGCCCCAAATGTCATCATCTGGTGTATGATTGTCTCTCTTATTACTTAGTACTAACACACGAGCAGTGCATTGTCATATAATATCATGCAGCTTTTGTGTATGGATGGTAAAAAATATGGTCATAATTCAATTTGTGTCATTTTCAATTTTGTTCAGTCGCCACACCATCACTCATATTCAGCTTTCCTTTTCGGTCACATTCATCTGGTTCTCACATTCATCGGGTTCTCACATTCATCTGGTTCTCACATGCATCTGGTTCTCCGCCCATTACATCCTTCATCATATAGTTTTTGTAATTACTGCAGCCAGTGTACACAAGAAGTCCCAGCTAAGTGTGTTTTGAAGGTAACTAATTGAAGATTGTGCTACTTTTTGTCTTAGCCTGACCATCCACGTTACAACCCCCAGGCTGATCCCAAAGTACAGCAGTTGGCCGAAAGCCATGGACGCCAGATGGAGTTCCTGCAGAACAGAAATCGTGACCTTGAACGACAGAGGGAAGGTAAGGAAGGGACTAAATATTGCTTGGCTCTTGTTCTTACCAGGTCGTAATGCTTGGCTCTTGTTCTTACCAGGTCGTAATGCTTGGCTCTTGCTCCGCTCTGTGTTCTTACCAGGTCGTAAAGTTTGCGGAAAAAACTGTTCGATTACCTGAAGGTTGCATATGACGAACATGTTGCAACCAAAAAAAAATAAAAATCAAATGACAAATCTTTCTGTATGACTCGGATCTTAAGAGAAACGCTGGAAAAAAAAAATGATGCAGGATAAGCAATAGGTGTTAATGATTGAAGAGAATGGTGGAGCAGTTATTACATTTATGTGGAATATATTAAGGCAGATCAGAGACAGGAGTGCAAACAAAATAATCAGAAAGATATTGCTGAGGCAGGTTCAGGTGAAATCAGGGATAGGTTTTTGGTTTTTGAATACTCTTACAGCAGGCAAGTAATGCGTTCATGCGTATGACCATAAATTCATGATATCGAGATACATGAGAGTTCACAACAGCATATTTGGATGATGTTCAGAGATCCGACGAAGGCTGGAGGAACTGGGCCGACGTCCGGCTGAGAAAGACAACTCAACGGAAGAGTTGCTGCGCGAGTTACGAGAACAGGAAGCACGTAACCAGCGTCTGCTTGATGAATTGAAGAAACAGCTCATGGAGGCTCGTCGCCCGGTCAACATAATGTGAGCACTTTAGCCTACTAGTAGTACATATACTGGCATTGTATAATGATATTATATGTCTGGAGTTTTTAACATGGCGTTAATTCCATCCATTTATCTGCTGGGTGTATTTTTGTTGTTTGTTGTTTTCTGGACGTTTCATGTATGCTTCTCTTTAAATTCATCTTAGCATTTGATATTATTTCATGTGAAACTATCATTCATTGTGATGCACATTTGTGATTTGTTTGTCCTGGTTTTAATGACTTTGCACAGTTTGGGTGAACAGTGCAGGCTGGTCACTGCGCTGACTCTCAGCATGAAAAAACAAACAAACTGACTTTAAAAAAAATTATTTTATTTTATTTCACAGACGACAGGAACAACCCCAAGCAGAAAGGAAGTCTTTCATTTACCCAGTCTACTATGGAAATTCACTCGTGGCAGAAATTGTGTAAGTTTTTCACTCAGTGGTACAAGTTTAAAAAAAAACCAAAAAAAAACAAAAAAACTTCTTGCAGTTATTTTCATTCTATTAGCTGAAGAGGGAAGTTGTGGGGATCTAACATTTGTCCATTTCCACTGCTCTTCAAAACACGCTTGTAACAATGCATTGTACAGAGAGTCAAAGATCTTTAACGTGTACTTCCAAAGTTGTTTCCCCTGATGCACAGAACTGTCCAAAGTTGTTTCCCCTGATGCGCAGAACTTCCGAAGTTGTCTCCCCTGATGCGCAGAACTTCCAAAGTTGTCTCCCTTGATGCACAGAACATTGTTGCAATGACATTTCTGTCAGTTCTGTATTAAACTGACTTGTTTTTAACAAAATTGTTTGAGTTTTCTCAACTCCTCTGTGGTAGTTTTGGTGCATGCTTTCCTTCAATTTTCAGTAAATCTCTTGAACATGCCAAAGTCTTAGAAATTGTTACCCTTGATGCACAGGGTCATCCATGTGGGCGGCAATTGTTGATCTTCCTCCATTTGTCATAGGAAATGTTGTGTTTTTATCTCCCATACCCCCCCCTTAATCCACCCCCCCCTAACCCCCAGACCGCCCAAAGAGGGCATGCATCACATCATGGCAAGGATTGATTTAAAAAAACTGGATCTTTTTTTATGTAACAGGGCTGTTCGTCAGGCCTACCTACAAAATGGCGGCAGTGATCCTGATATCCTGGCACAGCTAGCCCAGATGCAGGCGGAAGCACAAGCCATTGACGATAACATGAAGAACGCACAGAAGAAACAACCCAAAGGTAGACCACCGATTTTCTTTACCCTTGCAATGTAAGGTGCAGTGAAACTAGACAAGTGCATATGTTGGATGATGTTCCCTCTCTCACACACACACACACACACACACACACACACACACACACCTCCTTTCCTTTTATCTTACAGAAATTTCCAGCAGCTGAACTGTAGCAGTGCTGCCCCCTACTGTTCCCGGCCACCTCTTCTTAACCTTTTCATTCTGCTTGCTTTTTCAAAAATGTAACTGATGTAACCCTGGTTATCATGTTGCAGACAAAAAAGAAGGCTACCCCAACCTTCTGTCAATGGAGCTGGAGAACGAACGGTTGCAACGTCAGCTGCTGCTGCTGCAGGAACAGAAACTCATCTCCACCAACCGTCGCAAGGACAATCGCGAAGGTATGCCGCGCGAAGCTCGTCCGCTTCACCCGAAACCACCCACCACCCGCCTGCCACCCGGCACCCAACAAACGCTGACTAAATGGGTCCAGACAAACCCCGTGCCTTCTGAAGATGCTGATACTTCTGTCCTTCCTGTCTCTCATGATTACGCATCTCATCGCCAGCAGGCTAGGAGGGAAATGGAAGATAGGTGGGGGGGACAGGGGAGGGGGGAGCCTGCACCACACCCAGGGCCAGAACCTCAAAATTCTAAGTCAAAAAGTACCACCCAGCGCAATCAAACTAGAAGTCAGAGAGGAAAACAGACAAACACGCAGCAGCGACAGAGAGAACACTCAACACAGAAACCGCCCACGCGGACAGAAGCCGCTGTAGAGTCACTTAGGCCGGAGCGAGAGCTGGAGACTATTGAAGAGGCGGCCAATGTGGATCAGTACGATCCAGAACAACCTCTTGACGTGAATCTGGCGGCCATTCCCCCTCGTCGGAGGAATCGCGTTCTTTTTCCTTTCAAACCCAATTTAGATCAGCGGCTGGCCACGAGAGAGCCGGTAGTTGTCCAATCAGAAAGGCCGTATGGATGGGTTGACTACTTTGGGAGAGAGCTGGATGAAAAGGGGAGGCTGAAAGATGACATGGACAATACTGATAGAAAGCACACAAAATGGGATGTCAGAGTGAAAGAAAACAGGTTTCCATACTACAAAACACACCTTGTCGGTCAAAGACTGAAAATGTATGACCACCTCCTGCGTGACATGTTCTCAAGATCAGAGGAAATGATCCGATATGACCCATATTTTCACAAAGTTTATGGAAAACGCAGGCGGTATGCCACCAACATTCAGGAGAAGGAACCACAGTCAGGTTACACTCCCCGCCAGCCTTCCAACCCCCCGCTTCTCCTCGACGACTCTCAGGCACAACAAAATGGCGATCAGATCGCCCTCGAGTCGGTCAGGGATGGGGAAATACCGGGGACCTCGCGTACAGTAAATGCAGGGGCTCAGACTGATCTTAGAGATGTCCTGGAGGGTCCTGACTGGGACGCTTACGATAAGGGAATGCCAGTAGAGCCACACAATGCACAGAATCCTTCCGCTAACCCTGAAGCACAAAACCCAGGCACCAGCAGATCGGCTCCACCTCCACAGAATCCCCAACAAGATACAGGTCAGGGGGGTGCCAAGAAGAAGGGGAAAAACAAGAAATGAGTAGGTTGGGGGGGGGGGGGGGGGATGCAAATTTGCCTTTGGCATAGTTAATGTTATGTCTGATCAGAGATGATGTGTATAGATGGCGTCATGTCTTCAGGAGGCACACTATGTACACTATGTACACCATGTATCCCACGTCTTGGACCCAGGTGGTGCTTCTTTTAGCAGTTGTTCTCATTGACATGGTTTTGTTTTTGTCAGACCATTGCCTTTGCTTCAGAATGCTACTCAATCTTACACATACTTTGTTGATTGGCAGCATTTTTTCTGTTAGTGTTTCTAGATTATGTTCCTAGATAATATTTCTAGATTACAATGAAAACACAAACAACAACAACAACAACAAACAGCAAAAACATGTAAAACCTGAGAAAACATGCAAGTTGTGAATGACCATTGTTTTTTTTTGTTTTTTTGATATTTGGATTATAATAAGGGTTCTAGGTTAGATGTGAGAAAATTTATTGTGTGTGATCACCTGAGTCCCAAATACATGTATTGTTGTATGTACCGGTCTGTTGGTTAGTCATGTGTAGATGCCGCATTTCCTTTGCTAGAAACACTTTGCTGGACACTGTGCCGCCATTCTGTCTTGTCATTCCTTTCTTACTCTTGTAGCTTACACTTTGTGTTACATTATATGTAGCTTACACTTTGTGTTACATGTATATATGTAGCTTACACTTTGTGTTACATGTATATATGTAGCTTACACTTTGTGTTACATGTATATATGTAGCTTACACTTTGTGTTACATGTATATATGTAGCTTACACTTCGTGTTACATGTATATATGTAGCTTCATTGTGTATGTCTCCGTCTCCCCTGGTTAGCACTGTACCATAATTCCCTTTTCCACTTCGATCCTGTAGATGCTGATAGGCCGAACCCTCTCTTTGTGTAGCTAGAATCATCCTAGTCTGTTGCTGAACAAACGCAAGTAGTCGCTAGAGATTGAGTAATGGCAGAGTTGTGAAGAGTGTGCTGTGAGAGAGTGGTGAACTCTGAAGAGATTGTAAACTGTGGAAGAAATACATACACGCCTTTAATTTTGGTGTTGCAGGTAAATACTGCAGGAATCGGCACCGATTTGCTAGTGTATACCGATATGATGTTGTCTTTTAAAGTTTACAATCATCCATGTTAAAAAAAAATCAGCATTTCCTTTTTCTCTCTTTTAGACTTAGTTCTGTAAAAGTAACATGTAATGAAACGTAGACGTAGATTATAGTTGTAGGTGAAGTGTATGACAGAAACACTGAAAGGTCCACCTCTAACATAGAACCTGCAGGCTTCAATTGCTTGAAGTAGAAAGTAGATGTAGTCAACCAACATCAGCCAGACTCAGTTTTTCTAGATGCATATCTTGGTTTTAATTTTCAGGTGGGACCCGTTTCTGTCATATTTGTGACGCTTACATTCAACACCTGCCGCTGCGTAGATCTTGAGTCGAGCAGCCATTCATTTAAAGTCAAGACCAAAGATTAGACCACTCTAAACTACTTTATCACTTCACTCCCCCTTAAACAAGTTGCATTGTCCTATGTGTAGAAAATGTCAAAATGCAAACAGATTTGTTTTTTAAAGAGACTTGTGTAGAAACGGTTTCGCTTGTTTGTGTCTTTGTACTTGTATTACAGCATTTCTCCGTAAAGGAAAAGGTGCACTCATGTTCTAGCCTTATAAAAATACACCTGATAGCATTGAAAATGTTTGGTCATCAGAGGTTAACGTTTGTTGGAATGGTAGCCAGGCGCCAGCATGTGAATGTGTACATAAGCGTTGCTTCTTTCTTCAAGAGGTGATGACAATCAAATGGCCTTAACGTGTGTCTGAATAAGCGACGGCCCTTTTTCCCTAAAGACATTATGGCAGTCGAATCTTTGGCGGACTCATTAATGATATTACTAGGTGGGTTGTTTCTAAGGAACGAGTTCTGAAGTTAGTTCTCTGTTTACCCAGATTTTGTCTATGCAACAGACTGTCTGTCTGAACACACACACACACACACACACACACACACACACACACACACACACACACACACACAGGTACTTGTGTGTATGTTTCATCCCTGCTCATCTTTGGCCACACATCTGCAGACTACTAATCACTCTTTCATATTCATGCTGAAACTACGCATTAGGTTAGGGTTTGTACTCAGGTTTATATAGATACCACGTCAGTATATAGATACCACGTCAGTTGTTTTTTTGCGTGGAGTAAAAAGCCTGCAGTTTTCACACTAACACACCTTCACCCTGACTCTCAACAGAAAGAGCAGACTCACAGGACTAGGTAATATTCTTAGGGGAAAAAAATACTGCCTTTATGTGTTTAATTGAATAATCCTGGCATTCTCTCTTAATTTTGTAACTGCATGGTTTTATCAAATTTGTTGACAGCGTGTAAGTATGGATTGACTGATGTACAAATGATACACTGTCCAACTTACTAAGTGGAGGCAGGATGCATGTAGCTTGTACAAATATCAAAACACACAATTCCTCCCGTAAAACTCGTGTTTGCCATCTTGTACTTGCGTATTGCCTCACCTCACAACTGACACGTGCACAACTGATGTCTGTCTGGGAGTGAAGTTGGTCAGTTGAAATGCAGTACATGTATTTGCAATTGTACAGTGGAAGTGAACAATTTCAGAGAAAAGCGAAATGATTGTATCTTTATAAATGTTATCTTGATCTTATAAATGTATATCTGATTGTAGAAAGTAAACTTGTATTAAATGTTTATATCATGTAGTCTGCTGAGCATGGTGCCAACTGGTTCATGAAATGCAATTTTTTGCAAACGCTTTTTGTCCCCATCTTGATATTTTCCCGTATCTCACACGTGTACATTTGTACATTAGCCAGTAGAGTTCCTACAGATGCTTTAATTTTTTACTGTTTTAATTACTACAGCATTATTCTATAACAAATATCAAACTAGATGAAACGGTTCTATTTTGTCATGTTGATTGAATGATTTATTGATAAATAAATGATTGTGGTAGTGAATCTGTTTTTGTAATTTTTCTTTTGGGACATGCTCAGCAGACTACATACTGTATTTTTTACATTTCATGTTCATGTTTTGACATTCCAAAATCAGTGATTTTTGTTTTTACTGTAAAGAAAATCTCTCTTAGGAGCTATCTGTTTCAAAATGATTGAAAACAAAAGCTCATGCGGTTGGAAATATTCAGTGGAGGAACGTCTGCTGAGCCAGTCCCAGAAGGGAGAGAGAGAGAGAGAGAGAGTGTGTGTGTGTGTGTGTGTGTGTGTGTGTGTGTGTGTGTGTGTGTGTGTGTGTGTGTGTGTGAAACATAAAATGGACGTGGAAAGACCATCTACACCAAGTCAATCATTTTAAAGTAGAAAAGTAAACAAGAAATTGTTGACTGAAGATCCCCAGCATTGTATCACTATCAGTGATAAACAGACAGACACACTAACATGGCTGACTTCTTCATGTGCTAAATAGTAGACCAGCACACAAACAATGGCTGGTAGTCTTAATGGGTATTTGGTTTGAAGGAAGAGGGTTGCATGTGACACAAGAATAATATATACCCATAATAACATGGCTTGGACTCTGTCTGTTCAGTGGTAGATTGTAAGTGACCCATCCGTTCTCAGCATACACAAACATCAACACATGATCACTTGCAAAACATGACATTTCACACCCAAATAGATGAAGCGTTTAACGTACAGTACATGTAATGGCTGCCCCCCTTTTGGTATCACCCTTTCGTAGCAGAAAAGGACGTGAGACTGACAACCAATCAACTGACTGTAAAACTACTAGCCTGTGTCAAATGAACTTGCCAGCTCTGTTTGTAAAATGAAAATTTTAAATTGTCTTCTTATTTTTTATTTTATTATTATTTTTTTTTTTTTGAACCTCAGTTGCATGCAGGCCCGCTACCAGCCACAAAAATATGAAATGTTTATTTTGTTGTTGTTTGGTTTCTTGTCTTCTCTTTTATCTTTTCTTTTTTCTTTTTACTGGGCTGAGCGTTCCTTCTTCATTGGTTCATTTAGATATACAACATTATCAATGTAGAATGTATTACAGATTACATTATAGATTCTGTTTTGTTTTGTATGTTTTTTTTCCTAGTACCTGTAATGGACATTTGACAACAACAACAACAACAAAAACAACAACGAAAAAAAAAACACACACACACTCAGTTTGCAGCAATTGATGACATTACGTATGCTGGCGTTGTTCTGTGACCTATGTGTATTTCAAATTACCACACAGACGAACTTGAGCGCGAGATCCAACGCATGCAGCGCGACCACCTGCGGAAGATGTATGAACTACAGCGAGAGATGGAGCGCATGCGCCAAGAGACGGTGGTGGATCGCATGCGGCTGGAGATGCAGGTTCAGCAACAACCCACCAAGATCATTCTGCAACAACAGGCTCCCCCACAACAACAGCCACAGCTCACTTCGGTGAGTTATTTGCCATGTGATACTTTTGGCAGATGATCACAGTACTGAATCACAAAATTAAATGCCTGTGTAATCACTGAGTACTGTGTAATCACTGAGTACTGTGTAATCACTGAGTACTGTGTAATCACTGAGTACTGTGTAATCACTGAGTACTGTGTAATCACTGAGTACTGTGTAATCACTGAGTACTGTGTAATCACTGAGTACTGTGTAATCACTGAGTACTGTGTAATCACTGAGTACTGTGTAATCACTGAGTACTGTGTAATCACTGAGTACTGTGTAATCCAGATTATTATTAGTGTTATCATTTTTTGAATGATGTGATGGTTTCCAAAGTGCGTGTGTGTTTTAACGACATGTAGTTGCTGAGTGTCACTGTTTGGATACCTGGTCAAGTTCTCAGCTTAATCCAGTTGACATATAGCCATTTGAAATTTAATTATTTTGTATGAGTTATAGAGAAAACATTTTTCTATGTGATCATGTTGTACGATTGAAAGAGAAAACATTCTTTTGTCTGTGTGCAGAGAGCGTATGTTGACCTGGATCAGATGGCACCATATGACCAGTAGTAAGTACATGTACACATACTGCCTTCTACTGTACTTGCTTAGTGCCATCTGGCTTGAAGTTGACATCTACTGTAACTATATCAACTTTACTTGCTAACGTAAAATTATTCCAGCTTTCATTCACATCGAACAATTCATATTGAATGTTAAATTTATTTTTTTTAGATTATGTTTTCTTATAATTTTATGTTTGTGCATACTGTCGTACTGCACACTGGCCGAATCTCAGTGCTCATTTGCATAAACCAGCAAAATATAGGTACATTCCCTTACTGCATTACCCCATCCCCACCCCACCCCCCACCGCATTCACGAAATCTCACACCCTCTCCACTGACGACGATGTCAGTAGAAGTAAAACCACAGCAGTGAGTGCTGGTGTTTCACTGTTGTCTGTGTTTGAGAGAGATAAAGACAATTGCCGGTTAAACTCGTTGCCGAAGACCGAGTTCTGAGTTTGCAAAGAAGCCATGTTTGCAGTTCCAGTCCGCCGCGTGTTCAGGCCTATGGTCACACCTGGGTGCACACGCAGCACCGACAAGACGCCACCGGGGATCCTTACTACGACCTTCAACTTTGAAAGTAATTATTCATTGTACTTGTTACACTTTTCCTTCTCCTGTCTTCACTTCTGTTGGGGAGCTGGTTTCTTGCTCTATGTAGTACAGCAAATATTTCTACTATCGCCAGGAAAAGCGGCCTCAGCGCCATGAAGTTGATGAGCACTTAGACCTTTATCTCCATATCACAGTACATTGAGATTGATTGGGCTCGTAGAAGTGACTGTGCACTGTAATCAGTGTGCACATGCAGTACAGTTGTAGAATTTGTTTTTTACTTTTTATTTCTATTTAAATGGTGTATTTTGAATGTGGATCTTTCTTGTGAATGTTTGCAGATCAATTTCTTTTTCTATAGATGTGTGACTATGTAGTCTAGAGATATACATGTATCTGTTTTTTATTTTTGTTTTTTTTAGCATGTCAGATCAGACAGAAATTATTTATATCCTTCCTTCTAGAACTGTGCAATGAGTGTATGTTTTTTTTCTTTTTAAGATACATGTATCCAAAATGTACTTCTGTCCTTTTAGTAAATATGCTGATTTTTAGGATAGGGCCAAGCATATAGTCCCCCCCCCCCCCCACACACACACACACTACCACCATATACAGTAGAAACTTTTTTGAGCGACCTTTCACGGGACCGAGCAAAAACGGTCGTGAACAACAACTGGTCGCCCATACGGCAGTCAGTCACAATGGCGTCCGGACCCGGCCCTGCCCGGCCGGGAGCCGTGCATATCAACCGTAGGGATCATTGCATAATAAGTACAGTGTGCATGCGTGGATTTGACTCAGAAGCAGAGTTTGGTGTTTCTGTGGAGTCTTCCAATAATCAAGATTGTGCTTTACCTAAATTTCAGCGACGGAAAACGTAAACAGAGTCGCTTGTGCCACCATGTTTTTAACCACTTCCGTTTCACATTGTCGCGCATGCGGTGTCGTGAACTTGTGTGACGCGTTTAAATTTTACGGCGGGAAACAAGTACACACACACACACACACGGGCACAGCTTGCATGAACTGAGTGACAACCACGATTCTCATTGCTTCTCTTTATTCAGTCCTCAACACGACAGAAAAACATAAAAAAGCGGGCGCCGTGCCAACGGTGCCAGTGCACACACACACACACACACACACACACACGACGTACACACACGCGCGCGCGCGACGACGACGTACGTTGACTCAGTCTGACAAAACACGTCAATCCTCTCTCTCTCTCTCTCTCACTGACACACCCCGTGGCACACACACACACACACACACACGACGTACGCTGACCTCTGACGTCCTTGCTGAGTTTAGTCCACCTCCTGGGCTCTCTCTCTCACACACACACACATCGCACGCCGGCACACACGCGCAATCATGTGAAAAAGTCGCTGATGCGGCTCTGTTTGCCGCGCTCTCTAATTTTCTTCAGCGTCAAGCGCTGCATCATGTCATGAGTTTTGGACAGCATGTCCAGCACTTCGTTAAAGTCATTCGCTACAGCGTATTGCTGCAGCTCCACAAACATTTGGCTAGCTTTACTCGCAGAAATGATCTCTGCCTCTGCGATCTCTGCCTCCGGTGTGACCGAGGAACCGTCTGCCGCGCGTGATAGGTGATTGGAGAAAACAATGATCAGTGATTTGACAGGTGTTAGGAACAACGGAACTGACACTTAAACAGGATGAGGTGATCACCACCCGCTTAACTGCAGTTGTGTTTAGGTGGCGCTAAGCTGTAACGATGTGATAATTGGCCTGTGACTGGTCACGCGTGTACCACGACTTGGCGGCCCGCGGGGTATTGTCAGGGATTGTGCCGTGGGCGGTCGGCGGTGCTGTCGGCAAGGTGTGAATCCGCGCAGACAAGCCAGGGGTGGTCGCCAGCAAGAGAGGCGGGGGGTCGTTTTGCCAGCAGAATAGCGGTCTTAAGTCGTGTACTGCAGTTGGTCGGTCTTTGGAGATGCAATAAAGAAGAAAAACCGTCCGTGCCGGGCTAAAACGGTCGTGAACGAAAAACGGTCGCTCAGTCAAGTGGTCGCTTAGTCAAGTTTCTACTGTATATACTTAAAACACAAGTGTGTCTTTTTCTAAGTTAAGAATTAATCTCTTGAGATTTTGAAACAAAAAGATTAACAACTTTTTTTTAGGGGCCTTGCAATGCATTTTAAAGACAGGTTTTCATCAGTCACATAAATTGAAAATGTGTTGGAATTTGTGCATGTTCTATCTTTGCAGGTTTGGTTTGGCGGGGAGAGAGTTTACAACACACATGGACGACAGGACAAACTATCAAATGACGCCATTGAAAATATTACATTTCATGGATTGGATCATTTCCAACACGTTGAGCATTACATTACAAATTTGACTTCAAGGAGGAGCAGAGTACCATGTAGGGAAATGGGAGAGGATGTAGGAGGAGCAGAGTACACTGTACCATGTAGGGAAATGGGAGAGGATTATGTACATTGTTACATTTATCTATGTAGATTTGACTTTTGAACTGTTGAAATGAAAAGAGATTGCAAACTTATCGTCAAGTACCTATTTCCGCATAGATTAATTGTTCAACACCTCCAACATGTGTGTGTCATGTGAAACGGTCTGTACAGTGCAGGTTTGTGTCATGTGAAACGGTCTGTACAGTGCAGGTTTGTGTCATGTGAAACGGTCTGTACAGTGCAGGTTTGTGTCATGTGAAACGGTCTGTACAGTGCAGGTTTGTGTCATGTGAAACGGTCTGTACAGTGCAGGTTTGTGTCATGTGAAACGGTCTGTACAGTGCAGGTTTGTGTCATGTGAAACGGTCTGTACAGTGCAGGTTTGTAATTTCTTGTATTTTAGAGTTTCTCTTGTCTTGGTGCCTATGTCATGAAGGTGCATTTCTACTTTCAAGCAGATTATTTTATATGTTTACTATTCTGGATATTATTTACTGGTGCAGATTTATCTTGTGTTTAGGGCTGAAAGTGCTTCATAGCTTATTGAGATTTTTTTTTATTGTGGAAGGTTACGCAGTGTGGTGCTTACAACAAAGAGAGTTAAGGCAAATTGAGTCAGGTCATTTTGTAGTGGAAATGAGAAAAGAGAAGCTAAGAAACAGCAATATTTTCAGACCTACGTAATGTTATATTTTTGTCATGTAGTGTTCACAATTTTTATCAGCATTTCATTATTTTGTAGCAGTTATTGTTTTGTATCACTGTCTATAACTTGATTTTATTAGAAATTTGTCTTCCAAAGATTATACATATTGTATGTACACTTTATGTAAATGAAGGGATCTTATGAGTTTTGGTTTTTTTTTGCTTTCTAGATTGTTCATTAGTATGCCCAGTTAAAACAGTACACACCAAAAATATGTAGTTCTACCTTAGCAACTTGTTTTGAGGGGTGGGGGGTAAGTTGTTCACGGGGTACAGACAAACCGCATCATGTAGTACATAATTATGCATGCATCCACTACTCACAGATCACTTGTGGTTTTACTACTTGGATTTGTAAATGTCAATCAAACTGATCACTTTCAAGGTCTTTAAGTATAACACATACATGCAATAAAAACATCAGCTATATATACTTTTTGAATACAATTTTCAGCTTTTCTTGTTGTTTTTTGCTTGAATATCATAACAGCTTTTTGTATCATGATATAGTTAGCATATCCAGTCTGTTCTTATGACATAGTATCAGCCTTTCTGTGTGTTACTTTTGTAATCAAATAAAAATTCCACAAAATATTCCGAATGTCTTTGATTTGTTATATGTGGCTCTGTTGCTTTGATCTGAATCAGAATGTGAACTACTACAATATAGCCTCTAATCATCAGTGTCACGGTCAGACCTCATGAGTCATGTAGCACATACTCGGGGGTCATCTAAAGCAGTTGCCATTACACCCCCCCCCACCCCCCACCCCCCCACCCCCCAATATTTTTGTCGTTTACTTATTCATCTTTGTTAGTTATGGGTCTGACTGATCACTAAGGACCCCTGATATTTAGCCACCCCTTTTCGAATGATGTTTGACAAGGACACCCATCAACAAAATGTGTGTGGGATATGTAGACAGTCTTTCAGGTCCAGCAATCACCTCTACCTTTCATGTACAGACGGAATGCTCGAATCACAAAAGCAGCCTTTGCAGAATAAATTTCCGTTATAGAAACAGTGTCTGAGGTGGGTTCTAGTTAAATCTTGATGGCAGAAGTACTGGGAAATGAATTGTAATCAATGGGCGTGCACTTTTACTCGGTGCATCAGGGGAGACAATTTCTAACGTTACAGTCTGTGCATCAAGGGAGGTAACCATTTAGTGCGTTCGCTCGCTGTGTATGTGTGTGTGTATGTATGTGTGTGTGTGTGTGTGTTAGAGAGACACACTGGGATTTAGTGATGTGTAAAACAATGAAGTGGTCACATGATCAAGAAACAAACTAGCAAAGAAACAACAATCAAAGAAAGTTTCAAAAAAGCAACAAAATATACACTTTCATAAGCATGCTTCTCCAAGGTATACAGTTTGACAATTGAACAATTTTTATTTTACATAATTTGATCTATCACTGACTTTGGTTCACAGTATCCATCACTGGCTTCTGTGTATCCACTAGGAGGATGGTGAAGAAACAGAAGAACAGTGGAACACAACATCGTTACCGCAGCACCAACATTTTGTGATGACTTTTTTGTTGTAGCCATGTCAACCATACGTAGTTGAAAGGGATGTAAAACGCCCAGCCAAATAACCAGCCAGCCAACCAACCAACCGACCGCCCAACGAACCAGTCAAACTATCAGACATCAACCGACCCACCACCCACCATTGACCAGCCCACCAAACTATCAGCCACGCACTAGTCAACCGAGCAGCCAGTCAATCGTCCATGCTATCAGCCAGCTCATCAGCCATCCAGCCCACCAATTTACTATCAACCTACCAACTACCCAACCTACCAACTATGCAACCTACCCACCAAATTTTCACAATCCTTTTCACTTTGCTCACTTGACGCTTGTATGCACAAAATGTGTGATTTTGATTTTCTCCCTACAGCGCTGGCTTTGTGATCTTCTACGACTTTGTTCTCAACCTGGACCCGAGTATCAGCGCTGTGCGTCTGCTGGTTGGTCTTCACAATTTGTCGTCCAAACTTGGTGAGCCGTCCGTGCTGCCCATGGTCTACACGGAGCCGTCCACTCGCCAGAACTACATGCAAAATGTCAGCAACGCTGTGATTGGTGCTCGCCAGCCTGTACCCAGGTGTGTGAATGATCGATACACAGTCATTCTTCGTGGTGGTGCATATGACCTCACACTCTGTGTGTGTGTGTGTGTGTGTGTGTGTGTGTGCGTGCGCGCGCATGTGTGACTTCACAGACCGAGTCTTTAGCCATGTGTTTTTTCCCCTAAGCAATGATCAGGCTAACACAGGATCCCCCTGTAGCCACCATACTGAACTTCCAGATATCTCTATTTCCCTGCCTGCTTGATAAAAGATAGATCAATCTTTTAATACAAAGTATATTTTAAATTGTTATTTGACCCTGTTTAGGTGTCCACCCCAGTCAGACCTGGGGATTGTAGCCGAGTTACAAGCAGCTGGAGCTCCGGGTTCGAACCATGACCCCACGCGTCTCATCACTCGAGCCTGGACCAAAATCCCGCTGTTCGATGGCCAGGGACGACTGATGGCCGGCCGCTTCAAACTGCTACTGCGCTGTAGTCCCATCAAGCCCTACATTCCCTTCAGTGAACTCGACTCCATTGCTCAGGTCGGAACATGACAGATGTAACTAGCGTTCAGTATTTCAGTACCCAATACTTGTTGTACTCAGTATCATAAAGCTGAAATCAGGAAACATTCTGCAGCTGATTTTTGTGGTTTTGTATGTATGTTTGTGTTTTTTGCGCTGCTTTTTTAATGAAGTGCTGATGCTGACCATGACCCAGATACAGACCTCAGATTTGATGACTTGACACATGCGCTAGGTTTTGGTGCGCAGATTACCGGTACACACATTTCACACAAGTTTGTCTTCAGCGTCATGGTACCTATATGCTGGACACACACTGAAAAGCTTCAGTTTACGATAACATAGCACTTCTTTTATATTTTATTTTCAGTACGGTGAAGCAGAGCTGTACTATCGTATAGTTCACTACCGCGACGCCAGTCTTCAGTCCCTCGCCACCATCGCCGCCACCAACCGCGACATGTACCAGGATGCACCTGTTGTAAGTAATCCCCGCTCTAGTTTGCTTTGTTTTCTTGTGTTTCATTTTCTGCTTTGCGTATATATAGAGTAGCTTGTTGTTGAGATTCTGCCCTCCTATGGTTATCCTCTTGTCTTTGCTAGTTAGCAGGCTGTTGTCAGTGTAATTATTGCTAGTTAGCAGGCTGTTGTCAGTGTAATTATTGCTAGTTAGCAGGCTGTTGTCAGTGTAATTATTGCTAGTTAGCAGGCTGTTGTCAGTGTAATTATTGCTAGTTAGCAGGCTGTTGTCAGTGTAATTATTGCTAGTGCTCTCTGTGAGTGAGTAGCTGCATGTGCGTGTATAGTGGAATACTGTTGTTACCTCTAATATCAAATTCATGTAATGGTTTAATGTTTTCAGAATACTCCTACATGAATCTAGAACACATGGCTGATTCACACATGAACACATGAAGTTAAATAAACTAGCAGAGAAGAACATTTGGGGAAACAGTAATGATGAGCTGATATTGCTGTCAATAACATATTTTATGTAGCAGGAATTCACAGGAGTGGTATTTTTTCCTCTGATAAAGTTTCAGTTTCTCAGGGAACGGAAGAAATATAGATACTCATTTTGCTTATTTTTTCTCTGTACTTTGACGAGCTGTACAGTATTTGTATTTGACAGGTTGTTGTACTTGTGGGCATGGTGCTAAGGGCGCGCGCTGCATATAGCTTTTTGCTGCTCTTCTCTTTTCCTTTTGGCACTACATGTAAATCAGTATGTAGTATGTGGCATGTTCATCATTACACATTAAATCAAGAGAACGGGTGGGAGATGGAGGGGGTCTAGTGTTTGTGTGTGTGTGTGTGTGGGGGGGGGGGGGATGGAACATGCTCAGCATTTTAAAATCAATATCCCCTTTTCGTATATGTGTAAATCTAAATGGATTAGCTTGGTAGGTTTTCACAGTTTTAATGATCACAGAACCACAGTCGCAAAGTCAGTTGGATTGCTTTTTGTGTATCTCAGGTACTTCCTTTGCGAATGAGTCCTCAGTATTTTAAGTATTACACGTATAAGGTGGGTTAGGGTGATGGTAGAAGTGACAAAGGTGGATGGACGGGACATTGTGCTCTGTAGGAATATTGCCATTGCCTTTAGTTGGGTGTGCAGAGAACTAACACAGAGAGTTTGAGGATCCAGCATGTGTGTGTGTGTGTGTGTGTGTGTGTGTGTGTGTGTGTGTGTGTGTGTGTGTGTGTGTGTTGGGGTTGAGGCTGGTTGCATGAATTGGGAACTGGTCTAAACATATCAACAGATCAAAGAACTTACATGGGGTGTGTGTGTGTGTGTGTGTGTGTGTGTGTGTGTGTGTGTGTGGTGTGTGTGTGGGGGGGGGGGGGGAGGGGGGTTGAGGCTGGTTGCATGAACTGGGAACTGGTCTAAACAGATACAGATCAAAGAATTTACATGGTGTGTGTGTGTGTGTGTGTGTGTGTGTGTGTGTGTGTGTGTGTGTGTGTGTGTGTGTGTGTGTGTGTGTGAGTGAGTGCGTGTGAGTGCATGTGTGTGTGTGTGCGTGTGAGTGGATGTGTTTATGCATCAGCCTATACGTGCATCTGCTGGAGCTATGACTGAAAATTGTTACTTTCAAAGAAGGGATGGGAAACTATAAAAGGTAACACTTGGAGGGATAGGTGGCATTTGCTAACTTGTTGGTGTGTTTTGACTGTTCCAGGGAGGGGTCTTACCACCGGCCATCATCTCCCCCCAACTGATACCTCCCCCTCCTTCCACCACACCCCCTGACTCACCGCGGGACTTTTTGTCTCCGCGACGCAGGTATAATGTCACCAATATAGAGTGTCTGCTTTTTCTGACGTAGAGTTTTATAGAGGAGTAGTGAGTGGAAGTGCTTAATTCACAATTGCTAACCAGATTTCAGTGTAAAGAACCAAACAAGTCGATCAGATTTTCTTTCTTTCTTTCATTATTGTGTGTTGGGTTTTTTTATTATTATTATTTCTTTTATTACCTCTTTCATAACACTGCACTGTTTGTTTGACAAGTATAATCCCTTTTTGCATCCTTACTTGTTTTCTTCTGTTTAATCTTTGTGTAAAGTTTGGTAGTTCTGCTTGTCTGACTTTTTGTACTTTTTTGAGTGGTTGCAGTGCCTCTTGCAACAGAGATCAGCTACAAGTAATAATCATGTTTTGTAACTTCTCTACCAGAAGCATGTCTGGGTAGTGTTGGGTAGTCACCTGATTACAGGTTATGGAAGATAGATTTATCTGTAATAGATGTTTAACAGCCTGAGACAGTGGAAGGATGAAATTGGCCTGTGTGTGTGTGTGTGTGTGTGTGTGTGTGTGTGTGTGTGTGTGTGTGTGTGCGCGCGTGAGTGTGTGTGTGTGTGTGTGTGTGTGTGTGTGTGTGTGTGTGTGTGTGTTTTCATTAATCATGTACAAACCATCATACATGTATGTTGAACATAACGCTTGGTAAAACGCATCGTTCACAGCATACTCACTCATTGTGTGAGGCTGAGAAGTCCATTGTAAACTTTGTTTGTAACCAACACACACAGTGCACTCATATTTCTTTCACTGGTTTTAATTTTCCAAATTGTGCACATATGTTACTAAAAGATAGTTCTTTATGGTTTTATGGTATCTTAGGATGATGCACTTGTTCAAACTCTGTCTTTCATTTTGGTTTTTTCTCTGTCACCAGCCGGCAATCGAACCTGCCGAGGATTGGGGGGATGAACTCGACGGAGCCTATTATCGGCTTCCAAGTCGACCGAGTGAAACACAGTGAGCTGGGGGAGGCGAAGGTCAGGCTGACGGCATATTACGTATCTACAGGGAAGGTGAGTGAACATGCTGGTTAATACTGCACTGAAAACATGATTTTTATTTATCTTTTCTATTGTTGTTGTTGTTGTTGTTGCTGTTTAGATTTGGGGTGATTACATTACCTGTGACATTCGGACAGATCACAGGAACAACTGATTTTCTGACGGAGGTTTCAGCGATCATTAAAAAAAAATCATAGTACATTGTGTATTCCAGTCAGTGTGACCAGAATTTCACTGGTCATCAACACATAAAGTGAAGCAGCACCAGTTGTCTATGTGACATCCATGACTCTGTGTGTGCGTCCACCCAGTGACTCCAGTTAACATCAAAGTTTAAAAAGATCAATGGTCTGTATCTCCATTTGCAAAGCAGTTTTTTTTTTTCCAGTATATTTTTTCCTATACCTCTGACATTATGCACAGAAAGTCACTGTCTTTTTAAGCAGTAAAACAAACATTAATTTTCTCTCTCAACATCTTACACAGGTTGTACAGTCTTCTACAAGCCCCGTCACATGCAGCACAACCGCCGTCAAGGCAAACTTCAAATATGGCTACCACGTCTTTGGCCAGCAGGAGGCCACCTTTCACGATGTACAGTTGCAGGGTGACATGGTTCTTGTCGCCCGATTCTACCTCAAGAAACGCCCTCAGGATGCGACAGACGACATGTTCATGGAGCCGCAAGCACAAGAAACATCTCTCTATGACGAGGAGAGTTTAGTGGCTTGGACCGCCATTCCTCTTGTGCTCTGTGCCAACAATGGTTAGTCACAAAGACTAGGTTTCTTATGCTTGCCATTTTCAATTCTAAACGGATGATCACAGAACTGTAATCATATAATTTCTTGCTTGAAGGCCTGTCCAGTGACAAATGTTGGCCAGTGGATTATTCTCTGAATCATGATTGCTCGGCATGTTCACAGTGGCGGTTTTACTTGGCCTTCAAAACAAAACCATTAGCAAAGCTGTGCGCCAAAAACACAAGGATATTTAAGTGATTCGGTCAAATCTAAATGGCATATTTGTTTGATAAAAGTGACTAATGCTTGTTTTATTAAGCAGTTTAAAATTATTATTATTGTGAGGGTTGTTTATCGGAATACTGATCTCTGGTTGCAAATGAAACTGCAATGGTGTTTTTTTTTCTTGTGACAGACATGTCTGCTCGCAGTCGTCGTGATTTTGACCCCAGTATCATGAAAATCAACACGGGCACCAAAACCCTCAAACTCTATGAGCCCCCAGTACCAGAAGCAAGCCGCATCCCACTGCTAGACATCAACTACAACCGTGAATGGCGCCGCTATCGCAACGCTACCATCAGAGTGCACATTTTCCAGGGGCAGCCTCGCCCTGGTTCGCTGACACCCAGTGATATGTCTGACGATAATGAGGAGGTTCTGCCAGAAGTATGTGTCCTTTCTCATCCAGGCTTGTGCTACCAGACAAATGCATATAAAAGTTTTGTTTGATGAACACTTTTATTTCCTTGGGGTTTGTTTGGGGGGGGGGGGGGGGGGGGGCACTCTGTTTACATTTGTGTGAAGTTTGGTGGTGGTGTGGCTTATGTGTGACTGTAAACTGAACTGGATACCTCCATGTTTTCACCGTATGATACTGCAACACATACCAAGTGTTCACATATAAGGAGGATCTAGCGAATAAGTGCAAGGTGTGAATACTGCGTGTGATTCTCTTGCAGTTTGCCTGGTTGCCAATGGAGAGACGCAATCCTCCAATGGAGCCGTTCTACGCTGGTGACGGTTTTGACATCTACATTGACGGATGTCGCTTCTTGCCGGACTCAGTCACTTTCACCAGGGTCAGTCTCCTGCACACATAATCACTGGTGTTTTGTTGTCACTTTCACCAGGGTCAGTCTCCTGCACACATAATCACTGGTGTTTTGTTGTCACTTTCACCAGGGTCAGTCTCCTGCACACATAATCACTGGTGTTTTGTTGTCACTTTCACCAGGGTCAGTCTCCTGCACACATAATCACTGGTGTTTTGTTGTCACTTTCACCAGGGTCAGTCTCCTGCACACATAATCACTGGTGTTTTGTTGTCACTTTCACCAGGGTCAGTCTCCTGCACACATAATCACTGGTGTTTTGTTGTCACTTTCACCAGGGTCAGTCTCCTGCACACATAATCACTGGTGTTTTGTTGTCACTTTCACCAGGGTCAGTCTCCTGCACACATAATCACTGGTGTTTTTGTTTTTTTGACTGAACTGTTGAGGGAGTTTTATTATTATTATTATTATTATTAAAATAAAAGTGGGTGTGAGGGTTACAGACGAAAATTTAAGTCAGAATGGCTGTCCCATTAATGAAATAATTTTTTTCATTTTGTAGTTACTGTTGGTGGTATGTTTTTTTTTTCTTTCTTGTTGACCTCTGTAGTTGATTCTTGATGATTGTATTTAGGTGGCGGGCAGAATCCTTGACCGTCGTTATGACGTGTACGGCAAAGACATCTCGACCAGCGTCAAACTGGACAGCGACATCTACAACCCCGTCTACGAACACAAAGAGGAGTTCAGAGAACCCAGCATTCCGCCGTCAGCCACTTTACTGCTCAAGGTTTGTTCATTTTAATTTCACAGTGAATTTCGTCCATAGGATAGAAAACCTAACAATCTTGTGCTTTCTGTGGAATGCATGAACATTTATTACTGCAGTTTTCTTGACTTGAGTTGTTTGCAGCTGTTAACAAAAACAACAGCAGCAGTTGTTTTCCAGGATCGTTAATGAACCGTTTATTTTCTAGGTGTACACCATTGACACGTACTATCGCAATCTGACGGTGGTCGGCTATGCCACGCTGAACGTGTTTGTGGAGACTGGCACGGAGAAACAACCCAGTGTGGACAAGCAGGGACTGCAGGTACTTCATACAAAATGTGGATAACATTACATGTAATAACACACATCTCACTAGTAAGGTCACAGGTTTAGGCACAGCCTGACATTTGGACAAGTGGAACCTAATATTATGCTTTGATAATATGATTCAGCTTTGCACTTACACTTTGAGTATGAGAGTAAGGTATAAATGATACCATTCCAGGTTTTGTCCAAAATACAAGAGTAAAGATTGTTTCCAGGTTTCCTTGAATGAGGGTTGCCACCAGCTGCGTCTCTATAACCAGGGTCCGAATGGCGTGGACCCCTTCACCGAGTCCTGTCTACGAGACGCCAACATCCGTCTTATCCCGTGTGCCTCCATGCTGGTCAGACTCTACAAAGTTCCCAAAGGACCAAAAGGAAAACCTCTGGAGGTTGGTGATTTTGTCAGTTTACATGCACCTCATGTGTTTGGTTTTGGAAAAGTGACATTTTCATTTTTGTGTAGATTTACAAATTTGAAGTTCTTGTGCCTTTGCATTCCTGCATAATTTTTACACATGTATATAGTTTGCTGGACTTTTTGTTGTTGTTGATAGTGCCACACACCAAGCAGAATCATTTAGCAGACAGTAAGAGAGGAACAAAAAATTTTATTTTTTATTTTTTATACTTTATTTTCTCTTTTGGGAAAAAATGAAGGTGCACCAACAATAGAAAAGAAAGAAAAGAAATACTCTGCCATATTTGAAAAACAAAGTTCTTCCCGTTATCTGTTTCCAGTCCAGCAAAGTGCCACAAGCGGAGTGGGGTCGCTTGGGACTATGGCACCCACGGCCAAAATACTCAGATCGTATCTACATCTCCGACAAATGTGTGCCTATGCGTGGCGAGACCAAACTGTTCCACGCTATGATCCGTCGCCGGCCGATCACAGTCCGTGAGTCAGTGGCCATGAACGCCAAGGCCAAGGACAGTTTCTTGCGCAGCGACAAAAACATGGAACAGTACATCAGGGTGAGGGCTTGTTGTATAGTGAAAACTATGTCCTGTTTGACAGTGTTGTAATCTATAGAACTCGGATCTGTACCTGTCTACATTTTTTTCTTTCTTTAAAGTCATTTATGAGGAGGGGAAAGTTATTGTCTCATGTGATGTAAATGTGTAAGGTTAATTTCCTTGTGTTGACAGAACCAACTGACCAAGTCCATGGACAGCAAACCTCTGGATCAGGACCTCAACTTCATCGCTCAGTACTCTCCGCGACATGGCATCAAGGTAAACAGAATGGGGGTGGGGGGTGGGTGTGGTGGAGGGGGCTGAGGGGTGGTGTACTGCTGTCATATTGAACATTTGAATCTTGTAAAAGTGTAGAGAGGGCAGCTGCTTCCCTCTAGTTATGAACTTCAAAATGTCTACATGCATATATCACCACCACACACACACACACATGCACACACACTGGCACACACACAGTCAATCGTGCATTCATTTTCTGGGGACCAACAATCTTGGTTTCTGTTTCAGGTGGCTCTTGACAGTGCTGTGAACTTGCCGTGGTCCAACTTTACACACGGCCACGTGTGTCTCAACCCACCCGGCGCCTTCTACATGGTATGACTGCAGGACAAATTTGTTTAGTCAACAATAAATATCCACAGGAGAGGAGACATATTGTGTGCTAACCACCGTCATCTCTGTAATACATGTACATGTATTTTGAAGAGGTGATGCATGTACACGTACCACTGTCGCCCCTGCTTAAAATACTAAAGACAAAACCACAAGGAGAGTTCGTCATGGTGTCTTTAGTATGGTTATTCAGAATGGTAACTGAATATTTCAGGGCACACCCCATGCTACCTATGACAAGCTGACGTTCACAGAGAAACTGGATCTACGCAGCACGCACAGCTCACCGGCCTGGCGAGATGGATTCAAGGTTTGTTTACAGTTCATTCTCTTGCCATTTTGTAAATGTCTGCCTCTAGTCAAAGTGCATTCCCTCGCATACCACACATTTAATAACCGGTCATTACAAATCTTTGACAGCATGTTTTGAGAGCAGCAGGTAGAAAACTTTTCTTTGTACTTTTCAGTAAACAGCGCATGCATGAATCAAACCAGGACTTTCTGTTTTTCAAACCAGTCATGTATCTGCATTGTACCTGGGCATTTTTAACCAAGTCCTGTCTATCTCTGCTACAGCACTTCCCGCGTCGATCATTCCACCGTTTCCTGACAGTCATCATCCACCTGCAGGAAATCTTTGTCACTTCCTCCAGGGACAACTACAAGTATGGTCTTCTCGAACAGGTCAGTGTTATACATGCATCTTCAATATTATCTCAAAACCATGTCCGACAAGAGTTCAACCAAAAACAAAACGACCAAAAAAAAAGAAATCCCAGATCAGTTTTCAGTGGAGGTATTATTTCCTGACCAGCAAGAATTGTGTCCTCAGTGTAAACCTCAATGTTTTGCACCGTTTTACACCAGTCGCTCTGCCAGCTTATGTTGTGTATATTGTAGTGCTTGTTGGATATTGTGGTATGTTTGTCAGGATGTAATGGAACTAGGCCAGGTTTTGATAATCATAAAGTTAACCACACCTGACCTTATTATGTGGACAGGCGTGGACAGCCGTCCAGGTGTTCAAGGACAAGTACGCCTACACCTCCACCTTCCAGCTGCCTTTGTTCAGTGGCGCCCCCACTCAGCAGATGCTGAAACAACTGGCCCGTGAACCATGCAAGGAGTGGATGGAGCGAAACATCCGCAGTGGATCTGTAAGCAACATTTTCCTCACGCACGCTTGTGTGTGTGTGTGTGTGTGTGTGTGTGTGAGTGTGTGTGTGTGAGAGAGCTATTCTTTCTTCATCTTTAAGTGCTAATTGGCTCTGCAGCTCTGCCAGATACAGTAAAAATAGATGTCACAAAAGACACATACGTGTACATTTCCCAAATAAAGAATCACTACATGGTATTGTTTATCCAGCAAATTGAGTACTGTACTGTACACAAGTGTGAAGCATGATGTACCAATGCTGGCTTATAATTAATGATTCATGTTTGAAGATTGGAGAATACTGTGATTTTCAGATCAAACTGATAGACAGCGCCTCCATCTTCCTTCGCTTGTGCGATGCGCGTCGTGACGACGAGCTGGTGTACGACGTACCCAA
This sequence comes from Batillaria attramentaria, assembly GCA_018292915.2. NCBI lineage: Eukaryota > Metazoa > Mollusca > Gastropoda > Batillariidae > Batillaria > Batillaria attramentaria. The sequence continues at coordinate 541,729 of JACVVK020000197.1, read as the reverse complement.
CTCACGCCTGGTACGTGCATCGTGTCCTTTATACACAAACTTTGTCACCGGAGTGATAAGTGTTAATGTTAAATGTTGTGCAGCTTTTGAACTGCGGATACATTAGTTAGTGCAAGTGTATATGTGTGTGTGTGTGTGTGTGTGTGTGTGTGTGTGTGTGTGTGTGTCCTTTCTGGTTATTCTGACAAAGTTGTGACCATTTGTATAAGTCCTTTGCACCAATTGTGTAAATAGCTAATTTCCACTTTGTGAGGCTTTCATTCAAAAAACTGTGTTCTGGGTTTAGAATGCCATCTCTTTGACAACAAGCGTAATGTTACAGTATTACCCAGTACGCTATATTACATGTGATGCTTATTTTTAAAATGCATGTCCATTGGTTCAGGTCGAGATCAACACAGACTACGTTCCGCGTGGCTTGGAGCATACGTACAGTAAGGAGAAGGCCGGACATCCACTAGAGGGACTCGTTCCACATGGGAAAAACCCTGAACAGTTCATGGATGGACTGTCAACCAAATTCAAAAGTGTATGTAACCCTGACGTTTCACTGGCTGAATATAAATTCTAACTGATCACCAAGTTTTTGTTGTTGTTGTTTTAACCCTGGTGATGCTGAGAACGGAATATGCCGGAATACCTCCAGGGCTTTTTAGGCATAGTACAAAGTAATGCAGCAAGATGAGGGTTAATGCGTATTATTTCTTGCAGACTAGTACAAGATTGTAATGGCCCCTATGGGACAGATGGTAGTTTTGATCTTTATTATTTATAAATTTTGAAAAGTAGGTGTGCGTTCATGGTTAGATGAGTCTGCAGGCAATACAAACTGTGCCACCAGGCCTGTTTCCCAGAATGACATTTTTCAAGCAATAATGTTGCTTCTTGCTAGTTTTTCCTTTGTTCTACAAGTTAACAAAGTAATATTCAATTGTCTTTTTGCAGCTGGTGTACAAGTTGTATGAGGAAGGCAATGTCAGCAACACATAGATTTGACAACGAGCTCATCACGCTGACCCTGTCACAGTTAAAGTCACTGACAGTACATGGATACGTGAAAAGGTCACATCTCACTTCATGCGGACTGTGATAGCTATGGTTGCGGACAAACTACGTGAACCACTACATGAACCAGACTGTGATATCTATGATTGCAGACAAACCGTGTTAACCACTACATCAACCAGACTGTGAACTGTTTCAGGGCGTTGCCTAAACTGTGGTTCTAATACGATGGATGCGACAGGACGATTGTTTTACCCTCATTTCGCTACCTCCGTAATACTCTCCTCATGACCTGCAGCAAAGACTGAGTGATGGAAACAAGACATTGACAGAGGGGAAACTGATATGCTTTGCCACTGGACTTGATTTCAAAGCGTCAAGTGGTGGACAAATTTATTGACCTGTTCAGATACTGTGTGTGTTTGCCACAGTGATGACGTCCATTTGTGGATCCACTATGGGTCAGTTGACTACGCCAAACTTCAAACAAACTTGACAAAAATGTTCCCAGAAATGAGTTTTCAAATACTCGTGTGCGATGGGTGTACATGCACATTCCTTCTTCAGGCAGGCTGGGACTGTTTGTTAAAGCTTATGCCGCCTGATCCGGTGTCACGAGTGGTGTGTTCCACCTGACGACTCACACACACCTTCACAGACAGGGGTTCTTTGTGTAGAGACAAAATGCCTGCGCATAACTTCCTCTGTGTTGCAAGTTCAGATATGCTGCAAATGACAAGACATACACAGACAAAACGCAGCTGGTACGACAGCTATTATGGATTTGGCTGCCTCTTGGAGGTTTCTCAGATCAAGAGGACTTACAGAAGAGAATCGTGAAAAGTGGCTCGACAGATTTGTGGGTTGTTTTGTGAGTGACTTTCAGGGGCTGTTGGCTTGTTTCTGGTGCAGACAGCAACAAGTACATGTAACTGGGACTTTGTTTTTGTATGAACAGGCAGTTCAGGATGTAGGGTATACAATACACTGCTTGATTTGATTAGCAACGTGTTTTACTCAATCCGTGAAGCATTGGGAAAATAACCTGGTAGAGAACACGAACTGTAGAACTTGTGTTTACAGCCATTTTATCTCAGGTATAATACATTCATTCACAGCCATGTTCGATGCACCTTTTACATCTGCTGCTTATGCGCTGGTGAGTGGACCTGAGCTTGGGGCACCAGTAAAACAGTTCTACACACTTGGTCTGTTTTTGTAAGCAAGTACTGTGATAGTTTGTTTTAACTCTGAGAATCAACACCAGTATCAGTACAGGATATTTAACACAGGCCACTGCTGCTGTACACGTGTGTAACCGGTATTACCTGCTTCCCAATGACGTGGAGCCATATTGTTACCCCCCCCCCCCCCCCCTATAATGTGCATGTATATATGAGTTACCCTAACCTAACAGTTTAAGCATACTCACAGTAACACCACAAGTGTTGGAAACTTCCCTGTAGAGGGACAGTTAAATAATGTATTCCTGTTCTCTTGATAATTGATCTATTTACAGGAATTTTCAGTGTATTTTTTCACATACTATTTTGATATATTTTTCCATGCAGATGTATGTGATTACCTTTAACTTTTAAACAGTTAATTGCTTCAGTGATAACATGTTACAAAAATCTGATCATTATGTTTATCACCTGGATTGAATACTCTGCTTTTGATTCGGACAGGATGTTTTTCCCCCCAAGAATCAGTGCGAGTCCTGTGTATTATCTCACACGCCGATGTATTCTATGCATGATGTGGGAACTCTCAGATGCAATAATGATGGAACTGATTTGACAAGAAACATTGAGACTTTTCATATGCATCATTTGTTTTTGATGTTATTGTTGTTGCTGTTGTTGAGATGTCCAGCATATAATTATTTCCCAATTTTCAAAGCATTTTTGAGTAAATCCATTATGTAATTTTTGCAGACTGTACAACCTTCCCAGATACGTTTTACTTTTATGTTTTGTTGGCCTGGTCTTTGTCTCGACATGTGCATTACTGGTGATGGATAAGTTAAGTCAACCATAATTGAATGAATTAATTTACCATTTGAATTACATGTACTTCTTTCAAGCTGGCTGTAACTGTTTTGCAAGCGATTATACTAGCATTCTATTTTTGTATTTTTCTATTTTATTGTTTGTACTTGAATATTTTATGTAGGCACTCATTGGAAAACAGTTTGCTGAATAGTTGGTTTGGGGAAGAGACTTGACAGTGTTAGACAGGCTGGGGAATTCTCAGTCATTTGGTGATTTTCAGCCAAATTTCCTATCCTTTCTGCCAAAAAAATCTAAGTTTCAGCCAAAGAAAAGGAAGGGGGAATAGGTTGCACACACAGTCCCGTTTCACGATACACATAATGCAGGATAGTCCCGTTTCACGATACACATAATGCAGGATAGTCCCGTTTCACGATACACATAATGCAGGATAGTCCCGTTTCACGATACACATAATGCAGGATAGTCCCGTTTCACGATACACATAATGCAGGATAGTCCCGTTTCACGATACACATAATGCAGGATAGTCCCGTTTCACGATACACATAATGCAGGATAGTCCCGTTTCACGATACACATAATGCAGGATAGTCCCGTTTCACGATACACATAATGCAGGATAGTCCCGTTTCACGATACACATAATGCAGGATAGTCCCGTTTCACGATACACATAATGCAGGATAGTCCCGTTTCACGATACACATAATGCAGGATAGTCCCGTTTCACGATACACATAATGCAGGATAGTCCCGTTTCACGATACACATAATGCAGGATAGTCCCGTTTCACGATACACATAATGCAGGATGGGACTTGAGGTTTGGAGGCTTGCATGTCACTACCAAGGCAGTATGAACTTAACTTTTGGGTGCCAGTAGAGGCTACTAAATGCCTTGAAAAATGCTAAAAATTTGTTTTCTTGAGTGGGGCGTGGTCCCACAGTAGTTCGTTACTGCTGCACCCCAGCCTAGGTTTCCGTCTTTTTTGCCTTCAGTAATTCTCCAGCCTGGTTAGAACCTTGAAGTTGTGATGGTTTTACACAATGAGAGAACAACAGAATGTTAGTTATACACAGTGATTAATGTTAGTTATACGTAGCGACTGCAATGTATAAACCTGGTGGGTTTACCAGTACCGGTAGTTGTTTGGGAACGATACAGACTGTAGGAGTAGGACTTTTCATCACGCTTTGTGCACTAAGTAATAGTGTATCCAGTCTAGGATTCATTTGCAATTTGATTTTGAGATTTACATTCTTCAACGACTTAGCAAAAACATGATGCAAGGGCATAAGTTGTAATAAGAAATTTGCAATAAGCTGTGCCATCACAAAGGTGATTTGAACGACAAAGTTTACATGTAGTGGTAAATGTTTCAGTACAGGTCAGAAAGTGTGTGCATACTCCTGATGTACAATTTATCCACTAGTGCAAAGTTTTGAAGGAAAGAAATATGACTGTGTATACATATTCGTATTCTTAAATTATTTCATGTTTACATATCGCTAGCTAAGATGGTAGATTTTCAGGTTAAAGAAATGTATAAGTTATCTAATATCATAGAAACAGACAAAAGTTACTGGAAATACCTAGACAAGTTGTTCGCAGTGGAAAATAGTAGAATAAAATCAGAAACTGTCACCTGATGAGTTGACTCTGTCTGTTGCCATCACAAGAAATCCAACCTCTCATGATCCTTTTCAAACACACAAGACAAGACAACATTTGTTGTAAGGTTTTTATTTGACACTATTCACAAGTACAAACATACAAATACGTAGTTCTCTCCACACAATCCATTTGTGATGACAGTTGAACCTGCTGACAGTAACACTCATTCTCTCACGCTTGTCACAGCCTCAGTATTTTTGCTTCATTTTCTTCAGAATGTTGATCTGTTCCATGGCCGCTTTTCTTTTTCTCTGCAACAGACGGATGTTTTTTCATCAATGCTAGTAGACAAGATGTGTGAGAGACAGAAAAAGAAAGAGAATCATGGCATGGGAGGGGAGAACTTATCTAAACATTTGAAGTGATCTGTAGGACTCAGTAGTAGGAGCAATGGAGACAAAGGCATTCACACCATTTATGCTTGAGATGTAATGAAACAAAATATCGCTACACAGACACAAAAAAAAAAAAAGAAAAAAAAAAGAAGAAGAAAATTCACAGCTAGTTCAAACAAATCAATCTGTTTACCACAAGCACATCTACCGTCATCATTGTCTTACCATCGGGGTACCAACCACATCAATCTCTCCGGCTTTCTTCCTGGACGACGACGGATCCTCTATGATGTCATCCCCAATGGTACCCAGGTTTGGCGTGATGGCCGGAGACTCGGGCTCTGAAACCAGACTTTCACTCTCCTCCAGTGTGGGTGTGGTCAGGGTGGACAGGGACAGAGTGGGGGTGGGGAGTGTGGGGGTGGTGATGGACCCGGGGGGCATCTCAATGGTAGGCGTGGTCAGTGGAGTGGAGGTCACTGACGTGGACAATGGCTGCACAACCAATCAAGAGCCGTATGGATATTGATCATATATACCGGTACTGAACACAGCAATGTATACCATTTGAACAGTGTAGAAATCTGTAGGAAAAATGAACAAAAGAGGAAACTCCCGACCAAATTCAGGTCGTCACAAATTGTGGAACAGAACATGTAACCAAGGATAGAAACAAAGAGGTATCCGAAAAATCAATATATCATCAAACGTTTTGTCTCGTGACTTCAGCTGCTGTTCACAAAATTTAGGGCCATCTTCAACGTTCCAATGTAGCTAAAATGAACTGTGATTGAAACAACACCTGGAAAACAACACCTGGAGTGCTCAGAGTCGATCCGGTAATCACCATTTCAATGCCCAGTACTGAGCACTGCCCAGACTGAATTCTTCATTCACAACACTGACCTTTGACGGATTGAGCGTGTCATGCCGGTGATGTAGCATCTGAAGGTCGTACTCGCATGACGCCAGCGCCAGTTTCAGCTCATACAGCAAGACAATGTCCTGCCGCAGCTCGTTGAAATTTGCCACAATCTCCTCTGTAGGCATGGGGTTGAACTCTGAAATGAAAACAACAAAATACAAGTATGTTTGTTTATGGAGCATGTAGACTAGGTGGGTAACATCCCGCAGCAGTGCTTTGCTTTCCCCCGTATGAAGAAACTGATGTTCCTGGAAGGGATAATTAAGCAGAAAGTTCCGGACTCACCAATTCCAAGCTCATCCAGAACCTGTTCGATGGCCTTCATTTTCTTCTGGCCAATGGAAGCTGGCAACTTCATCTGTACACAGGCAAAAAGAAATGGAAGAAATGAGAAAAACTGAATATTATTATTAGCAACCACCACCACCATCTAGTTCAAAGATCCTGAAAACATTCAAAAGAAAAAGGCATGTGTCCCAGGCATCAGCTGCTCCATAGAGGTTAACAACAAAAACATGAAAAGCATTATAATTTATTCTGGCGCATATAGTTATGCTGTGACCAAGACATACTCACCCTGTGACTGCGTAGTGTGACACCGGACTGTTTGAAGTCAGGGAATTTGATACCTCCAGGTTCTGGGGTTGCCTGCACAGAATAACAAAAATAACATAAAATATTTGCATACCTGACCTAAGCACAGCCCTGAACAGAAGAGGATAACACAAATACCTTCAGTTTTAAGCAGCTGCGCCACATATCTTGCTTGATCCTCAGTGACAGAACACATCAGACAAGTGACATAGTGTGAACAGCGAGAACTGCATTTACCCACCCCTCCTTCCTTGAACTTCATCTGTGGAGCGACTTTCTTCTTGGTTGCTTTGCGCTCCGTCTTGCGGGCGTCGACATTACTGTCGGCCGCTGTGATCAGTTTCTGAAGGTCCTGCGTCTTCTTTTCCCGTTCCTTCTTTCGCAGCTCAATCTTCTTCAGCTCGCCGATCAGAAACTCTTCCTCTTCACACTGCCAAAGGAGGAATATTGATCAACGCATGCAAACAACGCATTAAAAAACTTTAATATAATTTCCAATCTTCCCTGAAAGGAGTTGACTATGTTCAATTGAAATGGCAGCATTTCAGCACTGCTCACTCAAGGACAATTAATCATAATATATATACACTCACCTGTTCTTGTGTGCGTTCGAACAATTTTACCAGCTGTGTTTTCCTACGTCGCTCATGTTCGGCATCAAATGCTTTGATCTTGGGTTCTGTCCCTTGTGGAGCTCGGACCTGGGACAGAAAAAAGTACTTAGTAAAAATAAGTTCTAGAAGTAAGGAGAAGGTGTGTGTGTGTGTGTGTGTGTGTGTGTGTGTGTGTGTGTGTGTGTGTGTGTGTGAGTGTGTGTGTGTGTGTGTGTGTGTGTGTGTGTGTGTGTGTGTGTGTGTGTGTGTGTGTGTGTGTGTGAAGTAAACTGCGAAGGCACCAAAGACTACAACAGCTCTACAAAAACATCTCCACAAGCATAGCCCCTTACCTTAGTGAGAGTATTACAAATACTGTAGTACCTAACCATAGCCCCTTACCTTAGTGAGAGTATTACAAATACTGTAGTACCTAACCATAGCCCCTTACCTTAGTGAGAGTATTACAAGTACTGTAGTACCTAACCATATCCCCTTACCTTAGTGAGAGTATTACAAATACTGTAGTACCTAACCATAGCCCCTTACCTTAGTGAGAGTATTACAAGTACTGTAGTACCTAACCATATCCCCTTACCTTAGTGAGAGTATTACAAGTACTGTAGTACCTAACCATAGCCCCTTACCTTAGTGAGAGTATTACAAGTACTGTAGTACCTAACCATAGCCCCTTACCTTAGTGAGAGTATTACAAGTACTGTAGTACCTAACCATAGCCCCTTACCTTAGTGAGAGTATTACAAGTACTGTAGTACCTAACCATAGCCCCTTACCTTAGTGAGAGTATTACAAATACTGTAGTACCTAACCATAGCAGCTTACCTTAGTGAGAGTATTACAAATACTGTAGTACCTAACCATAGCCCCTTACCTTAGTGAGAGTATTACAAATACTGTAGTACCTAACCATAGCCCCTTACCTTAGTGAGAGTATTACAAATACTGTAGTACCTAACCATAGCCCCTTACCTTAGTGAGAGTATTACAAATACTGTAGTACCTAACCGTAGCCCCTTACCTTAGTGAGAGTATTACAAATACTGTAGTACCTAACCATAGCAGCTTACCTTAGTGAGAGTATTACAAATACTGTAGTACCTAACCATAGCCCCTTACCTTAGTGAGAGTATTACAAATACTGTAGTACCTAACCATAGCCGCTTACCTTAGTGAGAGTATTACAAATACTGTAGTACCTAACCATAGCACCTTACCTTAGTGAGAGTATTACAAATACTGTAGTACCTAACCATAGCCCCTTACCTTAGTGAGAGTATTACAAATACTGTAGTACCTAACCATAGCCCCTTACCTTAGTGAGAGTATTACAAGTACTGTAGTACCTAACCGTAGCCCCTTACCTTAGTGAGAGTATTACAAGTACTGTAGTACCTAACCATAGCCCCTTACCTTAGTGAGAGTATTACAAATACTGTAGTACCTAACCATAGCCCCTTACCTTAGTGAGAGTATTACAAATACTGTAGTACCTAACCATAGCAGCTTACCTTAGTGAGAGTATTACAAGTACTGTAGTACCTAACCATAGCCCCTTACCTTAGTGAGAGTATTACAAATACTGTAGTACCTAACCATAGCCCCTTACCTTAGTGAGAGTATTACAAATACTGTAGTACCTAACCATAGCAGCTTACCTTAGTGAGAGTATTACAAATACTGTAGTACCTAACCATAGCCCCTTACCTTAGTGAGAGTATTACAAATACTGTAGTACCTAACCATAGCCCCTTACCTTAGTGAGAGTATTACAAATACTGTAGTACCTAACCATAGCCCCTTACCTTAGTGAGAGTATTACAAGTACTGTAGTACCTAACCATATCCCCTTACCTTAGTGAGAGTATTACAAATACTGTAGTACCTAACCATAGCAGCTTACCTTAGTGAGAGTATTACAAGTACTGTAGTACCTAACCATAGCCCCTTACCTTAGTGAGAGTATTACAAATACTGTAGTACCTAACCATAGCCCCTTACCTTAGTGAGAGTATTACAAATACTGTAGTACCTAACCATATCCCCTTACCTTAGTGAGAGTATTACAAATACTGTAGTAACGTTCCTTCAGATCTTCCACACTGCGCTGCCGGAAACGCTGCTTGTCCCATCGGTCGTGCACGATGATGAAGCGCACGTCAAAACGCTTGCATAGATCAAACAGGTGATCCGTCTCGTGCCGCGTCCAACCCTCATCATGCAGGTGCTGCTGGTACTCCAGATCGGAGTAGACTGGGACATCAACAACCTGTCAGCAAGGAAAAGACCACCAGGTGTAAGACAGTGCAATGTACACTAAAACTAACCTCGTGTCATCATCATCAAACTCAGAAAAAGAGATCCTGAAATTATGAACAAGTCTCAGATATATTCAATTCAATTCAATTCAATATAACTTTATTGTCTGTCGATGGCAGAAAAATATATTTAGTATCGGAAATCTACATGCACATTTTCCACTGTAAAAATAAACCTTATGACCTTTTATGAATGTATCTGAATGAATTCAACAACCCAGCTGAAGCAGCTCATCCATGAATGAATGTATTAACACTTTCAGCCCTGCCACCGTATCACCTACGGTCTCGCAGACCCTAACAATAATATGCGTGCATGTGACCGACTCTCATACGCTCTGCAAAGTGGAAGATTCCCCTATAGGATGGATCCAATACTTCTTGAGAAATAGGGTTTTGTATGCAAGAGCCCAGCTTTAGATTTAGCACACTTGAAAAACTCCCAGACAGAGAGCGTTATCGCTACTCAGATACCTTCAGGGCAGAAAGGGATAAACTAAAAATCTAGAAAACAAAGTTGACAAGATTGAAAACTGGCACATACACACACATCAGATTCTGCAACAGATACAGTCAGTAATGTACCCTGTGGTCTGACACTGACAAAGCCCGAGTGATTCAACTTAACATACACTGCACCTCTCTCTTTACAACTGGCATGTTCACCAAGGAACTCATGACAGAAAGGTGTAAACAAACCTTGTTGAAGCGAGCGAAGGGATAATCTTTCCCCTCATCAGCCACCTTCCTCCAGTGGTAAAACACTGCTCCATCCTGCAACAGATACAGAGAGAAAACAATCCGTAAGATAAAGAAATCTACAGGACAGACCATCAACCAAACAGATTCAACTTGTGGCTACAAATACAATGGGTACAGCTCCTTCACTGCTGTAACATCTAAGATGGAATTACTAAAAAAAACCAAACAAACCCAAAACAAACAAACAAAACAAACAAACAAACAAAAAAAGTAAAGGGTACAGACCACCATTAGTGTGACAGGGATGGGTGAGTCATCAATTCAATTTATTCATAATACATGTGTACCTTATTGTTTGTTTAAAAAGTAAAATCTAAAACAGGAAATCATCTCTGGACTCAAACATGCACTGTCACTTACAAAGAGACACAAACAGTACACTGTTTAATAATAATAATAATAACAGTAATAATAAGTCAGTTGTATGGGCCCTTTACCTAATTAAAAAAAAAAATGGGCTCAGAGTGCTGTGAGCTGAACCCAATACTCACGCTCACGTGAACCACATAATTCTCTCACACACTAGACATGATCACGTTAGAAACATGTGGTGTGAAGGGTCAGCTCAGCAATTTAACTTTAAGTTTCCAAATTTAGAACTGCATTTTTTTTTTTAAATTTTGTGGGCTGATCATTTCCAAAGCAGATTAATGAGACAAACAGAGCTAAAATTAAGTAAAAATAAAACATTCTGCAACCAACGTGTGTTCATTGCATACTTTACCAAGTAATCTCTTTTAACATGGATAGGAGTGAAGAACCCGGCACAGACCAATTCATGGACAGGATGTTTTTCTCACCTTTCTAGCAGGGTTTGTGAAGGGCATCCATTTCCACGGCCGTACACGACTGCTGCCAATTTTGGCTTTCAGTTGTTTGTAGCCCTGGTTTGAATCTGACGGGAAGATGGGTGGTGGGTCTCTGGCATGTAAACAAATACAAATGACATTAGAACATCAAAGTTTTAACAACAACAACAACAAAAAAAGCAAACAACAGCAACACCCCCCCCCCCCAACACCCCACACAAGACCTGACCTAAACAAAAGACTTAGAATTATTATCATTTTAATTCTTACATGAATCACTTTCTTTAAAGTTATTTTCTCATTGTTTATTAATCACTGAATGGATGATTTAAGGAAAATACTTCCACATAACTTCCTATGCATGTTACATATATACTTTTAAGACTAAGTAGAATTAAAAAAATACTTATTGTCTGTCCACAGCAGTCCCCAAAGTTCCCGGTGCATTCCTTCTGGGCGTTTGAATGTGACATGATCCGGCTTTTTCACTTTTTTCTGAAAAAAAAAGATAAAAGAAACAGCTATGCAGCTGGACTTTTTTTTGCACAGTAACTACATGCACAAGCCTAAAATTAAAAAAAAAAAAAGCTATTTCAAGCCAAAACTATAAACATGACTCTTAGTGATAAAGTTAAAAAGCCTAATTCACTCGCTGTTGAGTGCAGTAAACTGCCAGGACCAGCCTGTACCTTCTCGTTTAACACAGCTTGTTTTTTCTTTGTACACTGAAAACAAAGTCCATGGAATAGGAAATAATAGATGTGACCATGTACCTTTTTGCCATCGTTCATCAAAGACTCCTTAGTGACAAACTCTGGCTCTGCACTCTTTCCCTCAAGTTCCAAAATATCCCGGACATCAGATGATGTCGCCATGGTGGAACTGATAGGTATAGCAGTACTGCTCTGTTTAAAAGCTGAAAAGTAAAAATGACAGTGATATTATCTGTTAATAATAACAACAATAACGAATACTACAACTATGAAGTCATTCATTAAAGACAGTGCAGGGGTCCTGCTTTCCTAGTTTTCACGGTAATACAGACTAAGCTTTTTTTGCTTTCTTATTTTATTTTATTTAACCACCAAACCGTCTGAACTCAAAGTCTTGTTTCTTATGCTTATAATGGTGGTTCCCTGCATTGCGCACACTGGCACAAGCACCGTAAGTGAGAGAAAAAGAAAGCATTGAGGTAAAATAATTTCAAAATACACGTTACCTTCAGCACAGTACGGAGTATTTTGTTCTTGAACACCTTCTCAAGATCTCTGACCTGCCGAAACACGCAGATTTACTTTGCTGTTGTCCTAAAACTGTCCTATGCTTTGCTTACATCTTTTCACATCTTTCGAGATGGAAGGCGCCATGTTTGAACCACGGGAGATAACGTGGAGCGCCACGGGTAACGTCCCTTGAATTAGTTGACCTTTGCCCTGTTGTCATGCTTGATGGGGTACGGTGTTGTGATACAGAACATTCTGTCTTAACAGGGTGTACGTATAATCGATAATGTAAGATGCGGTAGTAGTGGAGTGGACAACATCTACATAACCTGAGTGCACCAGGATTCCTGTTGTGAAGGCTGGTTTGGTCAGCTGCAACCTACTCAGTAATCGTACTACTAGTTTGGCAATATAAGAAACAGGACAAATACAAGACGTGAAATTTTCTAGTACCAGAAAGTGAAAACTTGCATAAATCAAGAAACAGAGACCATGTTTGCCGTGTCAGCTCGGCAGTTCATCTACCATGTTGAACACACAAGCTGTAGATGTCTAGCATCGCACGTATCAAGTCCAAAGTTTCCAGTTCTCAACATAGAGACATCAAACGCCAATGCACCACAAAACCTTGAAGGCTTTTCCCGACATGAAAAAATATTTAAAACAGCGCTAGCAGTGGCCCATGCTGGCGGTGGGGAAAAAGCAATCGCACGTCATACACAGCAGCACAAAAAGATGGTGATTGAAGACAGAGTGAAAGCACTGATAGACGAGGATAGTCCGTTTCTGGAACTGTCAACACTAGCTGGTTACCAGATGGAGTACGGGACTGTTCCTCGGGCAGGGACACTAACAGGTAGCTTTAGTTGTAACATATTGCTGGAGTGTTTTCAGCTAGTAATGAATTCTAAGAATTTCTTCTTCTTCCGTAGAGATTTGGGCTCAGAAAGCATAAATAAATAACTCGATCGACAATGTAACACACACTAAATGTACCAGTAGCTTGTTTGATAATTCAATGTTAGAAATTGAAATTGCAAATTGCAAAATTTAAAATAATTTGCATACCACTTCTTGAATCTGCCACACACTGGGTTTACCTCAATTCTCCTTTTATGATTATAATTTTTTTTTTATATAGTAAAAGCAGCGGATTATGAAATCAGGTCTCCTTTATTACATTGTACGACTTTTCAACACTAGAGGAAATATTGTTTACATTATCCGTTTAAACATTGGCATGCAGTTCCCATAAAAAATCCAAAATTATTTCCTAAGGGATCGGGAGAGTATTCGGCAAGCTGTGTATGTTGTCGGCCAATGACGGAGCTGTCAAAGGAGGTTCCATGTACCCAGTGACGGTCAAGAAACACATCCGCGCTCAAGAGATAGCACAGCAGAATCGCCTCCCCTTCATTTATGTTGTGGATTCAGGGGGAGCATTCCTTCCCCTTCAGGTGAGCAAATTATATGTTTATAATGAGGAGGCCATAGTGGAATTTTAGGGTAACTGGATTTTGAGAATTGTACAGCATAGTACACTAGTCCGGTGCTATTCTAAAAATGGAGTTATGTGCCAAAATTGTACAATGTTGTTCTGGTAACACCTTGAAAGTGCAATGGTCTTTTATATTTTTAGTAATTATTTTTTCTGTTGCTGGCACCCATATATACTCACCCGTCACCCTTTGTATTCCAGTCGGACATCTTCCCTGACAAGAATCATGGAGGTCGTGGGTTTTACAATGAAGCTGTCATGTCTGCAGAGCAAATTCCACAGGTGACATGAATGTTCTTTTTGTTTATCAGGCTGAGGTAGACATACATGTGTTCTTTCTGTATCTGTTTCTCTCTCACTGGGTCTCTCCTTGTCTGTATCTGCTTTTCACTCGTCTATCTTACTGTCACCGAAATGGCGCTGATTTCTTCTAAGTGATTTTACAAGCACCTGTGATCAGGAAATAAATTGAAATTACTTGAAAACAAACCTTTCTCGTGACAGAAGAGAAAGAGACTGCTGCTGTTGAACAGAATGGTAACTGGTACACATTCACTGATCTTTTACTGTTTCACATAACACGCTGTTCGTATTGTGCAGGTGGCAGTAGTGTGCGGAAGTTGTACCGCAGGTGGCGCGTACGTCCCAACAATGGCAGATGAAGCCGTCATTGTGCATAAGGCTGGCTCAGTGTTTCTGGGTGGCCCGCCCCTGGTGAAAGCGGCTCTAGGGGAAGTTATCTCCGCAGAAGAACTAGGTGGCGCCACATTGCATTGCAGGTAATGCCAGTGTGTGGTGATGGTATAGACGTATCTGTAGACACATCGATCCTCCAACCCCACTACCCACTGTGTGTGGTGATGGTATAGACGTATCTGTAGACACATCGATCCTCCAACCCCACTACCCACTGTGTGTGGTGATGGTATAGACGTATCTGTAGACACATCGATCCTCCAACCCCACTACCCACTGTGTGTGGTGATGGTATAGACGTATCTGTAGACACATCGATCCTCCAACCCCACTACCCACTGTGTGTGGTGATGGTATAGACGTATCTGTAGACACATCGATCCTCCAACCCCACTACCCACTGTGTGTGGTGATGGTATAGACGTATCTGTAGACACATCGATCCTCCAACCCCACTACCCACTGTGTGTGGTGATGGTATAGACGTATCTGTAGACACATCGATCCTCCAACCCCACTACCCACTGTGTGTGGTGATTGTATAGACGTATCTGTAGACACATCGATCCTCCAACCCCACTATCCACTGTGTGTGAAAAAAATAAGTAAAAATGAAATGATGCTGCCAAAACAACAATAGGAACAAAAAATGGAGTTTTCAGTTGAAGTTCGTACACTTTGTCTTGCTTTTTTCAAGGAATTCTCTGTATCATTTTGTTACAAGCATTGCTGTCAGTTCTCAGACTCCGTGGTGTCATGTGAAAGTGTCTAATGATGACATTTGCAAGTTGGATTTATCTTCCATCTTTTACACACTGCGCTTGTGGCTTTTTGCAGTGTGAGTGGGTGTACAGATTACTTTGCTCCGGACGAGAAGTCTGCCTTTGAAATGTGCCGCAACATCGTGGCCACGTTGAATGTCCATCACAATGATGCGAAGGGAAGACTGAGTCCACAGTTGCCTTTGTATGACCCAGAGGAACTGCCGGCATTGATTCCTTGCAGCGATCAGCATAAGCTAGATATGTATCAGGTATGGTGACAGTTATTCCTTGGGGGTAGAGTTTTTAAAAGGTTGAAAGGTGGTTTAAGGCTTAAAATCTTACAACTTTTGGTAGATTTCCAGATCGCACAGATTTTAGTTTGATTAAAAAAAAAAAAAAAAAAAAAAATTCCAGGTGGGCATGCCCTCTGACACCCCTGGCGTGTCTGCTTTGTAGATGCACACCTTCGTGGTTTTGCCAGTTTGTCATTACATGTACATGCTACACACTTTTCGGCCTATGGATCATTGGCCATTTTAAGCCGTGTGTTCCATTCACCCCTTGTATGCTGGTGACTATAGTGACTATTTTTTTTTTTATATAAAATAATTTTCAGGTCATAGCACGACTTGTTGATGGCAGCGCTTTCCATGAGTTCAAGAAAATGTTCGGCCCCACACTTCTGACCGGGTTTGCACATCTGGATGGGTATGGTTAACACAATTTGTTGCAGCTTTTTTCATTAATACACATAAGCACACTGCCAGTAGATCTAAAGAACACATTTCAGTTGATAGAAATGGAAACCCCAAACAAACACATACCATATTTTGTCTCTGTGTACGTATGTGTGCGTTTGTGTGTTCCCCCACCCCCACCCCCTTGGATGACGGTCATGTTTTGCGATATTTACAGCTATCTGATCGGGATTGTTGGAAACCAGGGGGAGATAACATCTGATGCTGCAGCCAAGGGTGCTCACTTTGTGACCATGTGCAACGAGCGTCAGATTCCGCTTGTCTTCCTACAGAACACGTGGCCGGAAACTCAAACTTTAAACAGAGGTACTGCAGTTAGCAGTCATCAAACGATAGTAACTGTCTAACTTTCTTCACAGTTGGTAGACTTTGGTGGCTAAAGGGAAGATTAAGCAAAGTGGTCTACACACTCCAGCAGGTACTGAAGGCAAAAACATGATAGGATAAACAGGGCCGGGTGGGTGACTAAAAGGAACAGAGAAGACGAAACTGGTAGCTGCGAAAGACGTGTATTAAACAGCATGCCACTGACAGTACAGTGGTGTAAGATGTCTAGGTTGCTGCATCACGTGGATGAGGAACAGTCAAGACAGTCTCTATGAACTACATGTACTCAAATCTAACATTGTTGTTTCACGTTTGTAGCTGTGGCAGGGGATCAGCTGAAGTGTCAAGCTCGTATGATGGCCGCTGTCAGTTGTGCCAGTGTTCCCAAGATTACCGTCATTGTTGGCAATGCTATAGGACCAGACTACTACCTCATGGTAAGGAAAACACGGGCCAATAATTCACTCTTGGGGTGCTAGAGTGCGTTCTCAATTTCTGTCCTCTCAGTCCTGTAAGAAACCTAACTGGTCTGATGCACATAGCAGACAACTCATCAGTGGTTAAATTTTTATGACTGTTCTGCACAAAGCAGTTTCTGCGGAGAAAATTCAGACTTTCTGATGTTTTCAAAGCAGAAAGGGTTGTCTGTTTGGTGATTTGATACAAGTACGGCAAGTGATACAGGGAGGTATGCAGTGATTAATGTCTTTAGACATGTAGTAAGATGCAGCATGTTCCTAATTAACAGTAGTGGCAGTGATTCAAATTGTAAAATTACAAGAGATATACATACACTTATTTATACATACATTATTTACATGTATATATATATACTTATTACATAATTCATTAACTCTCATCCACGTTCAGGGAGGAAAACCGATGAGCCCAAACTTCCTGTTTACCTGGCCGAATGCTGTACGTTGTGCTGAGAAACCTGATGTACTTGCTGAAGCGGTGAAAGGCGTAAGTAGCATAGTTTTGCAGTACGCTTATTAGTTTATGACATGGGGATGTGTGCAAAGTGCGTATCCCCTAGCCTTTGTTTATGACATGGGGATGTGTGCAAAGTGCGTATCCCCTAGCCTTTGTTTATTACATGGGGGTGTGTGCAAAGTGCGTATCCCCTAGCCTTTGTTTATTACATGGGGGTGTGTGCAAAGTGCGTATCCCCTAGCCTTTGTTTATTACATGGGGGTGTGTGCAAAGTGCGTATCCCCTAGCCTTTGTTTATTACATGGGGATGTGTGCAAAGTGCGTATCCCCTAGCCTTTGTTTATTACATGGGGATGTGTGCAAAGTGCGTATCCCCTAGCCTTTGTTTATTACATGGGGATGTGTGCAAAGTGCGTATCCCCTAGCCTTTGTTTATTACATGGGGATGTGTGCAAAGTGCGTATCCCCTAGCCTTTGTTTATTACATGGGGATGTGTGCAAAGTGCGTATCCCCTAGCCTTTGTTTATTACATGGGGATGTGTGCAAAGTGCGTATCCCCTAGCCTTTGTTTATTACATGGGGATGTGTACAAAGTGCGTATCCCCTAGCCTTTGTTTATTACATGGGGATGTGTGCAAAGTGCGTATCCCCTAGCCTTTGTTTATTACATGGGGATGTGTACAAAGTGCATATCCCCTAGCCTTTGAATGGATTTTTGTCACGCCTCACAACACCTGCTGCATTGGTCGATATTTTCAGCGACATGGCCGCACCTGAAAAAGTTAAGAGAGAGAAATGCCTTCATTGCACTTTACTTACTTACTTAGGCCCTTGGCTCCACGTGGAGCATAGGCCATCGACAACCCTTCGCCATCGCACTCTGTTCTGGGCTAGTCTTGCCACTCCAGTCCAGTTGGTACCCTGCTTACATAGCTCTGCCTCAGTGTCCCGCCTCCAGCTGTTGCGAGGCCGGCCTCTCTTCCTTTTCCCCTGTGGGTTCCATGTCAGGGCTTGGCGTGTGGTGCTGGATGCTGGCTTCCTGAGGGTGTGTCCAATCCAGCCCCACTTCCTCCGCAGGATCTGCTTGGCCACTGGTTCCTGCCCCGCTCGCTCCCACAGCTCTTCATTCCGGATCTTCTCTGGCCATCGGATGTTGAAGATGCGCCTCAGACAGGTGTTGAGAAATGTCTGGATCTTCTGCTGCATGGTCTTCGTTGTCCTCCATGTTTCGCATCCGTAGAGCAGAACCGACTTCACGTTGGAGTTGAAGATGCGAAGTTTGGTTCTTATGCTGACAACTTTGGATGCCCAGACGTTCTTCAGCATGACCATCGCTGCCCTTGCCTTGCCGATTCTGGCTGTGACGTCTCGGTCTGTGCCTCCCTGTCCATCAACCACACTTCCCAGGTAGACAAAGGACTCTACCTCCCTGATGGGCTCTCCACCGACTGTGACTGGTGTGTTGGCAGTGGTGTTGATCTTCATCAGCTCGGTTTTCTTCCTGTTGATCTTGAGCCCTGTTCCGGCTGATGTGGCTTCCAGGCGCGTAGTCTTGTCCTGCATCTGGCTGTGGCTGTGAGACAGGAGCGCCAGGTCGTCTGCGAAGTCGAGGTCATCCAGCTGCGTCCAGAGTGTCCACTGTATCCCGTTTTTCCTGCCTGCTGTAGTGGTCTTCATGATCCAGTCGATGACCAGGAGGAAGAGGAACGGGGACAACAGGCATCCCTGGCGGACTCCGGTCTTCACCTCGAAGCTTTCTGACAACTGGCCAGCATGGGCAATCCTGCAGCTCATGTCTTGGTATGTGCACTGGATCAAGGAGATGATCTTCCCGGGAACTCCATAGTGCCTTAGCAGCTTCCACAGTGCCTCTCTGTCTACACTGTCGAAAGCCTTCTCATAGTCTATGAAGTTGATGTAGAGAGGGGAGTTCCACTCCAGTGACTGCTCCACAATGATGCGTAGGCTGGCAATCTAGTCAGCGCAGGACCTGTTCCTGCGAAAGCCCGCCTGCTGGTCTCGGAGCATGGGGTCGACTGCCTCTCTCATCCTCTCCAGTAGAATTCTGTTGAGAACCTTGCCTGGCACTGACAGGAGCATGATCCCTCGGTAGTTGCTGCAGTCCCTGAGGTCCCCTTTCTTTGGCAGCTTGATGACGATCCCTTCTTTCCACTGGGCTGGCACCTCTTCCTTCTCCCAGATCTTGCTGAAAAGGCTGTGCAGCATGTTGACGGCTGTCTCTGTGTCTGCTTTGATGGCTTCTGCTGGTATCTCGTCCGGCCCTGCAGCTTTCCCATTTCTCAGTGTCATGATGGCTTTCCTGATCTCCGCCTTAGAGGGCTTGTCACAGTTGATGGGTAGTTCTGTCTCTGCTGGTGGGATGTCTGGTGGTGCTTCAGGGATGGGGCGATTTAACAGCTCCCTGAAGTGTTCTGCCCATCGCTTCAGCTGTTCCTCAGTTGTTGTCAGTGGGTGCCCGTTCTTGTCCTTCACTGGTTTGTCTGTCTGCTGGAATTTGCCCGCGAGCTTCTTGGTCACCTGGTACAGGTCTTTTAGATTCCCTTGTCGGGCTGCTTCCTCTGCTTGACTGGCCAGGTTGTCGATGTAGTCCCTCTTGTCCTTCCTGGTGCTCCTCTTCTCTGTCAGCTGCTGTGTATTCTTCCTGTGCCTTTGCCTTAGCTCTTCTTGTTCGGCTCGTGTTCAGTGCAGTTTTCTTCTCTTTCCTAACTTCCAGCTTCTGGATGGTATCAGCAGAGATCCATTCCTTATGTTGGGTCTTTCTCTTGCCAAGGACCTCTTCGCATGTGTCGTGCCAAAGTTTCTTGCTGTGTTCCCAGTGTGTCTCGATGTCCATTTCACTGTCTTCTATCAGGTCTTGCAGTGGCTGGAACCTGTTGGAAAGGCTGATCCGGAATGCTGCTTGTGTGTCTGTGTTCCTGAGTAGTCCAACGTTGTACCTGGTCCGTGTGTTGTTGGCGTTGGTGTGCCTCTTAAGCCGAAGTCTCAATGTTGTTGCAAGAAGGTGGTGGTCTGATGATACATCGGCACCCCTCATCACGCGCACATCCCGCCACGATCTCCTGAACTTCCGGCTGATGCAGATGTGATCAATCTGGTTCTCCGTGACATGGTCCGGTGATCTCCATGTGGCCTTGTGGATGCGCTTGTGTGGGAAGATGCTGCCTCCTATCACTAGCTGGTTCAGGGCACAAAAGTTTGCAAAGCGCTCGCCATTTTCGTTCATCTGTCCCAGTCCGTGTGTTCCCATGGTGTCCTCGTAGCCTGTGTTGTCTGATCCAATCTTGGCGTTGAAGTCTCCCATCAGTATGGTCATGTCCTTGGCTCCTCCTCTATCTATCACTGTCTGCAGTTGTTGGTAGAAGTCATCTTTTTTCTCCTCTTCCGCATCATTGGTGGGAGCATAGCACTGGATGATGTTCAGCTTGATGTCTTTTTTCTTGGTGATGAATTTGGCTGTGATGATGCGGGAGTTGACAGGTTCCCAGCCGATGAGTGCCCGCTGTGCCTCCGGTGCCAGCATCAGGGCCACGCCCTCAGTGTGGGGGGCTCCATCCTCTGTGTGTCCAGAGTACAGCAAATGCTCTCCCGATGAAAATCTCAGCTGTCCTGTCTGTAGCCACCTTGTCTCACTCAGTCCCAGTACTCCTATCTTGTAGTTCTTCATCTCTCTTGCTACTTGTATGGTCCTTCCTACTTCGTACATTGTCCTGATGTTCCATGTGGCTACTCTCGTTGTTGTCCTGGGTGTTAGAAGGGGGGTCGGCCTTGCAGCTTCCTTTCGGCTTTCACTGCAATGCGTCATAGGTCTCCGGGATGGAGACCCTTCCTCGCCCAGGTGAATGTCTTGGTTTGTTGCTGTCGATGCTTTTGTAACTTAATGTTTTTTTACAGGTAGGGTTGTTAACCCTACGCAAACCCGTTTAGCCTCTTGGAGAGGTGGTCCACATTCGTCTGACCTCTACCCTTCGACCTGTCCAGCTTGGGTGACCCTGCCAGGAGCATGTGCTCCTGCTGGCATAGTTCTCTGGGTCATTGAGGTACACAAGCCACTACCCCACGACAAGGGGTGGACCATGTAGGGTTCATTGCACTTTACAAATGTGATTTATTATTATTACCATTGACTCTTTTCGATTTTCTTTTATGAAAACTTAGTCCACTTATTTTCATCAATACTTCATCAAAATACAGTTTTTCACAATTTTCATATTTCAAAACTATATCCGTCAGTATGGAGATTTGCTGCATTTCTGTTAGGAAGGTGAACAGTAAATATGCTTACATTTCATTTCCACAGAACCTGGCAGCAACAGTGACAGATGCTGAAAAACGAGAAAGTTTGATAGCCAAGTACGAGGAGAGGCTAGCAGCAGAAACAACCGCCGTTTTTGCTTCATCACGAGTTTGGGATGATGGTGTCATCCTTCCGCAAGATACTAGACAAGTATGAAGGAGCTCCTTTGTTTTTGGTTTGACTAAAAGTTTGAAAGTGTAGATCTATACGTGTTATCTGTTGCTGCCCACAAAAAAGCTGGAGAATTACACATACAATGAAGCCACAAGTGTCCTGTCAGTGACAATACTCATTTTCACGTCATGTGATCTATTCCATCAATGCTGAAGTTTCTCTGCACACATGTTCACGTCATGTGATCTATTCCATCAATACTGAAGTTTCTTTGTACACATGTTCACGTCATGTGATCTATTCCATCAATACTGAAGTTTCTTTGTACACATGTTCACGTCATGTGATCTATTCCATCAATACTGAAGTTTCTTTGTACACATTTTCACGTCATGTGATCTATTCCATCAATACTGAAGTTTCTTTGTACACATTTTCACGTCATGTGATCTATTCCATCAATACTGAAGTTTCTTTGTACACATTTTCACGTCATGTGATCTATTCCATCAATACTGAAGTTTCTCTGTACACATGTTCACGTCATGTGATCTATTCCATCAATACTGAAGTTTCTCTGTACACATGTTCACGTCATGTGATCTATTCCATCAATACTGAAGTTTCTTTGTACACATGTTCACGTCATGTGATCTATTCCATCAATACTGAAGTTTCTTTGTTCACATTTTCACGTCATGTGATCTATTCCATCAATACTGAAGTTTCTTTGTACACATTTTCACGTCATGTGATCTATTCCATCAATACTGAAGTTTCTTTGTACACATGTTCACGTCATGTGATCTATTCCATCAATACTGAAGTTTCTTTGTACACATGTTCACGTCATGTGATCTATTCCATCAATACTGAAGTTTCTTTGTACACATTTTCACGTCATGTGATCTATTCCATCAATACTGAAGTTTCTTTGTACACATTTTCACGTCATGTGATCTATTCCATCAATACTGAAGTTTCTTTGTACACATTTTCACGTCATGTGATCTATTCCATCAATACTGAAGTTTCTCTGTACACATGTTCACGTCATGTGATCTATTCCATCAATACTGAAGTTTCTCTGTACACATTTTCACGTCATGTGATCTATTCCATCAATACTGAAGTTTCTTTGTACACATTTTCACGTCATGTGATCTATTCCATCAATACTGAAGTTTCTTTGTACACATGTTCACGTCATGTGATCTATTCCATCAATACTGAAGTTTCTCTGTACACATGTTCACGTCATGTGATCTATTCCATCAATACTGAAGTTTCTCTGTACACATGTTCACGTCATGTGATCTATTCCATCAATACTGAAGTTTCTCTGTACACATGTTCACGTCATGTGATCTATTCCATCAATACTGAAGTTTCTCTGTACACATGTTCACGTCATGTGATCTATTCCATCAATACTGAAGTTTCTTTGTACACATGTTCACGTCATGTGATCTATTCCATCAATACTGAAGTTTCTTTGTACACATGTTCACGTCATGTGATCTATTCCATCAATACTGAAGTTTCTTTGTACACATGTTCACGTCATGTGATCTATTCCATCAATACTGAAGTTTCTTTGTACACATGTTCACGTCATGTGATCTATTCCATCAATGCTGAAGTTTCTCTGCACACATGTTAATTTTGTTGCAGGTGTTATCCCAGTGTTTGGCCATCGTTACCGCGTACACAACGCCATCTCCAACGGCCTACCCTGTCATCCGAATGTGATATTTGTTTGCTTGTCTGTATGTGGAGCTTGTGGTACATCTGTGAATGGGTTAGTGTGCTCTTTACTACACATGTGCAGAAATGATGTTATCTACTACACATGTGCAGAACGAATGTGTTATTTTCTGCACGTATGCAGAACGAATGTGTTATTTACTGCACATGTGCAGAACTTGTGTTATTTACTACACATATGCAGAATTATTTGTATAAGATATGACTTAAGGTTATTTTTTTTCTCCTTTTGTTTAGTGGTTTGAAAGGGGCTGGGGGAGACATGACATGCACAAATGTGTCATCTTCTCACCAACGTAGATGTATTTCATTTGTATGTTTGTAGTGCAATCACTTTTCCTTTGTCTTACTAATATGCTCCATACATGAACATATTTTTAAAGGTATTTTAATAACTTAGCAATAAATTATGAGATTTACTAAAATCTGAAAGTTGTCTACATTATTGTGATTATTTGTTGAAAAATGTTTTCTGATCATTATGTTCTTAAACACACACACACACACCTGTCAGCATGTATGTACCCAGCTCAACAACAGATTGAATTTCAAAACCATCTCCATGTATCTCACCGTTTCATTTTTATCATTGGATTTCATAACAATAATTATGCGGTACAGCACATGTAGGTATATGATTTCTATAACAATGTATACAATTCAATTTACTCTGATCGCAAATATACAATATTTGTAGATTTCAAAGTTCAGATCATGTAAATTCTTTGGCAGCTGCTGCCAAAGTACGCAAGTGCATCTATCCACTTTTAAAGAAATATAAACTTACAGAATAAATTACCACACTTCCTTGCATTCACTCTCCATCCACACATAATTATACTCTGACACTGACATACAAACAGCCATGCACATACACATGTAAAACGCTTGTGTGAACTCCATCATTCAAAACAATTCATCTTATTCACCGTCTCCGCTTGCCACCACGTTTACTTGATTTATTGGGTCGTTTTTCTGCATCAAGTTCAGGTTTTGCCGTAGTACGGAAGAAATCAAAAAGCTGCTGTGCTTGTGCCGAGTTGCCAAGGGCAGCGTTCAGATCCTCCAGCGATGCTCGAGACACGGCCTGCATGTTTTCAAACTTGTTGAGGATGCTGCGATAGTTCTTGGACGTCACTCCCGCCATTCGCAGCACCATGTCCTATGGGAAGGAGGGCAAAGAAAGACTGTGTGACGTTTGCATGTCATTAGTAAAAGGTACAGACAGACAAAAATCTGGAAGCCGTCATGGGAAACACCCTGGGGATGCCCTAGGGATCATTATTGGAACACCCTGGGGATGCCCTAGGGATCACTATGGGAAACACCCTGGGGATGCCCTAGGGATCATTATGATAAACACCCTGGGGATGCCTTAGGGATCCTGGGGATGCCCTAGGGATCATTATGATAAACACCCTGGGGATGCCCTAGGGATCATTATGGTAAACACCCTGGGGATGCCTTAGGGATCACTGTGGGAAACACCCTGAGAATGCCCAAGGGATCATTGTGGGAAACACCCTGGTGACCGTTATGGGGATGCCCTAAGGATCAATATGGGAAACACCCTGGGGATGCCCTAGGGATCACTATGGGAAACACCCTGGGGATGCCCTAAGGATCATTATCAATTTATGGGAAACACCCTGGGGACCATTATGGGGATGCCCTAAGGATCATTATGGGAAACACCCTGGTGGCCTTGTATGGAGGTGTGTCTGTCTTACAGCTGTACAGACAAATCTACTGCCATCTGGAAAGAGGACCTAAGCATCATGGTTTTGAAAGGCACTTTGACTCTTTTTCCAGATGAAACAAATGAGAACAAGCAGCTACCTTGTCATTTTACTTGTTGATGAACCACCACCTTATGTAACATATCTGCAAGTCTTTGACCCCTAGGCAAAAACCAAACCATGAGCTTCTGCGACTCATTACAGTAGGTTATTAAAATAATAGAAACGAGTGAGTGTGAAGTACCACATGTGTAAATAAGAAAGAGACGACTGCTGTACCTGTGGTATATGACTGTACTGATCTCCCCACTCCACACTCTCTCCTCCGGCCTTCATCATCATCGCTACAGCAGCATCTGGTTGTGCTCGGCCAACCTAAAAAAACAAAACCAACCAATATTGTTTTCTCATACTGCACGTCTCAACTATAGTAACAACTAAAGGGTCTTCTAGTTCAGGCAAAGTGACAAGGCATTTGATTATATCAGCAACAGCACGCACCCCTACCCCACAATTCACATTTCCAGGAGACAAAACTTGAAAATCACGAACACAGCACAACGTTCAGGGACACACCACAAATACATCAACCAAGCTTAAGACACAAAAATTTAATCACTGTGCTGGCTCACCTACATAAAACTAGACTCTATACAAAATGTATCCCAAACAAGTTCGTCAGATGACTTGTTCTTGTCTAAATGAGATTAAAAGGAGGCCGATTATGGTGATAAAAACTGTTTGCATGTACTGGCAGCATATGGCTCTCTGTATGAGCCATGAAGTAGAATGCAGTTAGTTTTTCTGCACCTTGAGCTCCTCAAAAATCTCAGCTGTAGCGTAAGGACTTGGACACCACAGGATGCGAAGTTTGGGAAAGTGCATCGTCAACAGAGCAAGACGCGATGTCGTTTCCTGAAGTGACACCTCATTTGGCATTGGATACTTGCCCTGCGGAAATTTAAACATCAAAAGATCAACTCATGATGAATTTTATTATCACAAATACATCTCAAGATATACTGTACTCGCTTTATGCCACGCGTCAGTCAACTCTTTATAGCCCATGCAAAAATCGCAAGCCAAGCCACTTGAAGCCACTCCAAGCCGCTATCGTGCAATCTGCAGTGGCCTTGGTCCTAACGGGAAGACCCACGCCTTGTGTAATAGTGGCTTGAAGTGGCTCCTACTGGTATGCAGTGGTTTGTTCTTTTTAACCAGTCTCATCATATAGAGGGCAGGTGGTGGTTGGGCTCGGGCTCTTAAAGAGATAAAACACTGCTAATCTTTTTTGTAGATTTTTTTTTTTTTTTACATGTTTGTAAACATGCAGCACAAAATTGTAAAATGACCTAACCTTGCCAAAGACATGACAGCAAATACCTGAAGGGAGAAGGACTTGTTAGGGTCGAACTCTATGAGAAGCACGGGGCGAGCGTAACACCGACACATGGCCACACACTGGTTGTACAGACGTCCATTGTTCAAACTGCCAATCAGATCGCTGACGCTCTTCCTCTCCACACAAATGTCAGGGGTCAGAATGTAGTCTCCCACCTACACAGAGGACGAAACTGAAACCCTTCGCTTTGCACAATGTGATAAATCCACAAAAACTTAAAAAATCAAATAAACCTTACTTATTAACCCCCACCCCCCAACACACACACACACACACACACACACACACACACACACACACACACACACACACACACACACACACACAAAGAAGCAATTTAGATTTCAGCCAGCAGAGTAAAGACATTTTGTTTCTGTTATCACACCAACACTATTCTCCCTTTACACCTACCCTTATGTGGAAAAAGGGCGTATGCCCCATGGATCTGATAATCCCGCAGGTTCTTTTTCCACACAAAGGTACATGTAGACATGGACTGATGTGTGGAGATACCAAACTAACCTCGATAGTGACCGGCTCCACATTGATCCCTCGTCTATGGATGAGTGAGGGCAACTCACTGCGGAATTCGCGCATGTCCACAATCACCTGCAAAATGGCCATGGTCCAGTTATATGTTCCAACAAATTTATCAGTCAGGTAAAGAGTTGACAAACAGATCTCATCCAGGAAACAAAAGAGTGGTACATTTTAAATAAAAGATTATCTTTAGTCCTTTCTGGGGGGGGGGGGAGTCAAAACAATCACTAACTGTTTGCTGGTCAGGAGTCTGAGGCAAACCTCCTTTCCGAGAGTTGACCGTCTCATTCGCAGGAGTGCTGTCCCTTTGCAAGTTTGGATCGTTTTCTGATCGGCCATCTCGCTCCTCTGGGATGACCATTGTCTGAAAACCAGGAATGCATGTAACAACAGAAATACGCCCCCTGACCATGTCTACACTGTACATACACAAACAATTCGTACACAGCATGGACTGCAGCAGAACACGCATTAAAATCTGACAGCACTGTGTATACAGTAACATATGCTGAACTTTTCACACTTTCTGAAAGAATCAGCTAGTGGAGAACATCGCATTACTATCACAAAACACAATCCAGATAAACACTGCCTACAGTGACAGTATTCCCCTCCACAAAGCAGCCAGCTGTCTGATGTAGTCACTACTGTCATTTAATTACCCACCACAATTACTTTTTATTTTTTGGCAGATTTTATTCCGCACTTACAGCTTTTTCCCGGATGAGGTACTCGAACGCCTCCTTTTCTCGCCGCAGTGTGGTGAGGTATCGCTGCTCCTCCACAGATCCTGTGTAGAGAAGGAAGTACACGCGCAGCTGACGTTTGGGATGTGACGCTCGATACACCTGTACACAGTGAAGGTCTTGCAATAAAAAACAACATCATGTCAAATTTGTCAGCACTAGTAACACCACTAAATAATGATTTAATCACATTTATACAGTGCCATTCTTGAAAATCATCAACTCACTGCGCATTCACGCATCACTCACACACACATAGAACACATCCTAAAACAGCAGGCACCACGATTACATGAATCAGTGGAAGGCAAGTTGAAACAGATAAGTTTCAAGCTGTGATGGGAAATATGACAGAGTAGGTTGCTGTCTCATGCCAGCAGGCAGTGAGTTGGAGACTGTTGAGGTGGTCAACTCTTTACAGCGTTTGCCAATAGATTTCAAATTTCTCTTAGGAATTTTGAGAAGCTTCTAACTGGATGAGCGGAGTGTACGCGATGGATTGTAGGTGCAGAGTGAAGCGGACAAATAAGACGAGAGGGTGCCATGAAAATGACTACACACACGCACAAATGGTAGCAAAAGTACACAGGAAACACACAGCACCAACCTCTAACTGCCTGACGAACTTCATGTCGGGATCGTACAGCACCACGTAGGTCGGCTGAATCTCCAGCAAGGTTCTCATCAAACCATGAGGGTCGGTACAGCCTTGGAGCGGATGTATGATGGTGACAGGACCCGACACAAAGCTGTAGTAGGCATCTTTAGAGTTTGATGGGAGGTTGTCTGGACCTGTCTGTTTTGACTGTGACAGGAAATACGTAGTCTTTTTATTTTCTTTTAGTAGGACTGATGAAGATCTATTGCATTTTCTGCTCCTGATACATTTACAAACATTTCACGGGATTAAAATATTCACATTTCGATTAACTGCTCAAAACGAATGCCTTCAAAAACAACCACAAAGTGTGACATGCATGTAATGTTCTGTTCAAAGACAAAATGACAGTTACCAAGACTCAGACCAGTACTCACACTTCCCTCAAACTGATTCTCTTTGTCAGAGTTTAAAATGGTGCACGATCCAACAGCAGAAAGACGTGTGCAGCATTTAGTGACAAAGTGGCAAAGCCATGAGCATGCCTGTGTCCTCTGTAAAGCCTTGCCCTTAGTGAGAAAGACGTGTGCAGCATTTAGTGACAAAGTGGCAAAGCCACGAGCATGCCTGTGTCCTCTGTAAAGCCTTGCCCTTAGTGAGTTTTCCCAGTTTCCATTCACCACGCTTAAACATTTTACCAATACTTTCTTCAGACACAAACCTCTGTATCTGTAGTCTGATCTTCCTCCACATCCTCGACATCGTCATCATCCCAGATGCCATATTTGTCTCCTGCATCTCCATCTTCCTCCGCTTCAGACCGCTCGCCCTCCTGGTCAAGCTCATCCCGTTTGGGTTCTGTGTCGCGGGCCATTTGAGTCAGCGTAAGTTCTGATCCTATTTCAGCCAAAAGCTCGGCCTTTCTTTTTCGTTTTTTCTTCTGCTTGGCACCCTTTCCGTTCTCCCTTTCCTGAAAAAGAACAATTACTTTTTGACACAGAATCACAAAAGCAACAATACAGGTGTCAGAACGCTGGATTTTCACAGAAGAATAATATTCATATAGAACCCAAAGGCATCCTTTCAATGAAACTGACTTGCACTTCCAGGTCTGGTGGTTGTGTTGTTGACTGTGAAGATACCAGATCTTGTCTGAATGATGCCACTCACTGAACAACTCCAGTAACTAAAACACTGTCCTGTGGACAAACTTTGAAACTTGCATCCTTTGATTCTGGTTGGATTAACAGACAGACAGACACACACCTTGTTTTCCAGATTCCTCGTCTTCAAGGCCAGGTACTTCCTGTACAGTCTGGACAGAAGCTTTTCAGAGCCACTACACAGGAACTGAAAACAAACAATTTACTTATTTAGAAATGAATAAACTACTCACAAAACGAAACAAACAAAGCAAACAGAATCAGAACAGAAAATATTAATACCAGCGTACAGCTCCTCCTTACACCTGTCTACCATTAAAACTAGACAATCATTACCAGTAGGTTTATCATTACCAGTAGGTTTATCATTACCAGTAGGTTTATCATTACCAGTAGGTTTACAGGCTTTGTCAGTAGTAATCCACTGCTTCACTGTCAATGTTCATTTTGCAGACTGTAGGCATGACAAATAAAAAAAATAAAAAACTTTTCATGAGCCAAAAATCATTTTATAGTTTACCTCCCGCAGCATATTGCACGTTCGATCGTCCTCGGCACACACCAGGACGCGACAGTGATCCAGAACATCTTCCCCGGCAGTAGCGGCCATTTGCTTCATCTCACTGTCAATCTCCTCCAACACCTGTTTCAGTGCCCCCCACTTTGGCGTCACCTCCAGCTCAGGAACATCAGGATCTGAAGCAAAACAAATGCTGTAAGTTATAGTTATGCTCATCACATCCATAAAATCTTGGGAAGGAAAACAACAGAAGCTGCAAATCAAGGTGGCCTACCTAAGGACGAAGAACTCAACCTCTGAACAGGTGAACTGAACATACACTGCACACTTTATCAGAGAGCTCACCTGACTTTTTAGTTTTGTCTTTCTTATCTTGATTCTTACTCTCGGGGTCACCATACACCCTTTGCCGTGCATTCTGAAACACACAGATACACAAATATAAACCACAAGTTGTCAACAACAGCTCTAAATAATCATTTGTTTGGGCAAGATGGGCATGTATTTCCTGTTCCCGTTCACTTACGCATGTATACAAAATGAGTAACACACATGCACACACACACACACCCCCAATAAAATCTACTTTGTACAAACCACAAACAAGCTGTCTGCAGCATCCAAAAACAACCAGCCAGTGTTCTGTCCAAACGTCTTCTCACTCGTTCTGAAACACATACACACAATAAGTTGTCAAGCATTTTCTGTAACTGCACATTTTGCTGACTAGGAGGCAGTACAAACAAATCACAAGAAAAAGAACATGATTATTATGAAAAAGTGTAAAGACACAGGCAAGTCTTGATTCACGCTTTTACCAATTAACACACACACACACACATATAGAGGTATACACACACACACACACACACACACACACACACAGACACACACACACACACACAAACACAGAGAGAAGTGTCTTACTGTATGGAGCTGACCAGACTGTAGAATGTGACACAGTCATACTGAGTCAAGTACCTGATGAACAGAAAAGAGAAAATGGAAAGATGAAATAAAAAAGTGAAAAGATCTATTACCCTACCACAAGTCTATAAATCTGTAATACAGTACATGCAAAACTCAAAGAAATCAACTCTCTTTCAGACTGCTACAACACGGTAACTAAAATCTCTCTTTAAACAGTGATTTTGGCAACCAGGAAAGTATACGGACATTACTCTATGTAACCTATTATCGCTGTGAAGAAAATTCAAAGTCTGTAACCTTTTGTTGCTGTTACTGACAAGAAGTCTAGAACACATAAGCCCCATCTTATGGTGAAAGTGTTACATACTTGAGTATCAATCGCAGTGTCCCGAGATCAGACACCAGTTGCCGCGTTTTGCCGCTCAGCATGTGCCACACAGGATCCAGCTGCAGGCGCACC
Source organism: Batillaria attramentaria (assembly GCA_018292915.2). Taxonomy (NCBI): domain Eukaryota; kingdom Metazoa; phylum Mollusca; class Gastropoda; family Batillariidae; genus Batillaria; species Batillaria attramentaria. The sequence continues at coordinate 510,180 of JACVVK020000197.1, read as the reverse complement.
ATGCGGTCAAAGTCTTTCCCCAAGGCCGTTTCCACGGTGATTTCCTCCATGTCCACCTACATGCCAACAGATTTAAGTTTTGATGACATGACCTAAATGATGAGTTCAATCACTTCATTGTGAAATGAATACAGAGTTTCAGGATTATGTGTTCGTGGAAATGATGGCACTACATGATGATCAAGTGACTAGTCAACTACCATGCATACATGGATTCAAAGGTTGTTGTAAGACATATATATCTGTGCACATGAGATAGGAAGGCACATTTGTATTGTCAAATGCTAAAAGAGCACAAGTATACATTCACAAAATGGAATTTAGGCACTTTTTACAAAGTGACATTAGAAACTTTTAGTAATGTTTTGATTCCACAAGGCATGTTTGTGTGAAACTTACAGCCGGAGTGCAGCGTTTGAGTTCCTGAATGCATGCGTTAATGAGATCCAGCAGTGCTGTCTGACAATTTGTCATAGCGGGGGTTAACTGTAGGTGAAGCTCCACAACATCAACCTGTAAAACAAAGAGTTAACATCAACCGATGAAAAGCCAGTAAAGAGATATTTCAGAAGTGCCATCACGTCTACATGAGGTCAAATTCAGAAAAAAGAGTCATACTTGCAGAAAAAACAACATTCATACAACCATAAGAATGAGAGAATAGATTTTCCTTTCCACTTTTATCAGATCTGAAACATCTTTCTATGCTGACTAATACTGACATGTGCCATCACTTACCAATCATTTATTTTATGATCTCCCTTGGAAAAATAAGCACAATAAACATATGATTAATTGATAAAATAATCAACTAATCAAGACGATTGAACAACTAGTCCACTTGAGTGATGTACTGACCTTGTGTTTGTCCAAACAGGACACGACGTTGGCTTGGAAACGCGGCCACAGGAACAGTTTCTTCACAAACAGGTTTTTCATCACTCTCTCAACATGGCAGAATCCTGAAGTGAACGCCTCAGGGCAGTCAGAAAATGCCTTGATGAACCCTGTCTAAAATCAAACACACAGTCATTGATATTATTCAGCCATTTGGAGACCGTTTTGTGAAGTTATTCATCCGAAAATGAACCCTAAGCTTACTATAATTGTCTGTAGCTGCATACATACACACACCACAATTCAGCTGTATCACATATGTACCACAGTCATGGATGAACTGCTTTTTCCATACTGTTCTTTAATGAAGAAATTTGTTGATGTAAATACTTACTTTGTTCTTCTCTCTGTACAGTCGAAGGATAAACGCTTCTTGGCATGACTCAATAACCCTGAAAAAAAGAAGAAGCAGAAAATAAAACAGAGATTTTAAACAGTGTAACGTACACTAGTTGTACCAACTTCATCCAGCCACTCATTCTCTAACTTCCTTCATTTTGGTTTTGTTAGTCACTAATATAAGTAACCTATATATTATAAATACAGCACATGTGGAATGAACAACAAACATACAATATGAAACAATTTGACTGGAGATCAATATTCAATTGTATGTTAGTGGTATCTAAGGGTGTGTGTGTGTGCTGGTGTGCTGGTGTGTGTGTGTGTGTGTGTGTGTGTGTGTGTGTGTGTGAGTTGGAAGGGTGGGGGGGGGGGGGCTACTGAGCAAGTAACTGACTTGTTTGCCTTGTACACCAGCATCCCTGTGACCTTGTCCACCGGTACTCGGTCGGTGAGCATATCAACCACCAAGATACGAGACGTGATGAACTGGACTCCACCCTCAGAGTAGCTGCGCTGTCTGAACAAAGAAAACTAGAGTTAACATAAATGTGAGATGAAAAATAACACCCACCATTGTGGCAGTTAAATTTCTTTCAAATCTTTTTCTTTAAACTAATTTGTCTCTGCTTGTGTGTATATGTCATTATGTGTGTATAAATTTACATTGCAAAATGTGTGTGTGTGTGTGTGTGTGTGTGTGTGTAGAAGTTTGTGTGCTCCTTTGCAAATGAGGCAACTTGTGTGCTTATAAAAACAAGCAGATAAGATTTCATTGCTTGGATGATCTCACACAATTTACACTGAAAACAAAACAAAAAAAAAATACCAAAAAGACCAAAGAAACCATAAAAGAAAAAAAAAAGAAGGAAACAAACAAACAAACAAAAAATCTGGCTTGGATGACAACAAATGAACAATGTTACTGTTTTGCAGTTACTTACTGGCAGCTAGTGTCAGGCTTACCTGTCTGATGCACTGAATTCATTAGTAATCACTTTGGGGAGAGGTTTAACCCCTTGCATCTCCAGCTGCTCCATGAAGTAGTCCTACACACGTACAGTATACACACAAAACCTGTCATGTCTGTTCACACGTACAGTATTCACACAAAACCTGTCATGTCTGTTCACACGTACAGTATACACACAAAACCTGTCATGTCTGTTCACACGTACAGTATACACACAAAACCTGTCATGTCTGTTCACACGTACAGTATACACACAAAACCAGTCATGTCTGTTCACAAAGCACAAATCTGAATGGCAAATCTAACGATAACATGAGAGTAAGATGCACAGGTCTACAAATTATTTTTTTTATATAATACAATATCAGAATGTTAGACATCATATCTATTACAAACTATAGCTGTTGAAAAACATTTGGTGTTAAACTATTATAAAAATGGCACTTTTAGGAAGAGCAACCTTTACAGATCTTTAAAAGTTTTGTCAAACTTTGGTAATTTTTTCACATTGTGCATTAAGCACAGCTAGAAGTAGTCAATGAATTATGCACTTACTTCATCCGTAGTGGTTGTGTTTAGAACCAGTACCAGACTTCCAGGATCACAGTAAGCGTTCAAGTAGCTCAGGAAAATGCGGTCCACTCCTAGACCCCTGAAACATTCACGCACATACTGCATAAACTGCATTTAACTAGTCAAGGATTCCAGTTTTTGAAACTGCTGAATAAATATATGGCTCTTTAACTTTGCCATATATATATATTTCACATGCTATAGCTAGGAAAATTGAGATAACATGAATATTTGGCAGCCAAACAAAACATTCCCCATTGGAAACACAAGGGGGCTGTTAGCGGGTATGCACCTTTTCATGATGCAACGTCCAGGAGCTCAGTACATGTAGTAAGTACAGGGTTTGGAAAGACGGTGCAAACCAAATGAGTAAAATCAAAGTGTAACAAAGTCACTGGACAAACGTTGACAGTAATAGCATAAACATTCTGACAAATGTGCTGCTTCTGCTTGGACAGGAAAAAAATGAAGACGGAAAGTTAATTATGAATCACTGCTCTAAGTGCTGGTCTGCATACTCACTTTGCCATGATGAACAACCCATCATGGTCAAAGCCTTCCAGAAAAATCTGGTTCTCATATTCCAAAAGAACCATTTTCAGCCTGAGCTCATGTCCTCACTGAGCAGCTGGAACACACAAACAGTACACAAAAATTACCGATCTGATCAACTGGTGGAGGCTCTTCTCTTGAGAGAGAGAGAGAAAGCGCGAGAGAGGTTAGCTGGTTTCTTGGATGATTTCACGTCATACTCTGGCGTTCATTGTTTAACCGCACCAAATCCACAATGCCATTTAAAAAGATAACGACATGACATAACTTAATCCACCTGTCAACATCGTGAAGCTCATTCTTTACAACCGATCATTACACAGGGTAGAGAAATCGTTCGCAAAGGGCGCAGCCATGTTGCTTTACCTGGTCAAAAGCTCTAGAAAATGTGCAAGCTATTCAGAACAAAAAGTCTACGTGTTCTGATGACAGAACTTCAAATATTTATTGTTGTGAAAATAAAACAGCTTTCTGGTGTACACAACTAGTAAAAATATCCACGCGTTTTCTCAAACAAATCTGAAATCTTGGCTTTCAGAGTATTTTGACTTTGAACCGTTTGAGAATTGAACTATTCTGAGATTGTTGTTCACAACATTACTAGAAACAGGATCGCAATTTACAGATTACGTCGTTTTCTTCAAAATTTTCCACAAGCAAAGGTACAGGCTACAACTTTAGTCTAAATTTGACCTTACATCGTGTCATGCACATGTCGCTTTCATGGTTCGACGTTCAGGACAGTTTCTAGTCATACCACACTTTAGTCTGCTCCCCAAAATCAGTTAGGCAGCCGCTTGTGCATGCAGAGGTTCATGCAATATTGCAATATTGCATGATTGGTCTTGTTATGTTTTGCACACTTACGTCGTAATGAAAACATTAATTTCAAATGAGTGCCACATTGTATACACACACATTCATGTTGAAAACCTGACAGTACGCCTGTTACATAACTATACCGTACATGTTTATTTCTTTATCAAACTTGAAATAATTGTTCACAGTTATAGTGGCCGGTCATTCTGTCACCTGACATGAAATGCACTTTTGGCCACTTGATTGCTGCTGCTAATATGTATCATCATCATGATCGACAAGATTGTTCTTACATCATACTTTCAGTAACAACACCTGTTAGCACAGCAGCGGCATTACAAACAGTGCTGGTTACAGTACTTACACATTTATATCACTGGGGTTTTTCACTTTTGTGTAGGAGTGAAATATGGGGCGACGTAAGAAGTCCAGGAAACCTCCTCCCAAAACCAAGAACATTGTTCCACTGGATACGCTTTTCAACTGCCCATTCTGTAATCACGAGAAGTCGTGTGAAGTTAAATTGTAAGTATTATTACTTTCAGTTGGGATTTGTAAGGAAAAAAGAATACTGATTATTGTGTTCATGTAGTACGTGTTCTGAGAAAAAAAACCTGTGAATTTAATTTTAAGTGAGTATGCTAGTAATCTTTTTGTAGTTGACATTTTCTGGGTTGCACTACATGTACACAGTACAGCATAGTTTGCCTGTATATGACTGATTTACCTCAGCAATATCAATAATCAAGCACTCATTAGTATTACACGTGTGCACTTAACCTGTTCACTGTCTTCACAGGGATCGCTCCAGAAACACAGGAGTGATAACATGCAGCGTCTGCTTTGAGGATTTCCAGACCAGTATCAACTGTATCCTTTCAAGCAATAGTATGATGGTGTGGGTTGTTTTATTAGTGAGCTGTGCTTCAAGTCAAATAAAAATTTTTTCATTACTTTAGTGCTGCTGCCAGTATCCCTGTGTCAAAGATTCAAGAACACACTTAGTATGAGCTTACTGATGCTCTGCTAAAGTGCTAGAACTATAAATATCAGTGGCAGCACTCAAGGGGTGATTTTCAAATATTTTTATTTTGCTGCGCCAATTCTTCGTCAGCTGCAGTGGTATTCCTCCCAGACCATGGGTGGAATCCATGGAGTGCTTGGAAGCTTGGACAGTTTTCATTATGCATGATGATGAGGCTGAGGATGACAGTACTGTACAATGGTGCTATGGAGGTCCATGCGGTTTGAGGCTGTGTGACAGCGCCGCACTCCACACTTCCTGTCATAAATATCCTGGTCCAGGCCCAGGAACTATGCCAACTGCAGTGCCGGCCATGTAAATCATCCACATTGTGAGATGTGTCATAACAAGAGAAGCACCGTCTGAATCGCACCTGTGAAGTGAACACAGTTTTGGCTGTGTGTCAACAGCCTCCCCATTGGGCCCATAGCACACCCGCTCTGGGCAGGAGCCGACCTAGCTAGAAAAAATCCTGTTTGCCTAGGCTGGGATTCAAACCCGCAGCTCCCGGTCCATGGTCTGAAGTGCTTACCACTACACTACAGGGGCTGGTTCAAAGGGTGAACTTAAGGTCTGTATGGTAAACACACTACTTGTAATGCACATAGTGAAATACGTGGGTGAGTTTCATTTGCTGTGAGGTTATCCTTCCAAAGCTACAGCCACGTCAGTTACATAATTTCTGCTGCACATGTTGAGGCACTCTACAGTCTGCTTAGTAAAAATATTAAAATATGTTCAGGGAACTTTAGATATGCCGTGAGCATTACTTTTGTACATGTATGTAATTTAAGCAGATCTGGCCACTGAGAAAAAGTGCGGAACGGACATGGCATTTCCAGCAGATGTTTTTGAATTGCTCTTTGTTTTCTTTTGTTTTGAAATGGTGATACGTATATAATAATAATATACGTCACCGATCACTGACAGCAACCACATGAAAAGGAAACGCTAACCTTGACCACCATGTCAGACTTGTCTGAACCTGTGGACGTGTACAGTGACTGGATCGATGCTTGTGAATCTGCAAACCAATAACACAGGCCTTTCATCCACTGATCATCGAATCTCCTTCAACAACACATTTTCAGTTGTTTCATCGCTACAGTCCCATTTTCTGCACTAATGCCATTGCCTGGACCAGTTGCCATTCACTGTCACTTCTACAGTTTACAGCACACATTTTCACTGCTTGCTGCAATTGTTATTGTGTCATGGACTGGAGAATTATTCCATACTGTTTCATTTTATATCTCTTGTGGAGTTGTGGGTAGATCGATCGCTAGATGTCAGATGTAGTTGTTTTTATAAATTTGTAATGCAATTTGCTGGGAATTTTGTTGATACATCTACATCTCCCTCTGTATCACTATGACATTTGCTTGAGGCCCTGCCCCTGAGTCTATTAGCTGTTGAGTATTCTAGAGTACATGTACTACCTAGCTAAATCATGCATTTCTTACAGTCTTCACCATGCACTGACAAATTACAATGCCCCACCCCCAGATATAAAAGTGACAAATTCTTCACTGTTGGGGATTTAAATTCTGGCCTTTGGAAAACAAAATTACCTGCAAATAGAGTAATGTTGATATGGTAATTGTTATCTCCCTTAAGTAATTAACTTAAGTAACATGCAATGTCAGACCTATACTCTATAGCTGTTGGTGCACACACATGGTGGTTTTAACCCTTTCAGCCCTGAAGGAATCTCGATAGCGATAACGCTCCTCTACCTTGGAGTTTTTCCAAGTGTGCTAGATCTAAAGCTGGGCTCTTGCATACAAAACCCTATTTCTCAAGAAGTATTGGATCCATCCTATAGGGGAAATCTTCCACTGTGCAGAGCGTATGAGAGTCGGACACATACACACATGTGTATTATTGTTAGAGCCTACGAGACCGTAGGTGATACGGTGGCAGGGCTGAAAGTGTTAAAACATTAGTGTTACTGTGTAGTTTTGGGATCTGGAAGTTTGCAAGGTTTCTCACTAAGAACATTTTACAGACCTGTACGTGTACCATAGACATACATAATTTTAATTGGGTTAAGTGTTTTTTTCACGTTAAAGACACACACAACCGGTGTGGCCTGTGTGGCCGGTGTGATCTGTGTTGGTGTTACTGTTGGTTTGCGGTTTACTATCATCTTTGTCTGATGATTTGGTTTTCAGTTGTGTTTCTTTTTATAATCTGTGTGTTCATGATGTTGCCATAAGTTTACTTTATCATTTTATGAAAATTTATGTTTTGATATATATATACACTGTAATGTGTTTGAAAGCTTTCATTCTCTCTTGTTGTTTTCATTTACTGTAGAAATAGAAGGTAGATTGTAGCGTCATTTAATTCCTACACCAGTAAAATTTCACAGTTTGGTTTGATCTGGAGTTTATAATTGAAACTGATTGTTTTGGTACAAGTTTGCGATCAGCCAGATTCTAGGTGATGCAAACACTAGTAAGTTTGCGATCAGCCAGATTCTAGGTGTGACATACTGTATGTAAAATTGTGAAAGTACTTTTTTTTTTTGGTCTTTCTCTCTTGCTCTCTCTCATGTTTTCTCATGTATTAATGTCACCATCAGTGTAAAAAAAAAACCAAAAAAAAAACCAACTTACATCTGATATAATCTGATAAATCTTTTTATTTTTGTGGTAATTTATGAAAAGTGATAACTGGCGGAGAAAGGGATAGTGTATCGTGACGTGTCTATGAAAACTGAGTGAAATTTGAGTTGAAACACACCAAATGTACATTCACAGTCAAAATTATAAACCCATAATTAATAATCATTATAAATAACAGTAAATGGAAAATATGGGAACTTATGCCAGCTGTCATTGTGTGTGTGTGTGTGTGTGTGTGTTTGTGTGTGAGAGAGGGGGGGGGGGGGGGCGAGAAAAAGACGTGTATTACCAACCCCCCAAAACAAACGGTGTGATATACATGTGTGAAAGACAAACCCTACCTTCAAATGAACAAATGAGCGTGACACTGACACCTGTCTGAAAATGTACAACGCTGTATCCACACACACATCACAGTCCTGATGAAAAGTCCGAGGTATTCACGCAAGCTGCTGGCTAACTATGAAGGCGCAAACAGACACTTAACGGCAGATGTTGACTGAAAAAAAGGCCTTCGGTCAAACCACAGTGGCAACCACTGGTCATCACACTAAGCTGGTGTCACAACACCACAGGCCAGCGCATACCACTGGCTAGGTGTGAACACTACATGCCAAGCCAGCGCAAGCCTACGATGTGATGTGTTCCCCGCCGGCCAAGTGAAGCCTGTGTGCCTGCGTGCTTCCTTCCTTTGTTCAAGGAGTGGCACGGCTGTTGGTCGCCTCGCTGATGGCCAGCGCATGCTTTCGCTGACACAGGGGAAGAGAGAGCGAGTGAGTGGCGAGTGAGGTTACACGGCGCTGGCTACATTCGTCTGCGATCGCCGAGAGAGGTTCAAGCGATTGTTACACTCGTCTGAGTTCGCCAAGTAAAAGGTATGGTGTTTGTTATGTTTCATATTTCTGTTTCTGTTAAGAACGGTTTGACGAAACTGACGGAAACCGGTATTCTTGTACTTCGTGTGTTTTCTTCGTGGTCGCCATATGTCGATGGTGGTGGTGTTTCAGTCATCTCATTGTGAAGATCTGATAAATGATGTGTGAGAAATGCCTACACATAAAAGCCAGAAACAGAATCCTGACGTCATTTCGGTGACTGGCAGGTTTAAAAAAAATTCACGGAGTTCACTTGTAGCCACAGAATTAGCCACATATCACATATCTATTTATAGCTCTGTACGTGGTCGTAGCGTACCGCACTTCTTCACCCTCACTCCCGCCGATCTGCCCCCTCTACCCCCCACCCCCATCCCCCTACCTTTTTGGTTGTGTAACAAAGTGAGTCTATGTAATAACCCTCCGTCGTCTGTCTGTGTGTGTGTCTGTGTGTGTGTGTGTGTGTGTCTGTGTGTCCGCAGTAAACCTTAACATTGGCCTTTTCTCAGAATCTACAAACAGCAGAGACAACAAAATTAATCTGCTGATAGACAGCCATAAGACCTTTCAAAATATACCATAATTATTGACCTTGACCCAAGGTCAAGGTCACTAAAGCTGTCTGTTTGGAAAGTTTACATTGGCATTTTCGCAAAATCTAGAAAAGCCAGATACATCAAACTTTGCATGATGATGGACATTGACAATACCTTTACCGGCCTGTCTATATTTAGTGACTTTGAGTCAAGGTCAAGGCCATGCACGTTGTTTTGCGGAAAGCCTGATGAAACCTTAACATTGGCATTTTCTCAGAAACGATGAACAGCAGATGCACCAAACTTGACACGCTGGTAGTCAGCCGTAAAACCTTTCAAAAAATACCATAGTGGTTGACCTTGACCCAAGGTCAAGGTCACTAAAGCTGTCTGTTTGGAAATTTTAAATTGGCATTTTCTCAGAGTCTAAAAAAGCCAGAGACATCAAACTCTGCATGGTGATGGACATTGACAACATCTTTATTGACATACCTGTACTTAGTGACTTTTAGTCAAGGTCAAGGCCATGCAAGCTGTTTTGCGGAAAACCTTCCAAAACCTTAACATTGGCATTTTCTCAGAAATAATGAACATCAGAGACACCAAACTCGGCACCTTGATAGACAACCATAAGACCTTTCAAAACATACCATAACGATTGACCTTGACGCAAGGTCAAGGTCACTAAAGCTGTCTGTTAGGAAATTTTACATTGGCAATTTTTCAGAATCTAGGAAAGCCAGAGACATCAAACTTTGCAAGACGATAGACATTGACAACACCTTCCCTGGCATACCTGTATTCAGTGACTTTGAATTAAGGTTAAGGCCACACAAGCAGTTTTGCGGAAAACCTTCGAAAACCTTAACATTTGCAGTCTCTCAGAAACAATAAACAGCAGTAGCACCAAACCTGGCTTGCTGATAAACAGTAGTAAGACCTTTCAAAAAATACCATTTTGAATAACCTTGACTAAAGGTCAAGGTCATCAATAGCTGTCGCATTGGAAATTAAAATTGCCGTTTTCTCAGAATGTAGGGGAACCAGAGGCATCAAACTTTGCATGATGATAGACATTGACAAAACCTGTACTGGCATGCTTGTATTCAATTTCCTTGAGTCAAGGTGAAGGCCATTCAACATGTTTTGCGGAGACTTTAACGTTAGCATTTTCTTGGAAACAACAAACAGCAGATGCACCAAACAAGGCAGAATGATAGACAGCAATGAGACCTATGCACACATGTACCCATTTGAATGACCTTGACCTAAGGTCAAGGTCATAGAAGCTGTCCTGGGAAAACTGTTATTTCGCCATTTGCTGTTTTCTTAGGAACTATGAACACAAGAGACACCCTACTTCAGGATAGCTAGTGATAGGAGCTTTACAAACATACTCTTTTGAATGACCTTGACCCATCTCACAAGTGAGCCCAGGAAGCTTTGCTCCTCTAGTTGGCTGACAGTTTCCTTCGTACATGCACTCCGCACATCACTCCAGCTTTCAGCGTGGTGAGTGTCAGTTCTATCCGTCACCGTTTTGCCACTGTCCACTGTCACCCTGACACACATTCCGTGTTCAGTCACAACATCAGGTCGGATTTGTTTTGTTTTTTAAACTGTGTATCATGCCTATAACTACACCTTTACTGTCGACATCAGTATTTACATTCCATCCATATCTGTGTATGTCAATGATGTAGACAAGAAATGTTTGTCACTATTTATTCTTTAAGTTAGTAAATGTAGGTTCTCTGTTGCTATAAACAGGCTAATTGCATCTTTGCTAAGCCAACTTATGTTTTGGAACAGTTTCAACTGGGACTGTGTCTGTCCATTTGAACTACGGCTCTATGGTGATGCTGGTACATACACTTTGCACGAACGGTCAAACGGTCGAGTATCGAACATTTAAATTCAGGGACTGTTGTTACACTACTGGAGTGCTCCATGTGGTTGCCTCACCATCGAGTACACTTTTGTTGGCTCAGTGCCAGCATTCCAGATGTCCAGGTGTCGAAGTGGTGTGATGAAAGACACCATGAAAATAGCTTATGATATTGATCTGTGCGGATAAGAATGGTAGCTATAGCCCCTTTAAGTTAACTTTAACTGAGTATAAAGATTGTTGAGCGTTTTCTTTATTTTGTGTGTGTGTGTGTGTGTGTGTGTGTGTGTGTGTGTGTGTGTGTGTGTGTGTGTGTGTGGTTTTTTTTTTTCAAGCTGCATGCTATCTACCTCAGTACCTGTGTCTGTCAAAAGACAAAGGTGAAAAGCTTTGTTTTGGGTTTGCTAGTTGTAACAGAATATGATTTATTTGCAGACACGTATGCCCAGGTATATTCAGTACATACATAATTACATTAATGATTTTGTTTGTTTTGTTTCTGTCTCAGTTACAGACACAATGGGTCGCCGAAAGAGTTCAAAGAAGCCACCACCCAAGAGGAAGATGATCGAGCCACTAGACATCCTGTTTAACTGCCCCTTTTGTAACCACGTCAAGTCGTGCGAAGTCAAACTGTAAGTTTTTGCTTAGTTGTGACTTTTGGTGTGCACATTATGCCATATAAGTTAAAAATAAAATTTGGCGGTTAGTCAGGCTGATAGCAGTTGATGTGTGTATAAATCTTGTTCTCTGTTGCACTGCCCTTTTTCCCTGACCCTTAATTTTCAAGACAATTTCTGCCAAAAATGACAATGCGGAGATAACTGAGAGAGGGGGTGGAGCGAGTTTTTCCGAGCGCAGAGTTGTAGTTTTTAGCTGAACGGAACCCTCCAGAAGGAAAATGAAAATATGTGAAGTGAATTGTAAAAAAACTGTGGTAAAACAGTCACAGGTCAGTTACCACACACTGGTACTGCAGTTAGGCTAATAATACTACATGTAGCTCGTGTGGTTTTCTTCACAGCAATCTGTTCAGGCCAGTTAGGCCAAATTAAAAAAAAAAAGAAAAAAAAAGAGTGTCTCCAATTACGCGACTGACTTTTTCCACCGACTCTAATTTTTTTTTGCCTGTATCATAGCAGATGACACTGACCAAGTGAAATCACTCTTGTTAGAGTGAAGGGGAATTAAGTCTTGTCGTAACCAAGACGGCATCTGTGTTCCCGTGCTGTTATTAAAGTTTTCACGTGACAGTTGAGAGCCATTGAATGTTGATTTTACTGTGATTCATCTGCTTGCTTTCTTGCTTTACTGATCTCAAAATCTCAATGGTCAGGTGTCATTTGCCTTCTAAACTTGTAAAAAAAAATGTTCTTAAAAATAGTGCTAGTTTAAAAAAGAGGAAAATTAAAAGGAAAAAAAATTAGAAATGAAAATTCTACCAACCTACCCAAAATTTATTAGCCAGGTGATCGGAAACAAACGTAAATTTTTTTTTTTTTTTTTGCTTAGACCTTAGACTCTGTGGTAGAGTTTGTGATTTATTTATTTACCTAATTATATTTTGTATTTATTTTGTTGTTTCAGTGACCGCACTCGGAACACAGGGATGATCACGTGCACAGTGTGCCTGGAGGATTTTCAAACCAAGATCAACTGTATCCTTTGCATTTGCTTCTATCTGTGTGTACAACTTGGGCTACATTTGCTACATGCAGTTCTGGCGTTTAGTCACCTTTGGTTGGGCCAACAATGTCAGGGCTGCGTAACTTGAATAAGAATAAGAAAGAAAGAAAAAGTATTTTTCCTAGAATTTTCGTTTGTGTGACCACATCGTGTATACCTCCCCGAAGAAGGGACTGAATTCTTCGCCTTTCAAGCTTTACGGCAATGGCCACAGTTGTCTCGCTTACTACGCGTTGCGGGCTCTCTGGTTTGAGTCACGATTGATCGGGCGGGGGGGTGGGGGGTGTCTGTGATAAGGAGGGAGGGAGTTGACTAGCGCCACCCGGAGGTGGAATGGTTAGTGAAATAGCGTAATGCAGATGGTAGTGGATTTATAGTTTTCACGTCACATTGACAGCCTAACTGCTATCCACAGTGTTAGTAAACTTTCCAAAATCGAAAATAAGAACAAGAATAAACTATCACGTTTTGAGGAAGAACTTAACTCTTATCAAAATCTTACAAGTACAGGCAAAATAGTGCTTCATCGGACATGTTACTAGTAACTACGTATATAGTGTATTGTGTAGATGTATCATTGTCCTTGACTCCAGTATCAGATCTGTCAGAGGCTGTGGATGTTTTCAACGAGTGGGTAGATGCATGTGAGGAGGCCAATTCATGAGACGGACAACTTTCTCTGTGTGTGTGTGTGTAATGAAGCATGTGTTAAAAGTTCAAATGTGTATGATGTGGAACTGTGTGTAAAATCTCTGTCGTCTGTGTTTGACGACAAGGTTTTGACAAGTTGTGTGTGTGTGTGTGTGTGTGTGTGTATTCCAACTTTTGAAGGCTTCAAGACGTGTTAATCGTTTTACTATTTTAGTGTGAGAAAATACATCTTCTATGAACACCATGCCATACTAAGACCCCTCCTCGTCTCCCCAGCCCCATCATCTGTGAAATTCGGTTCAGGGGAAGTGTGGGGTGCGGCATGCATTTATATAAAAACTCAACCAGAAATATCTGTGTAAAGCTCTCGGTTTTCTCTTGTAAACAGCGGACAATGTTCGTGTATGCTTGTCGGTATCTCTGTCTCAAAGTTGACTTGGCTCAGCCACAACCACAGGCGTGTGTGTCTAAAATTATCACAGCGATAGTGTCGTGCACCATAATTAAGATAACTGTATACCGTTAGGGGGAGTGGCTGACAGTACTGTTATCATGACCATTCGGCCATCTGAACCGTCAATTATTCGTCTTAAAACATTATTCATGCGGTCTCGGTATTCGTCACAGTTAATCCGTTCAGGGAGAAGAACATAACCAGTTTTGAAATCAAATGTCTTTTTCAGCGTGCGTCTGTCTTTGTCCTCTACGCATGATGCATAGGAACTTTTCTTTTGGATTGTAGCGTGCTTGGTGTGTGTTGGTGAATGTTTGTAGGAAATAAAAGTTTTGGGAGAGAGAAAAAAAACCCTTGTTTTCTCGCTCTCTGTGTGTGTGTGTGTGTGTGTGTGTGTGTGTGTGTGTGTGTGTGTGATGGATAGACAGGGAGGCGCTGACAGCTGAAGTTGTGGAGGCGCGTGCCAGCTTGTGCACCATTTCTAAGACTACCAGTTCTCAGAGACAACTTCTTTTGACTGGACCAGATCGTTGTGAGTTGTTTTTGTGGTACATGTATCTATCATCACATCACTTACACAGCGTTTATAATGCTGGCACTGGGCCAATAAACGCGTACTCGACGCGGCGACCACACTTCACGCTCCGATAGTGTAACAACAGTCGTAGGAATTCAAATTGTGAATGTTCGGCCGCTCGCGCAAAGTGTCAACAACATTGTACATGTATCGCGTGAAGAAGTGTACTAATCATCAAGACAGAGTTATTTTGAGAGTACAGGCGCCACTCAGGAGCGAAACTGTTCCAAAACATAAGTTGGCAAAATCGTGTTTGGACTCACAGCTCGAAACAAAATCAGAATGAAAACTTAAGACCCTACGTCAATAAAAGCAACGTAAAATTGGTTTGGCGTGTGCAATAACTTAACAAAATCACAGCAAATCCATCTCACACAATCACAGTTCAAACAGTTCGCAACATTACAAATCACGCAGCATTCCATGTAGACGTTAATTCTCTCTCTCTCTCTCTCTCTCTCTCTCTCTCTCACACACACACACACACACACAGAGACTCGGAGTCTCTTTCCAAAAAATTCAAATTGAGGAACTAAAACTAGAAACCACTTGAAATACAAATATATGCAACAAGAAATTAAACCCCAGATAATAATTCACTTGCAAGTATCTCTATCACGTCAAATCCTATGCCGCTAGGGTCACACAAACGAATGGCCATCGCCGCCGTTGCAAAGGTTGCTTTCATTGAATTTTTATTGAGCATGTCATAAGCACGTCTTGTTTATGCTCAAACTGTTTTCCTGTGCAACAAAATAAATTAGTTTAAACCAATGGCCAACATGTGATTTCTGAGCTAGCTCAGTGGGAAGATGTGTTTCAGTGTTAACATGCGTTGATATGCGGACACCACAGTTTCAAAACGAACCTGCTGTCAGTATCATTTCCAAAATAACCCCTACACCAACCGTTCGCCACTGACTTTGCCACACAGCAATACACGTCAGTACCGCCCTTACCACAGGCCTGTGATTCATTGTAAAACACCACCCTGGACTACAATCACGGACACACTTCTGATTTCTTGCCAAACGCTACTGATCGTATTTTGAGCGTACACGCATGTCTCCATGGTCAAAATTACTGTCTTCACGACGCAAAAAAACAAGTACGTCATCAGTTGAAACTTATACCCGTGAGGCCGGGACTTCTCTCAGTGGGCCCGTGACGAGTTCCAGAGAAGGACGCAGGACTTAAGCAGCTATAGACTTTATTAACCACCACTGAAACAACTGGTTCATATCTACAAGGTAACAATATGACTGGTCGCGCAATGGCGCGATTCGCTGTAAGCATCGCGTGTTTCTTCATATCCGCCCACAACGGTACGTACACCTTTTTCATGTTGTTTTCAGAATACAAAAGGGCTTTAACTGACACGCTTAAAGCACAACAGATAACGCAGATTTAAACGAAATTGATCGACGGTGTCTGTTGTTTTCCAAGTGTGTCCGTTTTGACCTTTTTGTGTCAGTTTCGATATTTTCTTTCTCTAAAACGCTGGTAGTGTTTGTTGTTGTTTTTTATTTGATAAGTTTTATTATTATTATTATTATTATTACAGAGAACATCAAAGAAAACACGAAATCAGACACTTAGTGTCAGAAGGAGTTTGAATTGCGCACAGAGAATCTTGAAGCCGTCAAGCTGTACCGGCGACACACTGAAAAGTCCCTTCAATAGCTGATGGTTGCTGAAAATCTAAGGCCTAAGACCCAAGACGAAAACCGCAAACGAAAAGCGCAGGATTATATAACTAGTAAAGATTGTTAGGCTTTGCCTATCTACTTTTATGATGATGATGATGATGATGATGATTATCATTGTCATTTTTATTATTTAACTCAGAACAGAAAATACCCACCTACCCGCCCTAACAAACAGTCGTGACAAAAAGGTCGTTTCAACGGACATACAACCGAACTGACATTATCGTGTGTGCGTTCAAAGTTCACTTAAGACGATGAATGACTTAGTCAGAAAATTTAACCAAGGCAAGATTGCGATAAAACAATAACAACCTCGACGACGTCGACAGTGTCATGAAAAGAGTAAAACGAAGAATTTTTTTTCTTGATTATCAACCTTTCTGTCTCCCTTGTTTTGCAGTGCATGTAGATGGCGCCACAGCACCGACGACGGACATGTACGATTTCGGAGGGACTACCATGTCTACTATCAACTGGGCCTGGTGGATAAACAATGTCGGTCCCAGACACACTATGCAGACATTCCGCCACTGGTGGGACGTCACCACAACATGTCAGTCCACTCAGTTCTCTTTATCATTTCTAATTTCTTTGGTGGATCATTTCTAGTCCCATTACCATGGTAACCGGCTGAAGGAAATTCGGGCAACTCTACTCGCGCCGCAGGGAGCGCATGGCCATACTAGTAATACGGAGCCGTCTATTTTGTTTTTTTCTTTCTCCTGTATGTATGATGTGTGATTCTTTTCCATTCCACGCCCCCCCCCCCCCCCTCCACCCTCCCGTTTGGTATAGGATCTTTAATGTGCACACGTGATATTGTGCGTCCGTCCGTGTGCGCGCGGGGGTGAGGCAGGCACCGTAAACTTGACGAGTCTGCACGTGCATTTGACTCGATCTGGCAAGGAAAACCCCCCCATCAAACTCCTGCCTACCAGAGATTCGAACCTGCGCCTAGGGATCCGTAGGGTAATCCCGTACAGTTGATGCATGGCATGCACTGGCGTCTTTGGTTTGGAAAGTGATGACATCGCTGGTAACTTGACTGACTTGGCCGAGTGGTTCAGGTGTACATCGGCGAATCCTGAAGCACAGGGTTCGAAATCCGTGGCTGACAAGAACTTGTGTGATTTTCCCCGAGACCTCGTGTTGTAACCGCTAATACAGTAGTCTGGTTCCGCGTCTGTTTCTTCAACGTGGACCCGTATAACCGAAGTGTACGGGTAAGGAAAGGGGTATAGTCAGTCAATTCTCCGTAAGCATACACTTCCACGACCACCTGTGATGGCGGGTAAATTCATTGGAACAGAAGATGGTCATATGTGTACACTCTAAGTCCCTGTGATAAATAAAGTCTACAGATAGTTGTCTCCCGGAGACTAATTCGACTATGTATGAGCGCGAAACCCGGTGACTTTTCCCCTACAACGGTAAGTTCATTTCCCTCCTCAAACCGCCTCAGTGACCAATGTTTGTCCGCACAGTCCTGACCACAACGGAGACGCCGAGGACGACGCCGACAACGACAACACTGGCCCCTCCGGAAGAGGGAATGGACGACACGACGTTCCTCATCATCATTCTCGTCGCTTGTCTGGCTGGTATTCTCATCGCCGTTTGCCTCATCGCTATCATCTGCAAAATGATGAACAAGAAGCGGCACAAGTAAGTGACGACAAAAAGCCTTGCAGCTTTAGTATAGAGGTCATCCTGGGCTGAGTTATTGCTAGCCAGTAATTATAAATATATCGACTGCTTCCAGCGATTTAATAAAAGGATATTTATATAGCGCTTATACTCAGCGAGCTCAGTCTAAGCGCTTACCAAGTCAAAAAAAATAAGTGAAAGGAAAATAAAATGGCATGAAAATAATGCCAGAGAGAACAATAAAAGACACACACACACACACACACACACACACACACACACACACACACACACACACACACACACACACACACACACACACACACACACACACACACACACACACACACACACACAGAGTTCTGTCAGCCCTTATTACTGCTGCTGGGAGTTTTAACTGCAGTTTTAAAGGCGGGGACCGAATCTATATATGCCTTGTGGTTTTTGGAAGGGTGTTCCAAAGGGTGGGTCCTTGTCACAAAAAGTAATCATACTTACACATGTAATTTTTAAGTCTTTCTAGTTGCACAAATGTCTTTTGTTGAAAGGTAAGGAGCCATTTCAACAAATACATGTCGGCACTAGTCACTGAAAGTCTTTTGCGTTTGGAGTTACGAAAATGCCTTTAGGTTTGAGAAGTTCGAATTCAAAATTGCCCTTCACAAAAGTGATGATCAGTAGGAGCGGAACACATGTTTAAGTTTCTGATTTGATTACGACATTGTAAATATAGCTGTTTATTAGTTCATAACCTTCATCCTATCTGATCATTCATTCATTTTTTTTCATTCATTATTCATTCTATTATTCCGGTGCTGCTTGTGTTTGTTGCAGGAAACCCAAGCGTCTGCGAGTGAAGCCGTTCAAGAACACGAAAGGCGACTTCTACAACGGGGCCCAGATGGCGGCGGCCGCCTACGGAATGCCCATGGATATGGATATGAGTATGATGATGCCCGGGATGATGCCCGACGCCATGATACCCCCTACGGATACCATGGGCATGGGAATGGGAATGAATGGCATGGGAATGGATGGAATGGGAATGGACGGTATGGGAATGGGCGGTATGGGAATGGACGGGATGGGTGGCATGACGGGGATGGAAGGGATGCAAGGGATGGAAGGGATGCAAGGGATGGAAGGGATGCAAGGGATGCAAGGGATGGAGGACGCGGGGCTGCAGGACATGGAGGCGGGCGATCCTTACGCCGACATACAGGCCAAGCCCCTCAACAACTACTTCCAGTAATACGCCTGACATCTGATGGTCCCACAACTGGACTTCAGAAACACCGACCGGTTTGATCAGTTCAATTTGTTGAAGTTTTGCGAGCGGAACGAAATAAATATAATATCACTGGTGAACTTTAGAACTACACGTTCCGACGAATATGATTTTTTTTTTCTCGCCAGTTTTGCGTCAGTGCGTTCAAGTTTTGCTGGCGGAAATAGTTGTGCTAATGAGAATTAATATAATCACTGGTATTTTCTTCTGTGGTAGACAACAAACAGGTCAGTTACAAGTACACAGGTGTTTCTAGTGTTCTCTCAAGACCGGTGACACGTTGAGTTTTGTACCAAACACACCCGTAGCTATCCATGAGTTTGGCAATATTTCCCACTAGCCCACCACACCAACAAGCACCTATGTATTTGTCTATTACTTTTAGTGTAGTTTATCATCGTGTATCATACTGTACTAGAATTGTCTCTTTTCTCTGTGTTGATTTTCTTCTGATCTAGAACCATTTGCATATACATGTAGTGTGTTCTTGTGTGCAAATGAAAATGAATCTATGGTAAGGCCAGTGTTTTCCGTATCTTGCAAATCACATTGTATCGTATTGTGGGCTACATGTATTCAATATTTTCAGGACTGTAACACTGACAGGATAATATACTCCACTGCAGAGTGTTCATGCACATTACAATTTGCACCTGAAAGCCACCAAAATGATGAACAACCAAAGAACCATTTGCAAGCGAAACTCAAGTTTGTGCTTTTCATTTTGTCCCCCATGAAGGCAGTTTTGCTGAATATTTCGGTTGTCGTAAATTGGCATCCTTCCTAACTTATTGTGTTACGGGTACTGCTTTTCGAACTTTCGTAGTACTAACACATGCATACAGTAGAACCACATGTCAGCGGCAGATGGAGTTCTGACTCAGAAAAGATTTCCAGTCGACTTTCATACTCAACCATTACAAACATTTGTGATATATACATGTGTATTTTATTTACAAGGTTTCTTGTTATGTTGTTAGGACAACACGTGCTTCAAAACTTGTACCAAATTGACAAACGTAAAAGAATTCATTGCTTTGTGGCATGACTTGGGTGTAAATTCTATCGGTATTTCACTACTTCAGTGGCATGACTTGTGTGTTGCTGTTCCTTCTTCCCCCTTCCGTGTGGGAGTAGGGAAAGAGGACGGAGGAGGGAGGGGGGGGGGAGGTAGGTAGCCGGTTGAGTCCTGAAGATGTCTGAATTTACTGTGTGTGAACATGTCACCGTCTATGGGCGTCAGGAAAAAGTGACCGAGCCAGATTTGGATCATGTAGAAGAGTTATCTCCCGGGATCCTTCTCCGCATTTTTTTCATAATTATTATTATTATTTTTTATTTTTAAAGCACGATGCCAAGGGAAGATAACTCTTTCTACGAACAGGATCCGCTATGGCTCAGTCACTCACACCCGTGTTTCCGTACTACATAATGCTGACAATGGGTTGATTTTCCCCAGCACTGTTTCCAGCCAAGAGAAAACACAAAACTGTTCGTGCGGAGTTTGAACTGAATCTTTCATAATAAAAACACCGAACGCACATCTCAGAAAGACTAGCAGTCTGTTAGTTTCTCAGTATTAAATGATACAGTCTTACTGATGGAATGTAATCGATCTGCTCAGTTTTCCAGTTTTCCTCCAGTGAACAGCGAAGTTCGACCTGTGTTGTGATTGGTTAAAAATGCCATCGGCTTTTATATTTAGATGGAGGTTCAGAGGACATTGACCTTGAAGGCATAAGTCAAGAGCACACAGAATGCGTCAGAGTATAAATCACTCACTAGGACATTGACCCCCAGGACGACGTGATCCGGAATAAGGACACGCATAATGCGTCACAATATCATGGCGTAATGCGTCACAACACATAATGTGTCACAACACAAGTCTAATCATTCACGAAGCCGGCTGACCACTGAGAAATACATCAATACATCGTTTCCGAGTTTAGATTTTATTTTTTGCCTATCCATCAACTGTTTGTTAGCCGCCCGGTTCCAGTCCCCGGTGAGCAGGGATTTTGATGGAGTTTTGGAGTCAAAATCATGTGCAGACTTGTTTACGGTGTACACACTGACGCACAAATATCAAGTGTGTACGCTGAAAATCCCATTTCCATCTTTCGAAGAAGAGTAGGCTGTGGCCGGTGACGTGGAAAACAGAAATACTGTCGCACGCAGGGTGAAGGTTTGCACATAAAGTAGCGCATAGCGGCAGCAGGCTTTCACTGCTTCGTCCCTCAGCCCTCAGGCTGCGCCATGAGCTTTTCAGAATAGATGGATATGTGCGCCGAGAAGAAGCCTACCATACCATACCACAACATACCATACGTGCATTGCTAACAAAACAACGTAGAAAGAGCACGGGGGGGGGGGGGGGGGGCACACTCACTCGATATAAGGTCAACAGGTCACTTAAGGAACCACTTATATCCACATGTGTAAACATTTACACCAGACAGCTTCCTACAAACACTTCAATCAGTGCTTTACATGAACTGACAGGGGTCGTAGGTTCAACAAGCACGCTCACTGATTTTCCGTATTTGTGTGCTGTATTGAACTAATGTTTTTATCAGCCACAAGCTGGCCTTACATAGAAATCTCTCGGTGGGGGAGATAACACACTATAGGTTACGTAAATTTATGTGTGTGTGAAACGTTTGTTTGGCAATCAATGCAGTGAATACACTATGTTGCCCACCTCATTAGGAATGTGTAAATGCACCGGTTGTGTGTTGAAAACATTGTTATTGTTGTTTCTTATCAAGAGATCTGTGGCAAACCTCTTTTTGTAGTTGTACACGCTGGAGGGGCAACAAGGGAACACAATATGAAAACAAGTAAATGTAGCACGAACACTGTTGGTGTACTTTTCTTATCATTATGACTAATGCCGTTGTTGGTGCAGCTGACGAAGTTGTTGCTGTCGTTGTTGTTAGTGTGTAATTATGACATCCCCATCCCCGCACTAATCAATAGTCAATTAATGACAATCTGGCAGAGCGTTCACACACACACACACACACACACACACACACACACACACACACACACACACACACACACACACAGAGAGAGAGAGAGAGAGAGAGAGAGAGAGAGAGAGAGAGAGAGAGAATAATCCTTTTATGCATTTCCCCTCCGGTTTAAAGCCTGCAAAGTTCCAGAAGACATGAAAGTGTCGCGTGACGACTGATTCCCAGTCAAATTCGAAGGGGGAATAAAAACCCGAGCAAATTCTTTTTTTTTTTAAATCCCCCCCAAAACCAATATTTTGGATGGAAATCAAACGGGCTTTTTACAGATGAGCCATAGCTTGTGCGGTTTCTTCAAAGCTGGAAATGAGGAGGGGAGGAGGGTGGGGGGGGGGACTGCTGGGCATCAATGATGGAGACATCTTGTCTGTCAGGGAACTCTCAAGTTTCCAAACGTGGAAACACTGTTCACGATGAAAACAGCGACAGGCACAGCCCTGAGTGTCAGAATACGGGATAGAGTGGGTTTATATAGTGTTGTCAAACGCCATCGGAACACGTGTAGATAGAGCATGTTACCAGCAGATCAAATAGTCTTTGACGCAAAAGCCTTCCGTAAAATCCATGATCTATTAGTGGTTATATGTACAGTAATGTAAATAACCAGTTTCCCTCGTTCTGTGAACATCTCCAAAGGCAAACCATTGCATTTCGATCATCACCTCTAAGGCCGATGTCACGTGGCAGTGTTATTAATCCGAGCAAACAGCGAACACAGTGTTTTTCCGTGTTTCTCGTCTGACATGCGGCAACAACATGCTTTTGCCCTAGTTTTTCCGCAGCGGGCTTTGAGCTGTTTTCCGTGTTCGTTCGAACAGAAAACGTCTCCCCTGTGTCGCGAGTTTCAACGTTCCTTCAACCAGCACACCTTTCATTCCTCTTCCACTGCAGTAATTTCTTCAAATCGGCGTTCGAATGATTGGGCAAAAAAAAAAATAAAAAAAAATCCCCCGCCCTAAAAAACAAAACAAACAAAAAAACTCGGTAGCTTTCTTTCCTTTTTTTCACGATAAAAGACATGAAAGGACGCGAAAAGAAATATCGGTTAACTCGTGTGCCAGTTCTTTGACTACAACAAGACGGAGCAAACCCCGCCGTTTCCTAGGAAAGAAAGAAAGAGGAGAGAAAATGGTTGGCTTTGGAAAACCCGAGAACGGTCGACTAATAAGCCCGAATCAGAGTGGCCCCAAACCTCAGCAGGGCCTCCCTATTGATCGGGGTTTCATTTGATGTGAAGATTTCTACAGGATACAGCCTCGTCTTCGCTTCAATTTTTTCTGCCAACTTTGGGCGCAAAAAGCAAATATAAGAAGACGACCGCATCGACCAGATGTCTCTACATTTCTTCCTCTTTGTCTCCCCGGCACGTAATGTATTTGCTTACAGTCTGAATGTTGTTTTGGTTTTGTTCCATGAACACTTCAAAAAAGTTGGAAATATAAGACAAAGGTTTCAGTCCGTTTGTGTGCACAATCTTTCGTATACTGAGAGAAGTTGGACATCCTGGGGAGAATTTTGGGAAAGTAGAACTTGCATTTTCTTTTGAGGCAGTCAACCAAGCAGTCAAGCAGTCAACTAACCAATCAAGCAATCAGCCAATCAAAAAAGCAAACAAACTTACGAGGGTCTTGGGCTGCTGTGTCTTGTTAAAAACAAACAAACAAACAAACAAAAACACGTAAAAACTAAAGAAAGAAACTAAATAAAAGGAAAATACATGAATTAAAAAAAAAACAAAAATAAAATTAAAACGTACATAAAATGAATAAATTAAAAATACACAAAATAAATAAAATGAATACAGTCACACACACACACACACACACACACACACACACACACACACACACAAAATAAATAAATAAATAAATAAAAAGCCCCAAGAACCAAGCTGTTACGTCGGCTGTTCCCGTTACCTCCCACTGCTGTCACTAGAAATCATTTTGTCAAGGGCAGTAACTCTCAGACCATTCTTTCTGCCCGTTTTTACGGTCCTTTAAATCACCATTCATTTGAATGAGACGTCAGTACAGTCTGTTCTGTAATCGATATGTGGTTCACTGCACTGCAAGTTCTCAAGAGAAAACAAATTAATAAAATCTCTGTCGCAGTAAGGCGGGATAGATTTTTTTTCTTCTTCAGAATGTGCACAGCCTTGAGCACTCTCATGGCCTGTCTGATTTATCCATTTACATTTAGACTCGTCAATGCATTTGTTGGCGCTTGAACATAACATTTTCCAGTTTCATGGACTACGTTTTTAGATCTACAAGCACATGTAGACTGACGTGCTAAAATCTTTGCAGTCAGTTAAACTTTACTTCATGTTTTTTTTTAAAATTTTATTTCCTATCCACACTGAGTACATGGCCCCACTCATGTGCACAATATCATATAAATGTTCTACGTGAAAGCTTCTATACACAGAAACCGAAATAAAAACTACATGAAATCAGTTCGATTTATTCCCCCCCCCCCCCCCCCCCCCACATTTTTCTCAGTTCTTCAGAAACCCCACACTCATACAGCCAACTGCCGACAAATCGATTCCACAGTCTTGACCCATTATGCGCAAAATCACCACTTGTTCCGGAAACCGGAAAAAGGAACAGAAGAGGTCAGGAAAGGGGAGCAATCCAAGGCTAAAAGAGTTAATTTCCTTGTGAGTCGCGGCCCGCCTGACTACATTTTCACATACAATCCGATCAAGAGGTCTACAGTGCCACGAGGTCGCGCGGACTGGGAACACTGTTATGATAATTGTGGAAAACAGGTTGTGTGGGGGTCAGGGTATTGTGCTGGAGTAATGAGGAGAAGAGGGAAGGCTAACCGGGTAACCAGTGTGCAAACCTCTCAACACACACTTCATTTTCTGCTCGTGCAGGCCGTAGGCAGTAAATAACTCTTATGTGACCGTGAGTTTGTTTTCCTCTATCGTTCACGATCTAGAAAAAGCCTGTCATGATGATTGTAAAGATGGGGATGAATTTTGGAAGGACTGGTGCTCCATTCACGTACCCCCCTACCCCCTCCCAAACCCCCTCCCCCATCCATCCATCCACCCAAATCACTTCCCTCCCCGCAAAAAAGAAGAAAAAAGGTTCTGATCGTGAAAATCGAACATAAAGAAAGGGACAGCGTGCAAACTTTGTGAAATACAGAATAAGTGAAAATGTGTGTGTGTGTGTGTGTGTGTGTGTGTGTGTGTGTGTGTGTGTGTGTGTGTGTGTGTGTGTCCCGGTGTGAAAACTGCTCGCGCCACATGTGAAAACACACAATACAAACCAGTGTCCTATAGATCCCTCAACAACCCTCATCTGCATTTCCAAACAGGTAATCACTGACTCACACACTATCCCTCCTATTGGATCTTAAACACGAACTTGTGTCTAGTCTAAGCCTACGTGATCAAGATACCACTGATTTTACTTGTATTGCTTCGACCGCCAATAGTCACCTTTACCTTTACCACGCAGTCAAGCAGAGCTGTCATTGTGAAGTCTGCCTTCAAATGTGATCACTGGCATTTTGCGCGATTACCTGAAGAGATTCGCGCAATTACCCGTGAGGACTGATTACCATGACAAGGTACGCACTATTAGAGGGAACAGGTTTTATATAACATGCGCTGGAAAACGGGGGAGAAAGGAGTTTTGTGTAGTTGGAAGTTTCTGATCGTCACTGCTGATATTTTAGTATCGCGGGTTTAGTCTGGTCGGTGATTGTTGTTGTTGTTGTTGTTGTTGTTTTTTCAATCTGCGTGAGGCTGATATTCACTGTACCGAAGACGGTGGTTTCAAACAGTGTATTCCCTTGCAATATACTTTTAAAAACGGATGTATGTCTTTGTTAAAGTTGTTTTAAACAACAAAAACAGCTACAACTGGCGGTCAAGAAAACGACGACTAACTACAACTGTGAGAGAAATTACCGAAACAGAAGGGACCGAGTTTTCCTTGGCGTCCGGCGAGTAAATAAGCTTATTAATTATGCTAGTAACGTATCAAGAACAGGAGAATATGAGAACATACACCGCTGGATCTTACATAGCGGACTATCGATATATCGACAATATCGCCCGGTGCTGGAGACGGGTCAGGTAAGAGGGTCGTGTATTGACAGGAAGACTTACACCTGCACGAGGCTCGTCCTGGGTGACAGAGTTCCCCTTCACTAACACATTTATCACTCTTCCAGCTCATAAGGCCGCTCTTACAGCGCTTGTATCAGACACCATCAAGTACCGTTAGATAGCGCGACAAGCCTTCAAGAGGGAAATGCCGGCTAAGACGAGAGAGAGAGAGAGGGGTGGGTGGATAAGGGTGGGGTGGGGTGGAGTTGAAGACTTGGGTGGTGGGTAGCGACTGGTGATATGGGGGTGGGGCTCAAGGTGGGACAACTAAAGAGGTTGTCTGACTTTCGCTCGTCGTTAGTGTGCTGTTTGGCGAGGCACAGCGGGTCTCACTTACCTGTTTTCCCTTTCAATTCACGGTGTGTCAGGCGAGAAGTTTCGCTCTCAAACCTGTAAGCTGTAAGCAGGCCCACAAACCGGCCAACTAGTGTTGTGTTGCCACGAAGACTTTGCTAGTGATCAAATGTTTCACACCGGTACTGAGTTACCGACAGAGAGAGAAGAGGACCGGACAGATCATTATGCGGACAAGGATATTGTAAACCTAGGACAATTGGTTTCATTTCTCCTGCATTGTGTAACCAAAGACGGACTTACTACAGGTAAGTAATCTACAGATAATGACGACACATGGAATGTCTGGATTTGGCCGGTTCCTTGCATTTAGAACACATGCGGTGTGTTGTCAATGGAAACTACGTGAAATTCAACCTTTCCTTGCCGCGGCTTGGAAAACACGCAATGGTGGTGTTGAGTGAGTTTCTGCCTGAAATACTAATTAATTGTAGTACATTTTAGCATTTTAGCAAACGAAAAACAAAAATTGTATAATGCCTTGTGTATGTATGAAGTCCAGACGTTCCTTCACAATTTGTTTCCAGACAACTGAAAATGTTCATATTTGATCGGAATGCATCTGTAAATTATGGGGGGGGGGGGGGGGGGTAAGAGTAAATTACACTTCACCCTGTCTAGTACTGCATGGCAATAAGAAAAGACCTGAAGGCGAGTATCCCAGTGATAAACCATCGGATAAGCTTCCTGTGTGGAGTCGGCTGGACGACGGAAAAGCAACTGACGGGACGTTGTCGAGCCATTTAAGGCTCCTTACGATGTATTTCCCTCGATACAAGGAGAGTGCGATATCGGATTTTATCTCACTGTCTCGTCAGTTTTGTTTGGAGGATTCACGAGTGACGTAGCAACGCTTTAACCAGTGTGAATTACTGTTCCGATAAGAAACATTACAGTCTGTCCTGACAAATATACCATGGTTTTTTTTTCATGTGTTTGATTTACTGCTGCCAAACGCTTAAAACCTTGTAACTGTTGTGCAGAGCGATTCAAGTGTCACCCACAGTACTGCTTTTGGTCACAATGCCCTTCGGAGACAGCCGATTGTCTATAAAAAAAAAAGTGTTTCGAGCGTTGTGCAAAGTAATTCAAGTGTTCTGCCTAGAGTTGTGTTTAGCGACAATACCTCCTGAAAATCACCAAAAGTCTCGTAAGAAAGGAGGAAAAGAAATGTGATCTACCTGTACAGTTATTGTGTGAAGTTGTTCAAACAGCACACGCGTCATGGGAGACGATCTGTAAGAGATAAATGGAAATTGTCTCGGTACAAATCACTTGTAAAGTCATAGGAACAACCAGAAAAAAGTCCAATGTCTGACCAATAAAGCGTTTGTGATTTTAATGTCCCTCACTGCTTGCGTCACAAACTGCCTTGCAAATCAATGTGTAATCAGGCTTGAATGTTCAATCGGCTTTTGAAGGATTGAAAAGAAGTTACGTCGAGGTTTTTTTAGCGTCTTTGCGTCTGCGGGGAGAACGGCCACAAAGAACGCGGAGAATTGCGTCGATAAAGTGTAGCAAAAAACGTCTAAGGGCCACACAGTGACCAAGAAAAGGACAAAAAAAAAACCCGCTTGAAGCCGCCGTGAGAGTGGCCAAAACTTTCCCCATAGAGTTTGCGTGAATAACCTAGTGAGAGCTGTTGCAAGCAGAACATGTTTTGTGAAGGAATCTAGGATCTGTTGGAGTGAAAACAAAACAGGTTTACCGGCGTGCGTTTGGTAAAGGAGTCCGTCTGAAATCAATCGACTTGTCTTTCGTAATATAATGCGCTGTTCAGTCAGGCCAGGGGTTTGTGTTGTTAGCTAGCTCCTTATTTTTTTGAGGGGGGGGGGGGGGGTTGGGGGGGGGGGGGGCGTAGTTTTCCACCCCGGCTGTAATAGGCGAAATAGCTTGGAGAGGCAACGAGTAATAGCGGACATAACGTCTTAGCTTCCAGTTGGGAATCGAACTTACGAACCGAGCATCGACAATCCATCTTGTCGTTGTTCAGCCCGGTGAACAGATTGTTCCAGAATGCCCTTCCAAACTTAGTGAACAATCACCCACAAACACACACACACACACACACACACACACACACACACACACACACACACACACACACACACACACACACACACAAATTCGCTTTCGTAGATTACAAGAAATGTATGTTTTAATTCTATTGAAAATTTCCGTCTTTCAAATACAGTGCTGCCTACAAAGCTCATCAGAATGATATGAGTGTTCAGGAAATCAAACAAGCGAACACACACACAAAAGTAGTGAACTGAAAAGGAAACCCTTAATATGAATACCAGCTACACTACATGACGTCTTCCCGGGTAAGAGTACCACGGTCCACTGACTAAACCCCCTACCCCGAGGGCGATGAACCGTGACGAGTGAATGATGTAAGGTACTCATGGTACTCAGCCTTATTTTCCACACCACCATTACATGTAGGTAGATATTGGTTGGGGGGGGGGGGGGGGGGGGGGGTCGGTTGTCACAACACTAGCTATCAGTAAATATTATCTCCCCCACCGTGACGTGCCTGAGTCAACTTGCCTCCCCTTTCAGTCTTTGACGTTCGCAGCGGAAAACTTGGGCTTCACAACTGGTTCGTGAGCACCATACTGACGGTCACAATTTATCGGTGTCCAGACCACATTTTCGGCAAAACTGCTGACGTGTTTGTGGTTGTGTTCTATTGTCCCGATGTCTTCCATTGTCTCGACCGGAGTGACATAAATATGAATACGTGTGTAAATTATTCTTCTGCCCAGTCTTTTCCCACCTAATTGGATTTGGCTTTGATTTAGTGTTATTGTCTCTCGTTTTGTGTGGGTTCGTCCCGTGTACATACACACGTACTGTACGAGGCCTGCTTTCAGCTGTGACAGCTGGTGTGTATGCACCTCACTGTGACGAACTTGTTACAACGAATAAAGCGGCGGTCAGTCAGTACTGCCACGCATCATAGGTTTTAAAATTGTTTGTTTGTTTGGCGGTTTAATGTTTTTATCCATCACACACGGAGTGATATCAAAGACGGGGCAACGAGGACAATTCCGACACAACTATTTGGATCCCAGCCGGGATTCGAACCCTCATCCCGACCATTGAAAGCCGAACGCTTGACTTGCCCGGCTACCCACGTGATTTTGAAATGAGCGTTATCGAGTACGTCACATATCAGTTTGGGTGACAAGGTACGTCACATACCATGTCGCCAGTATGCCACTCGATATACACTGTCGTTAAAACATTACTATAAGCGATCTAGTTACTTCCTAGTTTGCATGAAGAATGATAAACGACCAAACATTCTATTCCCTTGTATTTCACAGTTCGAGTCCGTATCTCAGTTTAATCAGTTCTCTATGAGCGTACAGGACATTCACTGAGAAAAGCAAGTCTACACGGTTGCTAAGAGTTGAACACAGACTGAAAGTGTTCTGCACCCGACGATACATGACAGTCTTTAGCTGTCCTTAAGCACCCACTGATCGAACACACTGATATATGATCCTCTGGCAATCACATTTCAGTCTCACCCTACGTCACGGTGAAGTTAATACCACACGCAGATTTGAAAGACTCAGCCGTTGTGTGTCAACGCCGAAGTCTTTCAGGTTCATCTGCCTGGGAGCGGATATGTTGAGGTACTTAGTGTTCTGCCAAACTGTACTGGTGTGCCTGCCTGTCTGTGGTAGAGTGGTTATCGAAAGTTTTCTCACCGGGGGGTTCATTTCTATGTGAAGTGGGTGGGTACGCAGCAATAAACTTTGAAATATTTAAAGTCAGTGTGAGTGAGTTGAGTGAATAGCATGTATATTGTACGTGTACCCTGGATGGTATGTCTAGATCATAATACTGCCTTGTGACAGGTCGGTCAGTGTCAACCTAGAGGACTGCAGCAGCTGGAAGGAGTGTGTTGTCGCTAATACACACACACACACACACACACACACACACACACACACACACACACACACACACACACACACACACACACACAGAGGGGGGGGGGGATCTTGCTTACAAGCTTATCTTACAAACTGCCCTGTTGATAATTATAAGTCGAGAAACGTAATGAGAAAATGAGAGAGAGAGAGAGAGAGAGGGGGGGGGGGGGGATCTTGCTTACAAGCTTATCATACAAGCTGTACTATTAATAATTATGGGTCGAGAAAAGTAATAAGAAAATGAGAGAGAGAGAGAGAGAGAGGGGGGGGGGATCTTGCTTACAAGCTTATCATACAAGCTGTACTATTAATAATTATGGGTCGAGAAAAGTAATAAGAAAATGAGAAAGAGGGTGAGAGGGGGAGGGAGCGAGCAAGCGAGCGAGCGAGAGAGAGAGAGAGAGAGAGAGGGGGGGGGGGAATGTGTACACTACTCCCTTTTTAGACATCGACCACCATTTCATATCAACGTGAATAACATTTTCCCCTCTACAAAAGTTCAGAACTGGAAAAAGGCGAGACGAGCCTCCGACTACACGTGAGAATATCTGTACTCCTGCAATCAAAGGCCGTATTCTTTTGCCAGGAAACAGCGTCTTTGTCCTCATGTCCGCCTGTTTTCCTTCTCTATTGATTTTGTCTTCAGGGGAGAAGAATGAAAACGACCCTTTTGTACAAGACCGTCTGGTACCCGGCACCGAGGTACCACTAGATTTGTCCCCCTTCCACGGTGGGTACCTGTCACGGTCGATGAAGAAAAACGGTGCAACCTCGAATGAGCACTTACTTCGACAATCTCTCTGAGTCAGAAAACCAAAAATTTCAAAACACGCTCAGAGGACAACAGACAAGACGGATTTCATTCTCGACAATTCGGCTTAAGCGAAGACAAATAAATACACTCAAGGACAGCGCTATACTTTTCTCGATCTGTTCTTGGATTGTCACAAATTTCTCTGGGGGTAGGGAAATGTGAGCGTGTCAAAGTTAATGCACAAATGCGTTAAAATGGTAGAAACCGTCAACAATGTGTCACTTGGTAAGATAAACCAGTATGTGTCACTTGGTAAGATAAACCAGTATGTGTCACTTGGTACGATAAACCAGTATGTGTCACTTGGTAAGATAAACCAGTATGTCACTTGATACGATAAACCAGTATGTGTCACTTGGTACGATAAACCAGTATGTGTCACTTGGTAAGATAAACCAGTATGTGTCACTTGGTAAGATAAACCAGTATGTGTCACTTGGTAAGATAAACCAGTATGTGTCACTTGGAAAGATAAACCAGTATGTGTCACTTGGAAAGATAAACCAGTATGTGTCACTTGGTAAGATAAACCAGTATGTGTCACTTGGTAAGATAAACCAGTACTATGCCCACTACTGTACGTTTTTTTTCCAATATCTTAGAATAAAGTGAAATGCTATTTGTTGCCAGAAATGACAAAAACGAAAAAGGAAAAAAAAAAAAAAAAAAAAAAAAACCACCAAGTGCTCCTTTGATTATATTTTCTTTTTTGAAACCGTTTTTCAAGTCACCCATTCACCTCCAGGCAATGACAACAAGCATAAACGTGTCTGCACTTACTCAATAAATTAAAAAAACTACAGGAGACTCCACCTAGTGAGCGCTGTCATCAAATGGCAAGAAGGCCTAAGTACTTATAAACTCCATGACACTTAGGCCTTTTTACCAAATCACTGAAGAATGTTGTATGGAGGCGACACCGTGTTTCCCTTGACGCATTGACAGTCCCCCCCCCCCCCCCCCCCCCCTGTCTTGACCGTTCGTTACGCCTTGGGGCACAGACTGTCTGCAGTGAATGACGGTTCTTGGAGGGAAAGCTTACTGTTTGGCCACCAACAACGGACCTATAGAACTGAGTGTAGACGCGAATGGTCCTTGCACGTAGACCAGCAGGTAGACCAGACTCATTAACGGGAACGGGGGACCCTGTGACGTGTGTCCTGTGCTTGCAGACAAAGTCCTGTGTAAAGACCCCTACCTGACTTAATTATAAGCAAACCAATATCACTGTGTACCAAGTTTCGTGTTAAGCTGACATCTGTAGTGCTAACTGTTGATTAACACCGTTCATACTCAGCCGATGGAACCACCAACATTTCTCGTAGACAAACACACTTGCACATCGAAGTCACATTGAGAGAAAGGTCTTAAGGAATAAAAGAAATTCATGCGTTTGATAATCTCGTCTTTATTCAGCCTGAAGACTGGTCTCTGTTTCCCATATCGCGTTGAGAGCTATACGCTGTTCCAGCGTTCCCCGAGGAAGCTCCACATGTTAAAATGCCATCACATCGTATTTTGACGCCACAGAGCGTCGGATTTACCCGTATACCGCCGTAAACTCCACATCTTTGTCCTTATTCCGTCATAAACTCGCTATCTTTGTCCTTACGCCGTCATAAACTCCCTATCTGTGCACACAAACGCCCATACATCGTCCTCAAAGGCGCAAACCCCGCGCCGAGCAAACTGAGAGTGTTTGGGGAAGGGATGTCAGTCATGATAACCAGACACCAGGGGGTAGTAACTGCGGTCTCTCAAGGGTGGACAAGTCCATAGGGTTCGGTTAGACTCGTATCATGCAGCAGGATATGGATGTAGATCTGTGTAAAAGGTTTTTGACATCGGCTGAAATGTCAGTGTGGAACAGTGTGAGCGACACCGTACACTGACATTGTACACGTCACAGTACTCTGTCGCCGGCGACGCTGTATGCTGAGTGTAAGATGTCGGCTGACAAGTCACGTGACGCCATCTATGAAGCCAGGCAAAGATGGCGGAGACAAAACTAGCACTTGCACACTGAGACAGCGGATGTAATGTACTGTATGTATTACACTTAGGTACTTTTATCTTGCAGTTACACTTCAAACTCTTTGAAACCGCGAACGCACCTTACAACTCTCTCTCTCTCTCTCTCTCTCACACACACACACACACACACACACACACACACACACACACACACACACACACACACACACACACACTGACAGGCAAGTGTGGCAGCATGGACCTCTATCCGTAAAGGCCCCTGGTCGCATCCAGCACACAGGGCTAGCAACTGGAAGTGACGTGAACCGCCTTTACTGAACTGAACCGAGATCGGAAACTGGCGAGGGGAGCCGGGATAACCGAATGGTAGAGCGTTGGACTTTCAATGCTCGGGTCGTGAGTTCGAATCCCGGGTAGGGGTCAAATATTTGTGCTGGCGTTTTTCTCGTTGCGCCGTCTTTGATGTCACCCTATGTGGTGGAAAAGGACGTTAAACTCCCAAACACCCTGAAACTGGCGACATGGTAACCCGCGTACGGTACGCCATGCAAACTATACGAGAAGAACCCTTGCAGCTTGTTGCTTTGCGCGGGATGGCATAAGCTCTTTGTGTATTGACCCCTATTGTTATGCAGATGTTTGGAAAGGCTTATATACTGGAGACGGAACACCGGACGCGCTCACTGTCAGATTATAGAGATCGTTTTCTACTCTGATTGACTTGTCCTTAATCTCTGCCGAGAACTAGCTCAATGGATGAAAGTAAATGCACGTCGATGCTTTGACTGACTTTTCACTGATGCAAACCTGTACCGTTTCAATGTTTATTGAAAACTTTCCTAACTCTTAGACATGTGTCAACCCTCTAGCTTCTCCAAAACCACTGCCAAGTCATCACTGTTTGATTTCCACAGCTTAATGCATGGTCCGGACGCGGCCTAAGCAAAGAAAGAGAGAGAGAGAGAGGGGGGGGGAGACACCCCCCCACCCCACCCCCATCCCCTTTAAAAAAAAAAAAAAAAAAAGAAAAAAAAAAGACGAAATAAAAAGACAAAAAAGGGAGAGAAACTGTCTGGAGACTCCATCTTTCCCAAACAAGCAGGATTGTCGGTAACACAATTTCTCAGCAATATGTTGCATAACCGTAATTCAGTTTTTCACTTCCAGTGAATACATCGCTCCCAACATGATTCAATATCGCCCTGTTCACAGCGTGCAAGCTTGAGTCGGGTTCATCAGCTGCCATTCACTCAGCATTACAATGAACACTAACTTTCTTCTCTCTCTCTCTGATATTAAATCAAGTTGTTCCTTCCGGGACACTGGGCACTGCTGGAGATGGCAGATGGCCGACGTATTTCCTGCCTTTTCATTGGTCAGAATTGATGTAAATTCAATAAACGCATCCCGCTTTCACCTGTAATGTCATTTCCTGCATGTTTCGCTCGGTGTTTATTTGGGATATCATGTGTGCACTAGATGCTTTACACTGCACTGAACCTGGGGAATATCGCAATAATTCTTTCTTAATGTATAGTCAGAAATATAAAACCGGGTTTTTTTTTTTCGCGTTTATTTAATTACCATATAGTTGATATTACCTTCTTGACCTTACATATTTGATTATAAAATCAAAAGAGATTAAAAACAAAAATTAATAAATAGCATATTCCAATGGTTCTCTTTTCAGTTCAAAATATAACGATTTAGCCTATCATCCTCCTCCCCCAAAACAAACAAACAAACAAACAAAACAACAACAACAACAACAACAACACTATGTTCAATACATTTGTTTTTATGGTTATATTTTTTGTATGTTTTAGGTGTCAGACCACAAAACATAATGACAATTATTCTCTGAAACAACTTTTTTTGATTTGTACATTGATTTTGTGTATTTTCATACTTCTCTTCATTTTGGAAATTGAAACCAGAAAGAGGCGAGATTAACCTCCCCTTAACTTAAGTTGTGCTTTGTGTTTACAGAGACTGAACATTTTCTGGCAAAAAAAATACACACACACACACACACACACACACACACACACACACACACACACACACACAGTGTGAAGCAAAATCTCCATATTCACTTAGCGACTACGTCAGCCACTTTTAAGACTCAGTGATTCCACCTTGTCTGTTTAATGGCTGCCAGTGTCCGACAGAGTCATGAAATAAGGTTCGAAGCGCACAGTTTTACGTTTGGACCCTTTTAAGTTTAAAAGCAATTCCTTGTACCGAGTGAACTGGACCGTTCACTACAAAGGCTCCACCGTTTAATCTAGCGCCTGATATGTCGGTGACAAGTGTTCTAAGTGTCTCTGCATTCAGCCCCTTCCAGTAAAAGCGACACGACCTACAGTTTGTGTGTAGAAACACGCCGTTTCGTGTCCTATCGCTGCCCATCTGACTAAACCTGGAACGTGAACTGCTGGTAAAAGCCATTGGATAAATAGCAAGGGGTATGAGTTATGATCACTTCTGAATATGTTCGATAAGTTCAATATAAGTTCAGTACAACCCGGCCATTGAGTTGGTTTGTTGAGAGAGAGAGAGAGAGAGAGAGAGAGAGAGAGAGTTAACTGATTAAATTTTCCAGCTCTCAATCAACTTTTATCAGCTGCTGAAAAGACTAGGCTTGCATTCTACGCGGGTTTCACACTGTAAGACTGTGACACAGTGGGACCTTGGAAAGTACGTCGCCATTTGGACCATTTAGTCAGCTCGGAAAATCCAAGAATGTAAATGGCCACGTACCGCTCCTGTAGGAGAACAACTCAACCCAGGATACGTGGTGGAAGTGGAAGATTAACAGAATCAAATACTTCTCAGTTCCATTCGCACGTGTGTGAGGTGGACACGATACCAATTGAAAATCAAGGCAGGGGACCAACTCACAGTTTTCCGCTTTCCTTGATAAATTCCCCGACAGCAGACCTCCACTCCTCCCTCAGATAACCTTAAGAAGGCGGTGATGGAATGCGATTTAAATACAAACATACTAATACCGACCGCTAACGCTGACTATTCAAACAGCTGTGGAAAACCCTTGGCGTGTTTGGCACGTGGTTATCGGGGATCGTGACTGTAAGAAACTCACGGTGAAATCCAGGGCTTAGACAGAACCAGCAAACGACAATGCTGAGGATTTGCTGAACTTGAACGATCCTTCCATAGATCTGTTCCAGTTATACGGAAGTCAAGTGGCCATCTTGAACTTCAGTTCACGTGGGAAAGATTTCGGGAAGAGATTTGTGTGTAGACAGATTTTATCGTAAACGTTAATGCAAAATCCTGAACTAATTCATTCTGTAGTTTTGTTTCTACACAACATTATTTTAAGTACAACCTGTGTGTTTAATTAAAATACATTACTTGCAATTTCTGAATATGTAGGTGAGGTAAATTTGCAACTCGTGTTTTGCAATTCGTGTTTCGCGTTCTCTCTTCAGGACAGAGTTATCCATGAAATTACGTCCATATTTGTTACAGATTGGCACATGCTGCGAGTGTGCTGGAACGACCATCTCAATGTCCTCGTTCTTCACTAGACGTGTGGACCGAATCCTGTGACGAACCCGACACACAACAAACTACACACGTTCACCAACAGACCGGAAACAAACAAGTATTTGTGATCTCGAGTTCGCCATGAGGCCCACGTCAGCACACAGCGGTCTTCGCGGACCGCCTCTCTCTCTCTGTGACATCATGCAGCGTGGATACCTTCAGCAGGTCAGTCAACAAGGTTACAAATTATGCACTTCAACTATACGGTCAATATCTTCTAGTTAAACAACGAGGGAGGGGGGGGGGGAGGGGGGCTCTTACACTTGCTATCCCTTTCGGGATCCGAACTAACGACGTTACAATGTTGAGTTCTACGTACAATCAGCTGAGCCATCTGAAACTCAAACAGCTGGAACGGACTGACGTTAACTAACCTTGAATTGCTTCAGGTGCGGATGCTGGTAGACCTTGGCTCCAACCTAGAGTCACGTGACGCTACTGGCAGAACGCCCCTCATGCTGACGGCCTACGTGCAGCCCGAGGAGTGGGGAGTGGGCATCGCCAGGCTACTCATAGAGACCGGGGTCAGCATGACCTCCAGGGACCGCTACGGTATGCACGTGCTGCACCACGCTTGTGTGTACGAGAGGCTGGAGTTGGCCAAGGTCCTTCTGAACGCGTTGGATTTCGACATGGCGCAGGCGGACAAGTAGGTGGAGAGAAAACCCCCAGCCAAGCGGCTAACCAGCCAACGAACCTAACAACAAACAAAGCAACGAACAAACAACAAGAAAAAGAAACCAAACAATTCCTGCAACTGTAAAAATTACTTGGGTGTCATTAGTCCCCCGATTAATAGTTTGGTTGTTGCTTGTTTTTACTGTTATGTCTCTTCAACTTTATTTCATTGCTTGTTCAGTATTTGCTGATATTTATGACAGAGTACATAATGTTTGCGTTTCAGTATGAAGAAAAACACTCGTAAAGCACTTTGGGTGGTATGAGGGTGTCATAAAAGACAGTAGGGCCATTACTCCATTGAAAGACGACCGTCACAGGATTCAATGCAAGCGTATTAAGGTTAACATACAGCTTGTAAAATATGTTTATGTTGTTTGACTGACACGTAGGTTCGGCAACACGCCCCTTCACTACGCCGCTGTGTCCGGTAACATTCCGCTGGTCAAACTATTGCTGACCTATCTACTGCGATACCGCCTCCCTCTGGACAAAGTCAACAAACAAAACCGCACGGCTCTGGACGAGGCTGTACACGCCGGAAATGACGTCTGCGCCGCCATTATCAACGCCGCCATAAACTACAGTAGTGGTTCCGGTTCTGCCCGGGAAGACAACCTCAGCGTGGGGAAGGGAGACAATGACAGTGTGTGTGAAAGTAACGCCCCTTTCGCCACGTCCACGGAGTACAGTTTCTCACCGCAACAAGAAGTCAGCATCAAAGTTCTCGGGGCTGGAGAAGGTGAATCGAGAAGCGCCTTCCAGAAGGTTGACCTGCT
Organism: Batillaria attramentaria; assembly: GCA_018292915.2. Classification (NCBI taxonomy): domain Eukaryota; kingdom Metazoa; phylum Mollusca; class Gastropoda; family Batillariidae; genus Batillaria; species Batillaria attramentaria. The sequence continues at coordinate 471,740 of JACVVK020000197.1, read as the reverse complement.
TCGGCAGGACTTTCTCCTCCAGCACGTCGAGCCCAAAGAATCGTCACCACCTTCCACTGAGCGCTCATTCCAAAGTAGGTCACGGCGGACAGGAGTCAGACGACCACACACTGCTGCCGTCAAGCGGCCTTCGTCTGCAGGAAGCAGCAGTTCCGGGGGATCCACGAGTCGCCTACACAACCAGTCGTTCCTCAACGGGCGAAGCGGCAGCAGCACTAATATAGCCGCCCAGAACGGCCGAAGCGGTAGCTACACCAACTTAGCCGCCCAGAGCCGAAGCGGTAGCTACACCAACTTAGCCGCCCAGAACGGCCGAAACGGCAGCCTGACCAACATAGCCCTGAGCGGTGTCAACATCACCACAGACAGCGCCAACGACACTCAGACCAGCAGCAGGAGGTTGTCAGGCCGGCCGTCTCAGGGTCAGAGGTTACGACGAGAAGGCTCTTCCATCGTCCGCTCCTACTCCCAGCAGCCTCTCCTGCCCTACGAAAAGAACCCGGATCGGGTGATACACGTGGCGTCGGAGAACGACTTCCGGAACACTCCCGAGTACGTGCTGAAACTGACGAAGATGTACTTTGACCCCGCGACCTTTGACACGGACAGTCTTCCTATCCTTGTCAAACAGCCGACGTCAGTACGATATGATGATCCTGTGGAGAAAAAGGTATGGATACTTCTGATAGCAGATAATCACTTTCTCGTTTGTCAGTTTGTGTTTTGGGCTTTGACTCTGGAGAAAAAAGTAAAGGGTTTCTTGCTGGGAAATGTTTTCTGGCCCATACATGACGAATGGGATTTCGTCATGTATAGGCCAGAAAATGCCCGGATGAAATACATGATATTGTGTCAGCCTTATTGTACCTGGGCTGTCCGAGTGAAATAATACTTATGACCATACTCTCATACATGACAGCTGAGACTTCTGGGAGCCAGCCAAGCCTCTAACTCAGTGAAATCAAGGAGCGTAGCATCATTGTTAGGGGCGACTGGCGACCAGCGACTGGCGACAGACGACCAGACGACTACATTTGACCACCTCTGAAGACTGTCAAACATTTGAACAATGTTTTCCGTTCTCTGTTTCCAGACTAGCGGCCCACCCAGCTGGCGGGAAGAGATGCGTGTGTTGTACCGACATTACGAGATCCAGTGTTCACCATCATGGCGGAATGCTGCAAAACCCCCACTCGACCCCCTCACGCTGCTTACTTCCCCTTCTCCTGCACAAGGTAGGCAACTCTTTGTAGATTACTCCACTCCTGCTGTTATTTTATACACAAGCTGAAGGGGACATCTTCAGAACCACAGATACTGACTTTATCATGAAGGTGGCCGTCCTATGCAGGGTTCATTTGGCATAATCAAACCTGCCTGAGCGGCCACTTCAGTACAACAATGTCCTGTCCAGGGAGGTCATCAGTTGCCAGGGTAACGGCTTGCATGCAGTCTGTAACCCAAAACATCTTGCGGGAGGTGGTCACCTGTCGAAACAGGGCGGTATTTTTCTGACTTTGTGTATTAGACAGGTTTTATTGTAGCACAAGGACTGACCTCAAAATTATCGATCTGAAAACGAGACAGCTGAGCCATGTGGCTACATTGACAGGTCTCACTGTATCTGGCAGGATTGTAGTGTAGGTGTATTTGTGATTTTGACCTAGAAACACTAGTATATTTTTGTCTATATGGACTCTCTCCCTCTCTCTCTCCCTCTCTCTCTTATCGAATAGAATAGAATAGAAAAATAAACAAAAAGAAAACAAGTCGATAGAAGAGAAGATACTTCAGAGGGGAAAGCTAAATCGCTGCCGCAACAAGAGAGAGAGAGAGAGAGAGAGAGAGAGAGAGAGAGAGAGAGAGAGAGAGAGAGAGAGAGAGAGAGATGCCTCGTTAATGAGGATCCCCGGGATACTGACTTGCCAATAAAAATTATACACGACATTTTCTCACAACGCAAAGAATCAATGTTTTTTTCTACCAGTACCACTACCAGCCCACACGCCACCCACATCTCGTCAATAGTCAGAATTATCCCATCGCCCACATCTGGCCAATAGTTAGAATCATCCCTTCATTCACAGTGGTTCTGTTTCTACCATCCGGGGCAATTATTACTGACTGGACATAGGAATCCGTACAATTTGTATGAGGCGTTTGCTTCACAATATACTGGGAGCGAGAATAGAAAATGTTAGTTTGGAATGATTATTTCAACATCTAGTGATATTTCATATTTTATACATTTTTTTCCAACACGGATTAGTTTCCTGCATTGTTCTACTTGTTACTAAAGATAAAAAACACAGATTGTTAACTCTGTGTGTTATGGTGATAGTTTTTCACGTGACTAGTGCATGGACGCATAAGGAACAGGCTAATATTTACGCACCAAGTTTTTTTTTATGAAGATAATACCTTGTGGTGGTGGTGTTTTCAGGAGAGGAGGCGGACGAGGTGGGAAGTGCAAAAGACAAGAAATGTCGTCGTCCCAGCTCAGTAAAGGGACCGGAAGCCAGCACTAGCAGCGCCGTCAAGCGGCGACCGACCTCCACTAAACAGCGGAAAATATCCGCCACAAAGTACGAATAGCCAGATTGTTTTTCTTTTGGACAGTGTTCACCCGTCGCACTCGTAAGCCAGAGGAATGAGGCTTTGATGCCGAGCCGAACACAACTCAGCATTTAGTTTTTAAGGGATGAGTCGTTTTCATGTGTCGACAGCAAAGGGGAACAAATCTGACTTATTACAAGAGTTCCACGTAACAAGGGGTGTTTGGGAGTTTTCCACCACATAAGGGTGATATCAAAGACAGGGCAACGAGAAAAAGGCCAGCACAAATATTTGGCCCCAGCCGGAATTCGAACTCACGACCCGAGCATTGTGAGTCCAACACTCTACCATTCGGCTATCTTGCCCCCCCCCCCTCCCCGTTACTAGTTAGTTAGTTAGTTAGTTAGTTAGTTAGTTAGTTAGGGCTTAACGCCACCTCCCCGTTACAAGAGTAAAGAAAGGGAAGCCTGTTAATATTGCTGTCTTGTTAGACGTGCTGTAGCCAAACTATAGACGCTTTCACTAACACTTCCTCTTTTTCTCTCAGTCCTCCATCGGGTCCTAACAGAACGGCAGGAGCGTCTCCAGACTCCGGCAAGGGACATGCGGAGGGAGGGATGACGGATCTTGGAATAGCCTCCAGCAACGAATCCCTGTCAAGCGCCACGTCTATAAAGAAGAAAGACAGCGTTGGAGCCAAGACAGAAACAGGCCAGTCTGGAGGAGCTGCAGCAGGAGGGAGTGGTGGATGTGGTGGCGGTGGTGGCGGTGGTGGTGGGGCTGCCAGCAGTTCCTCCAGAAGTCAGGCCAAGACTTCCCTTGACAACAGCAACAACGGCAAAGGATCCGGGTCGGATAGCGGAAGCGTTGCTGGCGCAGGTCGTGGTGGTGGTTCTGGTGGTAGTGGAGGTAGTGGTGGCGGTGGCCAAGGTGGTTTAAGCGGTGCTGGCGGTGGAGGATCAACCGCATCAAACGCCAGCAACGCTACCGGAAATGCCACCGGAAGTGCCACTGCGCAGGCGCGAGGCAGGCGCACGGGAACCTCCAGCACGTACACTGTCCCTGTTCTGACGGCCACAATGGCCGCGGGTGACGCCAATGCCAACGACGTGAACGGTGAACCGACAGAGATTGACAGCAACAGACTGTCCGTTCTTAGCGACATTGACGAAGTCTAATGAGTTTTCACCTTGGTGACAAGGGATGGTCGAGCTGGTAGACCACTGGATTTTCAAAGGCCAAGTCGTGAGTTTGAATCCCTTCCGGGAGCCATAGCGTGGTGGTGGATTTCACTCGCGTTTATGCGTGGTGGGAAAAGACATTACGATACTAGGACACAACCATTCCAGTAACAAACATGACCACGTCCTGGACACGATGCTGGACGTACGCGGAGAGTAGGGTGGCTTAACTGATTGTAGTGCACGACTCGAGAACAGAAGGTGTTGAGTTCGAATCGCTGGACAGGGCTGACCTTTGTGTAGACTTTTTGATGTCATTCAGATCAACCTCACCGTTTACGGAAACGATAAACATGCAAGCATCCTCCAAGGACATGCACGAATGTACGATGCCTTTCACGTTGGACTGTACGCACTCTTACCTGTTACGGCTCAAGAAGGCGTATCTTCCAACCTACTGTGATATGACCAATACTACAATGCTTCGACCAGTGTCAAAACCGGATGACACTTACTCCAGTTATAACCGCTTATAACCTTTTGCTTTATAGGTCTGAGTCATGAATTAATGTCCAGTGAGCCGTGACGTATTCTTAAAGTCACCGCAACTACACAGTCGTTAAGTCAGGAAATACAGTTGGTGGTCAAAGACGTTTAAATTATGAGAAGTTACTGCATGATTTGCCGTGTAGAATAATACTGCTCGTGATCATGATGATCGTTTTTTTTAATGGATCTTAAAACGAGGCTAGTGACTGTGATAAATACCTGAATGCTACTGTTAGTTGCTGTTATTTGTTTTTGTTTCAAGTACCGGTAGATTCACTGAAGGACATATTATTCATATTTAATGCCCACTTGTGTGTCAGAAGTGCTCCATCCATAAAACCAGTTCATGCTTGTTGCGCTTGTTAACTTCCATAAAATGCTGACATCGTGTGCTTTGCTTCCTATGATCTCTTTTCCGCGAATTGCCTGACAGAAAGACATTCGTCTGTGACACACACTCCTTTCCCGCCATATTCATCATACGACGTCTGCTGCGCGCCTTGGCTATTGGACAAGATGGCGGCATAAAAATAGACTACGCAATGAACGATGCTCATAGTTCCACTTCCGAGCAACGGGAGTCATACGTTATGTTGACGTGAATGGAAGTGTAGGGGAGGTTTGTCTGACTTTATGGAGAAATGCAGGCGCTTGATTCCTCTTGATTTCCTTTGGGACTTTGCGGTCGGTGACTTTTGTGTGGGCCGCGTCTTTGAGTTTAAAGATTGTCTATGGAAGATTTATGTTATGCCATTTTGCAGAAACCACACCACGGCGCATACATCATTATTAGACACACATATTTATTTTTCTATCAGGAGTTCTGATTAATATATTTGGAAAAAGTATTTTTCTTGTCTCTTGTTTATTTGTATGTCATGGTTTTAGCTATACAGTGCTCATTCACTTCATGTTTATCACCACTCACCATCCTCCCCCCCCCCCCCCTTCTCCTCCCCCCTTCTCCTCCCACCGAAAAAAAAGGCCAACCAACCAACCAAACAAACAAACCGGGTGCCTCAGAGGAACATGTTTTAAACATTGAACTTTTTAGATCTGTTTTGCCCACGCAATGTTTAATAGCGTGTGGATGGTCAAGGTCAGAATACGATCTGGTATAAGAACTGTTTAGAGGTCAACAGACCAATCAGTGAGATAACACTTTGTTACTGCCTCCTTAATCACTCTACGTGTGGGGGAGTTTTGTGGCTGGAAACTGCGTTTTAACCGTCACAAACGGAACACAGTTCAAAGACAGAACTACAAAATACAGCATGCGGTTTAGGTCAAACTCAGATTACGTTTGCCGTGGTTAAAACAGGCAGTTGTATTTGAAGTTTTTTTTTTGTTTGTTTTTTGTTGTTTTAAATTTAATTTTAAGTTATTGAGAGGCTAATGATTTTTTTTAATATTTCAAATTTACCCATCCAGAATGTCTGTTTTTTTCCTGTTTATTGCACTTTTGACTAATACATTTCTTCTTGGAAAAGCCAGTGACCTTTCAGTACGTCTTCTCTTTACTTACTTTGTAGTCTGAAGCTTCTCCCTCTCCTCGACAAAGTTGATTGAATTCACGACGCGAAATGACTCCGCTCCACAGTGATAAATGTCGTCTGTGATCTACTGTGGCATTCCCGTGGTAATAAATGTTGGTGTAGCCGTGAGTCATCATTCTAGATGTGATCTACGCTAATGATGGCCACAGTAATCGTAAATTACAACCTCTACAGATTGATCGGACTGAACGTTAGAACGTTGAACCCCAGCTGTCCCGTAAATTCTCACCCATCAGTCTACATCTCCAAACACGCAGACTGAAATTAATTTTATGCTGAAATGGTCAATGTTGTCTGGTTTTTGGCATAACTCTACGCATCGTAGCGAGCGACTCAGTACGAGGATTTTAAAATCTCGTCTGAGCCGAGACTTCCGCCGACCATGGTCCGTTCGGCAAAAAAATGGCGGAAGTTGCAGAAGGAGCTACTACAGTACTGTGGACAACGCAGGCCGCAAATCTTTCTCATGTTCGGACGGAAAATTATCAGCCTTTTTCACAGCTGCTATTACTAAATTATTTATGAACAGACCGACTTGAGTCATGTGAGCTTAGATATTGAAATCGGTGTAACGTGTTCCTCGCGACAAAGTATGCCTCGTGCCATTTCGTGAAAACTACGAGAATACGACACTGACCATTCCAGCGTTATTTACTGGCCGCTACGGAAGCACCATCCCAAACTGATGAGTGCAAACATATATCACCCGACTACAGCTCGTGACTTATTCCAGAGCGAAAGTTCACGTAGGTGCTCGACTCCTGTAAATCATAGAATGGAGAAGGTTGGACTGATTGCTACTCCCTCGCTCAGCAAAATGGCTCTACGAACATTCGTCCCAACTCGGAGGCACTCCGCTCCAGCGAGCGAAAGGAGTCGTCTGATTGCTGCGGGTTCGTTCACGTCGCGGGTGGAAGCTGGGCCTGCGAGCGTGTGTGCGCCGGAGCGGGTCAGTGAAAGGTAATAACTTGCTCAGACTAGATATGCTGGTTATTGCCTTTTACCGACTTTTCACGGGTAAGGCTTAGAGACATCAATGTGGAAACTGATACATCACGCGGAAAGCTCGAAAACCACGTGTGCACACACGAGGACAGAAAGGGTCGATTTTTGCCACATTTTGCGGACTTTCGCTTTTCATGAGAGTGCTCATTTCTTCTTTGCTAAAGTAGAAGAATCAATCCAGTGGACAACAGGCAAAATGCAGCGAAACTGACCCTTTCAGCCTTAGCGCATAGTAGTCACGATGGCTCAGTGGATTCGCGGTCGTTTATGCTGGGGAGTTCGGACTTGACCCACACGATGCCGCGCAGTCACGGTGATCATACCCACTGAGCTATCGCAGCAGCCTTGGCAGCAGTGGGCATGGTGCGACAGCACCACAAGTTATCGATCCAATCACAGCCTATACCAACACCATCACTCTAACGTTTGTACCGCCCACAGCAACTTAGAGTCCCCTCCCCCCCCCCTCCCCTCCCCTCCACGCGCGAAGCCGAGCACAGAGAAACACAGACTCCACCAATTAACAAACGCTCAGTTGCGGTAGAAAAACGGGATCTAACCATCGGGAAGACACCTCATCCTTACTGCCTACATCACAAGATGGCAGCACCGTGACAGTAGCAGGAGGTACCAGCATGATGAATTGACACGGGAGTCGTTCTTCTCAGAGTTCAGTGGCCGGTTAAGGAGCGAATCGGACGATCGATCACAACTGTGTGGGACGATCTGCATGTGGCTTTTTAGGTCTCAGCTTGGTAACCGGTAAAAGGAGGTATTTTTTGTTATAGCCTGAAGGAGGGATGGAAAGGGGTTTGGGGTGAAATGGAAGGTTTGTTTTTCTGTTGTTTTTATGATCCGAAACTTGTTGGACGTAAGACTCCCAAATACTCACCCACCCCGAAAATAATTTGTTTGTGTTATTTTGTGTTTATGTTGGTTGTGTTTAAAAAAATGTTTTGTTTTGTTTGTTGTTGTCGTAGGGTTTTTTGTTTGTATTTTGGAGGGGGGGGGGGTTAAGGAGGTTACACGTATATTTGTAGGTCTTTCTGCTTGGTGCCAAGAAAAGCTGGCGGAGAGAGAGAGAGAGAGAATTCTACCGTTTCTACAAACACTATAGAAGTCAGAATGTTTATCCTGTTCCTGTGATACATTGTACGAGTAACGGACACACAAGTGATACAGCAGATGTACAGCCAAATAAATCATTCTTAGTTCTTATTCCAATCAAAGGATACGCGTTTTACATTGGTGTGCGTGCGTGCGTGCGTGCGTGCGTGTGTGTGTGTGTGTGTGTGTGTGTGTGTGTGTGTGTGTGTGTGTGTGTGTGTGTGTGTGTGTGTGTGTGTGTGTGTGTGTGTGTGTGAATTTCCAGCGCAAAACAATCCCCTACACTGCTACAGTCCACCGTATCGTCACAAACAAGAGAAATAAACATGTTTACCACAAAGGCGCCACTACCTTACTCTCACACACCAACCACACTAATGGCAATGCTTCATGTACTCCACATACGTTCCCTGCTATAAACACGTTTGTCTATCTAAACTTTTTCCACGGGAACTGCATTCGGTATTGTTCGGGATTACTTTGTCAATATACAGCAAGCCTTGCGTCTGTCATGGCGACTCTACCTATCACAACAAATGGGGTTTTTGTCTGATCCCTAACACCAACAACTGCTTGTCTGGCTTTGACAGACGTAAGTTTACACTGGGAACTGATTATTGATTGGTCCCTTGTGTGTGTGTTATTGTCTATTGTTTGCCTGAATGGTCTTTTAGCTAGTACATGTACCACAACAAGCTGTTTAACCAGACTTGTTCGTTACGACTCAAGCGGTCACTAATTTCAGTTGTGTGAAAGTAGCAGGCTGAATAAGGTGAAAGCACGTTTGTTTCTCTATAGTAGAGCAAGTTACTGTGTTATGTATCTGTCCTCCTCATACTGTATAGTTCATTGGCATCAGCAAGGCAGACAGGCCTCTGGACGGAAGATTACGAGAAAGTAACACACACACACACACACAGGCCCACACACACACACACACACAGGCCCACACACGCCCGCCCCCCCCCCCCCCCACACACGTCATTACTACCTTTGACAGAGAAGTTTTCAGTTCCCATGCGAATAATCATATAGACCCCCTACGCAAGCAGAGTCCGTTTAATCCCATCGTCTGCTCGCTAGACATTGGCTGCATTAAGCACTAGGCATGTTTCCCGCCCAAAGGCTGTTTGTCGTGTGTGCCTGTATCGGACGTGTGGGAATATGGAGAGGTTTCATGTTCTTCACCGAAACGGGCTCAAGTTGATACAATTAGCCAAACTCACCAGGAGGCACAAAGACACGTTGATTCGCTGGCACGACCCAACACGTGCATCTAGTCAGTATATTGGGGGCGATTTTACTGAACGTTCCGTCGAGGCAGCTAAATGGCCTGTCCCGATGTGTCTCAAAGGACTAGAATGTTTTTCTACATACATTTAATCTTTTCCCCCAGCTTACCGCAAACACACACACACACACACACACACACACACACACACACACACACACACACACACACACACACACACACACACGCCATTTTCTGTTTCAGAAATGATGTAAACGTGCCCACTCCCCCTCTCTTATTGTAACTGTTTTGATTCATGAAATGTCATGGCTTGATATTGTCTGGCATTTCATAATGATGCTGTATTTTGTGTCGTCCACATGTAGTCACTGATAATCAAGTTATGTGCAAATCAATGAATATTCATGTACATATTGACGTAACTGCGGTTTGTCACTTTGTACTTGCAACTGGAGTTGCCTGACATGCATAATGGTGAACACATTCCGAAAATACCAACCATGATGATGTAGATCAGGAACTGAACTGTCCCCCCCCCCCCACACACACACACACATGATGACGTCACTTGTTTTTGCGCTGCAATAATCGGTGTGCGTTTGTCTTTACCTCCCTTGACACTGTGCATCAACATCGATGACGTCAACAAACCGTGTGGCTGAATACATGTCACGTCTATTTTTGTTTTTTCCAGATATATTAAGTGCTATGCAATACAGACATACCAGACCGAGCGGATGCACCAGGGGAGTGGACAGAAAGGGAAAGTTGTCGGCAATTTCACGATCCACGTTCAACTCTTGGAACAGTAATGACTGACTTAATCTCCGCGCAAACGCAGTTGGGTGGGTCGTTCTCAGTGCGATTTTAACGCCCGTTCACAACTGTACACAGGTTTTAAAGGTTCACTGCTGCTAACAAAAGAAAAAAGAAAAGACTTCCTTTGTCTCATACAATGAAATACACTGTTGGTTAAAGGTGCTCTTGCGGAGAGCAAAGCAAAAGAAAAACAAACTAAGTAGACTGATGACATTAAACTTGGTGGGACTTTTAAACTGATTGAGTGCACCTGGTGTATCTATATATAGCATGTGATTTACAGGGAGATTACATTGACTCTGACCCGGCTGTTTGTCTTGGCAACTGTTATCGTTTGGGGTTCCTTCAAAGAACCAGGTTGCCCCCCCCCCACCCCACCAACTTTATCGTAATAAGAAAGACCACTTGACTGAGTGGTCAGACTTGATGGGTTTTTGTCTCATAATCGATACCCAATGCACCTTTAACATTTTCAGGTGAGTATGACGTCTGGAGGGTAAGCCGCATTGTAATCGACGCGGCGGAGTTTGGTAAACATGCCGGGCTCTGTGTGGAAGCCACTTGAATTATTCAACCAAATCATCTCATAATGGGCCGCCATTGTTACTCAAACGCCTACCGCTTTCCGCAGCTGCTTCGGATGTTTGGGTTGAGAGTGGTCTGGTCTGGTAGAGAGAGAGAGAGAGAGAGAGAGAGAGAGAGGCACGAGAACACCACTACTAGCGATTACAACACCAATGAACAACGACGACCACAACAACAAGCAACATCGATAGAGACAGTAACAACGACAAGAGTAACAGTAGCAGTAAATTAAAAATAAATGCAATTATAAAATTCGAAACTCAAATAGCTGAGCTGACCCTTGGCATCACGTGATTGTAATATGTTGATGTCCTATGAGTTAGAATCCCGTGTGATTCACGTGAGCGTGCGTGTTGAGTTTAGTTTGAGCCAAGCGGTTGGTTGAGAGAAGCGCCTACAGTCTACACATAATTATTTATTATAATCACCACCATCACCAACACTAACAACCACGACCACGACAACAACAACAACAACATCGGCGATAATAACAACAAAAAGAACAACTGACTGAGTCAATTTCATAACAACTTGAACCCCAGCGGGTTAACTTCACCGCATTATGTTGTTTACGATTGTCTTATTCTCGGCATCCTGTCTTTCACACGCTGACGCAACACGCACTTTCATCCCAACGTCTTCGGCCTCATCTGTACACGCACACAATGTACGTTTTAAGACCCTGTTGTGGGTGTATCTTGAAAAACAAAGATTGGACGCCTGGCAAGATGTCGGCTGCCATCCAGCGCAGAACTAAATATTTTTATCGACCATCGTTGAAGCAGCCACTTCTTGGCACGTGCGGGAAAATTCTTTTGTGTTCTTTTCAAGACCTTTGGCGCAACGGAAGCAGGCAGGGCATTACGGAGTTCCATTAGAGAAAGTCAGTTTGTGGAGCGGTGTTTTCCAACTGTTTGCCCCTTGGGAATATAGAGAGGTCTGCTATTATGGGTTGGGGCCTGCTATATTCTGGGTTCAGTGCGCCATGCAAAATTAAGAACCCTCGTCTGATTATACCTATCTCGACCCATATATCATTCTGTGTTGTATTGATGGCGCCCAGCTCAGGCACAGTTACAGCTTCTGAGCCACCAGAAGCCTAAACGCAAACCGAAAAGCACTGTGTCTGC